>JAJPUD010001496.1:146685-238797 GCA_023553655.1 Myrmecobius fasciatus | reverse complement strand
TCCTCTCCTCTCCTCTCCTCTCCTCTCCTCTCCTCTCTTCTCCTCTCATTTCCTCTTCTCTCCTCTCCTCTTTTCTTCTCTCATCTTTTCTCCTCTCCACTCTTCTCCTCTTTTCTCCTCTTCTTTCCTCTCCTCTTTTCTCCTCTCCTCTCCTCTCCTCTTCTCCCCTCTCTTCTCCTCTCTTCTGCTCTCTTCTCTTCTCTCCTCTCCTCTCCTCTCCTCTCAGAAAATCCTCTGTATAGCATTCTAAGATCTTTATAAGGTGTTCAGTCTTCTTAAAGCCTACCCTGCCCTCTCCCCTCTCAAACACACTCACACTTTCTCTGTTGGCTCTTTCCTATTACCTAAAAAGCTAGTCTATCTATTTTGGAATATTCTCCCTCTTCATTTCTACTAGCTGGATCACTTCAAGTCCCAGATAAAATACTGCTTCCTACAGGAAGTCTTTCCCAGTCTTCTTTAATCCTGGTACCTTCCCTCTATCAATTATTTCCAATTTATCCAATATATAGTTTGTGTGTTGACTCCCTCATTAAATCATGAACTCCCTTTTGATATTGTTAGTCGTGTCACCTCTTTGTGACACCATTGGGATATTCTTGGAAAAGATAGTGTTTACCATTTCCTTCTCCAGCTAATTTTACAGAGGAAGAAAACAGAGTTAAATGACTTGCTCAGGGTCACTCAGCTAATAAATGTCTAAGGCCAAGTTTGAATTCAGGAAGATGAGTCTTTTTGACTCCAAGTCAAGCACTGTATGTACTATGGCACCACCTACCTGCCCCTATGAGCTCTTCTTGAACAGGGATTATTTTTGCCTATCTTTGTATGCCTATAGCCCAGCACACATATACACACACACTCTCTCTTTCTCTCAGTGTCTGTTTCTCTCTTGCAAGAGAGGAGAGGAGAGAAGAGAGGAGAGAAGAGGTGAGATAATGTGCATCAGAGAAAGAGAAAGAGAGAACAAGCGAGTGAGAGAGAGACTGTCAGATATGTATACACACACATGTGTGTATACATATATACATAATTACATAGAGAGAGAGAGTGAGAGAGAGCAAGAGTGAGCACAAGAGAGAGTGAGAGAGAGAGAGAATTGATCTTTTCCTATTATGAAGTAAGCTCCTTGAGGATGGCACTATCTAGCTTACCTACTATATATGCATTCTTAGTATTTAGCACAATGGCTGAAATCTAAGAAATATTTAATAAATGCTTTTGCATATAATGTCATACTATGTGCAAGTTACTGTGTTAAGTTCTAAGAATATTAATTTTAAAAATGTACGATACCTAACTCCAAGGAGCTTACATTCTAATGGGAAAAGATAACACATAAAGGAGAATGAAAGGGGAAGAAGGGTCAGCTTTCACAGAAGTGTGGCATAGAGATAGCCCAGAAGTTTGCAGGGTCTGACAAAAGCACTGGAAAATACTAAAATTGATAACTCTAGTTTTGCTTTTCTTCAAAAAACATTTTTTATTCCAACATAATATAATATATTTTAAATCAAAGAGTATTTCATTTTTGTCTTTATATTCTTAATATCTAACATTAATGGTTGAAGAAAATTAACAAATGTCAAAGGAAGGGAGGAAGGGATAAAGGGAGGAAAAAAGAAATGAAAGGAAAAGAAGGGAAGGGAAGCAGAGGAAATGAGGGAAGGAAGGAAAAGAAGGAAAACAGAGTAGAGAAAGGAAGAAAGAAAGGATGGATGGAAGGAAAGATGAAAAGAAGGAAGGAAGGATGAAAGGAACAAAGGAAGGAAGAAAGGAAGAAAGGAAGGAAGAAAGGAAGGAAGGAGGAAAGAAAGGAAGGAAGGAAAGAAAGAAGGAAGGAAGGAAAAAAGGAAGGCAGGAAGGTTGGCACAAAATTATTGTTTTTCTTTTGGGCAGCTTTATAAAACCTTGAATATTCAAATAATCTTGGTTGGCCTTGAGATGTGGACAAATGGAGATAAAATAGAAGTCAGTTCAAACCTGGGCAGTACCCTTCTTTACTTTGGTGGCTGGCAGGAAACAACCTTGAAAAAAAGAAAGAATTTTGATCATGCTCAACTACTCAGGTGGGTGACCATCCTTTTCTTCCCTGGCATTGGACGGGACATGTAGGTGTTGAGAGTCGTTCTTCTCTGCTCTGCAGACAAATACTTCTGGGAGGAGATCCATTTGGATTTGTGGGGGTGGGGGCAGTGTCATGGTTTAACACACTGCATTGAGTCACAGTGGATTTCCCAATGTTCTCTTTTGTTATTTTTTTATGAAAGTAATTTTTTTTCCTTCCCAATTCTCATGAATAATAGATAAAATGATGCTGACATTGGAATTTATTTTTCTTTGACCAAGTGAAATAAGAAGGAAAAAATGCCTCTAAGTTTTCCTTATTTCTCTCTCAACACCTCTTCTCTTTATCTGTGGCCTCATTATATAGACATCAGGGTCCCATGACCCAGCCTCAGATGGACTTCCTTCTACATGGATAACATCTGGGAATCCCAAATGACCAGATTTTGCATAGAATCTTAGAGAGCATCCAATTGAGACTCTTCATACAAATGAAGAAATTCATGCTAAGAAAGTGTAAAGGATTTATCCAGGGTCACACAAATAAAAAGCATCAAAATGGGGAAATTGAAAGCAGATCTATGGCTCCCAAAATTATTATTGTCACCACTTTTTTAAAAGGAAGAGGCAGAGGTAAGGAAGAAATATTTTCCAGGCATGAGATTGTACAAAGATATAGAGGTGGAGATGGGATGCATGGAGATGGGAAATGGCAAGTCAGCCATTTGGGCTCCTTATCACCCCAACTTCATAGGGTTGTTGTGAGGATCAGACCATATAAGAAATGAAAAGTAATTTGCCAAAGAACACACCATAAAAAGGTCTGTTATTATTATTTTCATACCAAGTGCAATGCTGGTTGAAGAATGCCTTGTGTCATCATGAAGAATATATTTTTCTTTTACTTACAGTGGAAACTGGCTCTCCCAGACTGCTCAAGGAACAGCCTACCCCTGGGGGATGTGTGTGCCCTATCATTCCACCAGTATTGTGAAGGTGGGAATTACTAAATGATTGAGGATGCTTTGAACTGAAGGTTCCACTTTGTAGGGAAGCACCTCAGGAACAGACATAGCATCTATTTGGTCATTTCTTCCTGTGGGTTGACCTACTGACAATTAAGGGATCTAATGTGCAGAGGCAGATTTGAAATATAAGTCAGAAAATGAAGGTGGTGTCAATTACAGAATAGAGAGTAGATTTGATTTCAAAATAGACCTAGATTTGAATCCTGTCTCAGACACTTTTGTTTTTCAGTCATTTTCAGGCATGTCAGACTCTTCAAGACCCTATTTAGGGTTTTCTTGCCAAAGACACTGGAGTGATTTTCCATTTCCTTCTCCAATTTATTTTACAGATGAAGAAACTGAGTCAAATAGGTTTAAGTGACTTGCCCAGGATCTCATAGCTAGTAAGTGTCTGAGGATGGATTTGAACTCAGGGAGAGAAGTCCTCCTGGCTCCAGGCCTGGTGCTCTGTGCTGTGGAAGCACCTAGCTGCGCCCAGACCTTTATTATTTGTTTAACATTAGGCAAATCATAGACTGTAACTGAATTTTAGTTTCTTCTCTCTAAAATGAGGAGCTTATACTCAATGATTGCTAAAAATCCTTCCAGTTCTAAATGCTATTATTCCAACATGCTGTTGAAAATCAAATCTTATTAGAACTAACACATAGTGCTATGGATTGCCCCTAGGAGCTTAGTGAGTTCTCCATGATTAGAAACTATGGAGTAGAGACTAGAGGATTACTCATCAGACATATGGTGTATTAAATGGCTTTTGTGGTTTCACCCAGCTCAAAGGTTGTGAAATACTTTTCAAAATAGAGCAAGCCCGGGCCTTTTGTTACTAAGAAAATATGGGATAAAAGTTTCATAGGTTACTTTACTAAAGGTGGTGGAATAAAAGCAGTTAGAATAAGTTCAAAATTTTAAAAAATAATAATAAATGATCCATGAAGGCAAAATATCAAGACTATAAAATGTCACATACCCATAAATGGTAATTATTTATTAATACTTTTTATGGGACTTGATCACTGATGCAGCAAAGAGAGAAGCCGTCCTTCTTTCTGATGAGAAAATACAGTGTAAACAACTTCATACATCATGCTCAGACATCCATTCAAACACTTTCCAGAAAGCTCCAGGCATGCAAAATTTCTAAGTTGCTGTTTTCCTCTTAGGGGATCTTGCTCGCTCTTATTTCTTTCCAGCCAAAGGACCCTTTCTTACTTGAACCTCTTATTTTGGCAAGTACATGGTAGAAAATCTCCACTTCCAAACTTCCCTATGCAGATCCCTAGAGAAAATAAAGGTGGGAAAATTGTTTATTTTTCTGTAAGCCAGGGCCCAAACTGGTCCATTATACTATCTTGACTCCCTTGACAATGGCTTTATTAATGCAGCCATGTAAAGGGTCCATGGTATTACTCATTTTTTTCACCATGACATTTCATTATCAAAAGTTTTGCATCATAAACACAGGTTGATATAGTCTGGATTATTCTCACTATGATATTTAGGCTGATTATCTAATGATGTAGAACCTATAGACTAGATTGAAGCACTTCCAAGGCAGTAGAATCAAAGGACCAACTTTCAGGCCATCAGATGTCCTAGCTGGGATTCATCTCTATATTAAAACAGATATCACTTGAATTCTATTCTTGTGCATTTGTTAACTAGTACCAAGTCACCTGATTTAGACAATTCCCTAAGACTTATCTTACATGTCATTGATGGGTTGAGTTTTTCTCTAGTGAAGAAAATGCCCATATCAGGAAATCCCTACTCTTATAATAATAGTACCTCCTTCCCAGGGCTGTTGTGAGGATCAAGTCAGACAACTGTAAAGTACTTAGCACAATTCCCTCACATAGGATTTGATTTTTATAATTTGATTATTATAAAATTTGATTATTATAATTATTCTTGAAATTATAGATGTTTCACACATTTACTTGAATCTAGAGATGAGTCCCCTGAGCTGAAAGTATAAAGATAGTACTAATACTGGTCACACAATTTCCTTCTTTTCCACTTTGGCTTGTCAATTGAGGCTTTTATACTCCTTCCTGGGTTTTCTGGTCATATTTCCCAATCCTCCCACCCACCACTCCCTCCTTTCCAATTAGAAAATATCTAATCTGCTTCTGGGGTAAGATCATGCTTTATCTTTATAAACTCCACAATACCTGTGATAGGAGTCAACAATATTCCAAAATCAAGAATAAGGATAAAAAGAGAGCAGTGAGCTATATGATGCAACATAGTTTTATGAAATGAATACAAAAGAATATCTTATACCAAATGGACAAAGTCTGATATCAGAGAATGTAAGAGCTGGAAAGCCCCCAGAAGACAGAATGTCAGAATTTGGAGGGACTTTAGAATAAAAGATTGTGAAAACTGAGAGAGATCTTGGAAAATAGGATAGGACTTTAGAAGTGATTTTAGAGTACAGAACAAAACAAATATGATATGCTTTAGAAATCTGGTCCAATCCCTCATTTTACAGAGAAGAAAGTTAGAATAAATCATTTCTTGCAGTCCTGAAGATAGTTGATGACTCAATTCACAGAATATTAGAACTGAAAGGGACTTTAGAAGAAATAATGTAAGAATATGGAGGAATCTTATAACATAGAATGTCAGAGTTGGGAGATATCTGAAAGCAAAAAAAAAATATGACTAAGAAGGACCTTAGACCAGAGAATGTTGGAATTGGAACTCTCCTATAAAAGAGATTATGAGAACTTAGAACAGAAAATGCTAAAGTTGTGGAGTTTTTAAAGCAAAAAAAAAGGTAGAAGAGGGAGAGACCTTAGAATATGCAATATCAGGGATAGGAGGAACCTTAGAACAGGAAGGTAAAAACTGGAAGGGCTATAAAAAGAAAGAATATCAGAACATTGAATGTCAAGGATCGGAGTGACTTTAAAATATGAAAATTTGCAGGGAATCTTTACAATTATTCGGTCAAATTATCCAAATCATCCAATCCTCATTTTTTAAAAGGAAGAAATGGAACTATGGATAGGAGGTCAGTGACCCAAGGTCATTGGTCAATAAGTGTCATATTCAGAAGAGTATCCCATGCCTTATGCCTTCTACATCAGTTATATTTCTGCTCTACCCCATTGTATGCTAGATGTCACTAATGCACATTTATGGCACCAGGATCACTTACATGATACCAACATGGTGGCTGACAAAATGGCCCATGAGCTGGCTCATAGTCTTGGAATGCAGCATGACACCTATCCTTGTGCCTGTACCTATGGACGATGTGTGATGGATGGAGGAGGAAGGTGAGATTCTTGCTTTTTTGGGGGAGAGGATGAGTAGGAGAGGAATATACGTGACATTTCTCCAAGTAGCATCAGGTTTCAATTTTATTTAGCGTATCTATGTTATGGTCCTGAGGAAGCAAATGGTTCTTGTATTGCTGCATCTTAATTTGTCTTCTACTCATGAACAAATAGTTTGGGATAAGGTCTACCTCAAAAAATATGACAATATGTAATTGAAATTTTCATGTAAAGGCTCATCAGGGAAATCTTACAAAAAATTCAGGATCCATTAGTTTACCTCTCAGACCTCTGGAGAAGAATGAATTCATGTCCAAAGAAGAACTGGAACTCTTAATTGAACACCAGATAGATAATTTTGATTATATTAAGTTAAAAAGTTTTTGTACCAACAAAACTAATGAAGACAAGATTAGGAGGGAAGCAATAAATTTGGAAATCATCTTTACATTTAAGGGTTCCGATAAAGGCCTCATTTCTAAAATATATAAAGATTTGTCTCATTTATAAAAATTCAAGCCACTCTCCTTTCGATAAATAGTCAAAGGATATGAACAGACAATTTTCAGATGATGAAATTAAAACTATTTCTAGTCATATGAAAAGGTGCTCCAAATCACTATTGATCAGAGAAATGCAAATTAAGACAACTCTGAGATACCACTACACACCTATCAGATTGGCTAAGATGACAGGAAAAGGTAATGATGAATGTTGGAGGGGATGTGGGAAAACTAGGACACTGATGCATTGTTGGAGGAACTGTGAACGGATCCAGCCATTCTGTAGAGCAATTTGGAACTATGCTCAAAAAGTTGTCAAACTACAAACCCTTTGACCCAGCAGTGTTTCTATTGGGCTTATATCCTAAAGAGATCTTAAAGGAGGGAATGGGACCCACTATGTGCAAGAATGTTTGTGGCAGCCCTTTTTGTAGTGGCTAGAAACCGGAAACTGAATTTATGCCCATTAATTGGAGAATGGCTGAATAAATTATGGTATATGAATGTCATGGAATATTATTGTTCTGTAAGAAACGACCAGCAGGATGATTTCAAAGAGTCCTGGAGAGACTTGCATGAACTGATGCTGAGCAAAATCAGCAGAACCAAGAGATCATTGTACACGGCAACAAGAAGACTATATGATGATTAATTCTGAAGGACATGGCTCTCTTCAATAATGAGATGTTTCAAACTAGTTCCATTGTTCAGTGATGAAGAAAACCATCTACATCCAGGGAGAGGCCTGTGGGATCTGAGTCTGGACCATAATATAGCATTTTCACACTCTCTGTATAAATATATATACACATATTTGATCAGTCAAATATTCTAACATAATTAACATGTATTAGACTTCCTGCCATCTAGGGAAGGGGATGCGGGGTAGGAGGGAAAAATTTGTAACAGAAAGCTTTGCAAGGGTCAATGTTAAAAAATTACCTATGCATATGTTTTGCAAATAAAAAGCTTTAATTAAAAAATAAAAATAAATAAATTTTGGGTAGCTAAAAAAAATTCAGGATCCATAGGCACAAGTCCCAGTATTGAATTTGGAGCTGCCCTGGCACAGTGTCCTGACCCCAGTGATCCAAGAGGACCAATTGATTCCCTGTAATTAGTGACCTGTAAAACAATAAAAACATGCAGAAGATCTCCCTATTTCTGGGACTAGCTTCTTCTTGAACACAGAAGAGATGTCTTGGAAAGGATGTTACCCTGAAAAGGATTCTCAGGAACTGCTCTGGGTTTGGAGGAGACTCCCATAGGTTAATCATGACCAGAACTGCCCTAACAGCCAAAGCCTAGATCCCTTAAGCAAAGGACACTAAGGATTTGGAAAATTGTCATTCTGGCATTGAATTCACATTGGGATTCTATGAATGAATCTCCGTGCCAATCTTTTTAACTTTGTTAAACATCTGATAAGTTCCCAGTGTGTATTTCTTTCCAATGAGGTCACAATAAATGGAAATTTTATGTCTCTGGACCTCAAGAAACTACCTTACTAGATAAACCAAGCTAATGCTCATAAATCAATAAACTAATTAATCAAAAAGAACATATTCAGCACTTATTAAATGAGGCACAGAGAGTACAAAGATAAAAATGAATGTCTTACATTCTATAAGGATGGCACCATGTATATCTCAGAATAGTCATCAAATAAACACCAGGTGGTTTGAAAGAATGGAGGATGCTAGTATCTGGGGGGCAGTTCTTAGGTAGAAGGAAACATTCAAGCTGGGTCTTGAAGGAGATAAGAGACTCTAAAGAGCTGAAGATGAGAAATCACCGAAGACAGCCTATGAAAAATCAAAGAGATGAAAGGAGGAAGGTTGTGTATGATGAAAAGTATGAAAAGCAGATTGATTCAAATAAAGTATGTAGGGAGTAATGTGGAACTGGGCTGGAAAGGTAAGTTAGGTTTTTGAAGGGAAATGATTATAAATTTACAACGTGCCAGATGACTATGTGCCAGTTGAACACATGCTAGTCATTAAGCTAATTGCTAGAGAAAGAAATAAAAACAAGCAAAATTGTTCCTACTGAGAGAGAGATTATATTCTAATGGCAAAGATAGTGCATCAATACACGGATGTGTGATGGGTTATTCCATCCTAGAGGTAAAAAAGAGAGATATATGGTAGAACGTGACTGAGAGCTAATTTATAAGATAGGGATGGGGATTGGGCCCTTGAGAACTCTCAAATAAGGAAACTTCCTATACATACAGGTCAACGTCTCTGCAGTTGATCATTTTAGAGAGTTATCCATAGCTCAGAGCATGAGTGACTTGTTCAGGGTCACACAGAACATGTGCATTAGGGATCAGACTTGTTCTAAAGTTCTATACACTACACCACACTGCCTCTTCCTGGAGTGCAGACATTAAGGGCTTTAGAAACTCAAGAAAAGAAGATTAGGATGGATGTTGATGAAAAGAAGAAGTTTTATACAAGGGTGAGACCTATGATGTATCCTGAACAATAGTCATGTTGAGGTATCAGATGTGCCTCATGGTGTTGCATCTGAAAGAATTGTGGCTCAGATAGAATGCAACCCAAGTAAAGCTATTTTAATGAGATTTACACACTCAATGGATGGGCCAAGTTTTCTGAAGGAGTCAGAAGCCCAGCAAAGCAAGACTAGGATTTTTTTAAATTAAAGTTCTTTTTTTTTAATTTTCAAAACATATGCATAGATAATTTTTCAAATTTGACTCTTGCAAAACCTTATGTTCCAAATTTTCTCCTCTTTCCCCTAACCCCTTTCCTAGATGGCAGCTGGTCCAATACATGTTAAATATGTTAAAATATATGTTAAATCCAATATATGTATACATATTTATACGATTATCTTGCTGCACAAGGAAAATCAGATCAAAAAAGAAAAAATGAGAAAGAAAGTAAAATGCAAGCAAACAACAATAAAAAGAGTGAGAATATTATGTTATGATCCACACTCAGTTCCCACAGTCCTCTCTCTAGATGTAGATGGCCCTCTTCATCACAAGATTATTGGAACTGATCTGAATCATCTCCTTGTTGGAAAGAGCCACAAGACAAAGATTTTAGAGAGTAAATGGTGCTGACTACATCACAAGATATGTAGATATTAAACTTTTAGGAGGTATGTGTTAACATGGGGAGGTCCTAAAGTCTTGGTGGAACTGTGCATGTAGTAACTTAGAATGCTTATGGAAAAAACCCACTTGGGGGTATCGATGTATAGCAATGATATTATTATTAGCATTGGTTCACCCAAGGACAGCAAAGAAATGGAGCTGTATAGGTGTCATGTCAGAGAATTTATTGAGGTTTGCAGTCCAATGTCCTGTTCTGCATCCTGTTGGTGCTACTTTCTTATGGGCTGATTTCTGTATTGTGTTTTGGGATAGCAGCCATGTGGTAACCTGGTGATGTGGTGACAGAATATGCCAGCCTGTTCATTGTTCCAGTGAGAACCATGATTATTTGTTTTCTTTCCTTTTTCTGAGTTAAGTGACTTGCCCAGGGTCACACAGTGAGGAAGTATTCAATGTCTGAGATCAGATTTGAACTCTGGTCCTCTTGATTTCAAGGCTGGTGCTCTATGCACTGCTCTACCTAGCTGCCCCCACCCATGATTATTTCTGCAAGGCTCTTGGCTAAGGGCCAGTTTGGGCTGGGGACAACCATCAGAATCCATCAATAAGAGTAGGATCAGCAGAGAAGAGGAAGAGATCAGATCCATGAAAAACATTATCTTGAGATTGAAGGCCCACATTTTGGGAAGCATGAAGAAGCTGTAGGCTGTTCAGATAATGCTGAAGGACTTGGACCCCATGATATAGGAGAGGATCAGCTGAAGGAGTGAGCCAATTTAGCCTGGAGAAAAGAGGGTTGAAGGGCATTGATGGAAATGTGACAGGAACTTATGTGTAAAATATGTAACATCAAACAGGACTCCGTGGAACAAATTGTCTCACTTAATTAGCCAGTCTGAATATGTGTTTGCTTGTAAATACATCCAAAAGGTTAACAAAAGTAATTAGATTTTGTGTGTGTGTGTGTGATTGCTTCTCCTTTTCCCATTACTTTATCTTTACACTGATCATGACCCATACCTAGAACACACTCCCTGCTCTGTCTCTGCTTTATGGAAACAGGTTCTTTTTTAACTTGGAGTTCAGGAACCAATTTCTGCTTGAAGGTTTTTTTCCCAATTCTTACCATAGATTTAACTACTTTGTATGTATTTTATTAAGATATAGATAAATAACTATATGAATAAATATATATATCACATAAATACATATTTATATATATGCACATATATTCATTCATTGACACATACATATAAATATACCTGGATTCATGCTTATATTATAAACACATACAGATGTGTTTGCATGCATGGAGATATACACACACATATATATATATATATACACATGTGTGTACGTGTGTATATATACATATATATATATATATATTCTTGCTGTCTTGTTCATTAAATGTGTGCTTCTTGTGAATAGGAATTGCTCTGTTGTCTGTCCTTATAACTCATTATCTAGCACAGTGGCTATCACACGGTAAGCATGTAATAAATGCATGTTGATTGAATTATTGACTGATTTCTAACATAGTATGTGAAAGACATATTTTTGATAAGAAAAACAATTTTTTAGAAGTATCTAAATTCAGTTCATCTGGGAAGCTCTGGGAGTTTAAATGGGAATGATAAAAAGGCTTTTCGTGTCTATTAGAGATGACTATGCCCTTCTGGAGCACTCCATTAGCCCTGCAATGCACCTTTCTGTCTTCAACTACTAATCTTTCTTTTTTTTTTTTTTTGCTTTCTCATTCCAGCATCCCCTCCCAAGGTTTCAGCAAATGCAACCGCAACCAATATCGTCAATATCTCCTGGATTACAAGCCCATGTGCATCCTTAACATCCCACTTTCCAAAGACATCATTACGTTCCCAAAGTGTGGGAACCAGATATTAGAAGTGGGAGAAGAGTGTGACTGTGGCAGCTTGGAGGTACTTAGAAGGAGTGGGTGTTTATTGGTGATCAGATACTAGGAAGGAAGAAATTCATGAATCCTGACAAGTTAGCAAACAAATGATGGCAATTAAATTTGAATTCAGTCTTAAAATTCACCAGAGCAGCTCATGTCAGGCCCTGTGTTATCATTAATGAATCATGACTCATACAAATGGAGCTTGCAGGAGACCTGGAGCTCTCCAGCTTCCAGTTTTTAATACCTCTCTATTAGAACCTTGGAGGTTACCCAGTCTAATATCTGGCCTAACACCAGAACCCCTGCTCCAAATGACAGGCAGACAACACCTGTGTGCCACGACCTGTGCTAATCCCTAAGATTCAAAGACTTCTGCTTTCAAGAATCTTAACAGTATAATGGGAGAAGGCTTTTAGGGTATATTAGAGATGATTGTATTAAAAAGGGGACCTAATGGGGTCCCTGCTAGGGCTATTAAGGTCAAGTCCATTAAGTCAGAAGTACAGCTGGCAAGAAGAATAAATAAAACATGGTGAGTCTGGGTCCATACCCCAAATGGAGACCTTTCCTGGTGAGAAAAGGGAGCTAATATGGCACAGATATATACCAAGTTGAGGAGGCAGCTGAGTCATGACAGAGAAATCCCCAAAGTCAGAAGCACAGCAGGAGAGGGGAATGAATATGGCAAATGGTTCTCCCACCTCTGCTTGAAGATTTTCTGTGACAGGGACTTAATTGTCTCCCAAAGCAGCAATTTTCATTTATGAGCAACTCTAGTAGTTAAAATGTTCCTTGTTTTGTTGAGCTAAAAATCTGCCTCCATGCTCCTTCTGTAATTACTCTAAATTTACACTTTGAAGCCAAGTAGAATCATTCTACTTTTCATTTCATTTAAATGCAGGGTTTCCCAAAAGTCAGTGTAGAGCTTAACAAGGCACTAAGATTTTTGGGACATCTTGGATTTAAGGGCAATATCATGTCTCCTCTGATCCTTCTCTACGCAACACATTCCCAGTTCCCAGGACCTCACATCTCCTTGTTTTGAAGCCTTTCCACATCTGGCTGTCCTGAGAAGGAAATATGTATTGACACGACAGGATGTTGGACTTGGTGTCAAAAAAAGTCCTTGTATTTCCACTTAACTTCCTCAAGCCAACAAGTATCTGTAAAGTCACCTATATGATGAAGGGTTTGGACTTGATAGCTTTGAAAATTTTTCTCAGCTCTAACCCTTTGATTCTGTGATCTAAAATCATTCCCTTCATAATTATTTTAATGATCTTATAAAGGAAGCATGTCCCTTTCCCCATGTGAAAAAAAGCCTATAAACTCCTATAGGAGACACTTCAGGATATATCCCCTGGTATAACTGTACTCACTTTATCTCCCCAGACCTCAGTTTCCCCTCCTGTAAAATGAACAATATCCCCTAGAGTCTTTTCTGGTTGTGGTTTTACAGACTAGGGTAGGACAACTGGGGCTTTGCCCTAGGAATAAAATTTTCGGAGGACTTAATAATATTTTTAACTTTTTGACACAAAGATTAATAGCATCTATCTATTTCATTAATTAAAATAAGAAACTCCAAGGTGCTACTTCTTTAGCTCTCTGACAATCGCCCTTTCCACATACAGTGGTCCCACTAGTCATTTTAAAAAGTTAACTTATCCTAAGTACTCTCATCATTTTTGAATTAGGGAGTCGCTTGCTCAGACTGGGTCACAGATAGCTAGGGAGTACTACACTGAATAAAGTTCTGAGTCTGGAGTAAGGGGGATGAATTTAAATCTAGCCTCAGATACTTACTAGCCATGGGATTCTGGACAAGTTAACCTCAATTTGCCTAAGTTTCCTCAGTTATAAAATAGGGAAAATAATAGCACCCAGAGTTGCCGGAAGGATAAAATGATACATGTGCAAAGTGCTTAGCATAGTACCTGGCATGTAATTGAATGATGTAATTGTTCATTGCCTATCTATTTGTGCTTTAAAAGAATTATTTTATAGATGTGTTGAAAATATATTGGAGAAGTGAGAAGTCATGAACTGTTGTAAACAGGGACCAACTTATGATGTGCCTTCTGTCCGTTTCCTGTTTCTTTCCTCATCAAGGATTGTACCAATGTTTGCTGTGAGGCGAGTAAGTGCATCCTGAAGCCTGGAAGTACCTGTGGAGGGGGAGAATGTTGTGAGTCTTGTAAGGTAGGATGTCCTCTTCCACCTTATCACTGTCTTGTCTTTAGCTGATTTCAGACAGATACATAAAGTCAAAGAGCAACCCCTTTTTCCTGGTTGTTTCATTGGGTTTGGGATGTCAGTAAATATATCCAGTTTTCACAGAAAAACAACAATCCATCAGGTCAGTAGTTTAGTCCAAGAAAGGACCTCAGTATCTGGTGTCTTATCCTGCCAGGTGATCTTCAGAATCTTAAGACAATTCAAATGGAAGCGATTTGGTTTCCTAGTATGGTGCTGCTAGATTGTCCAAGCTTCCTAAGAATACAACAATGAGGTCATCACAATGGCCCTGTAGACCTTCAGTCTAGTAGTCAGTCTAATACATTACATGTCTTTTCCCATACTTTCCTCTGGAACCTGCCAAACACTGAATTATTTCTGGCAATGCAGATGTCAATCTCATGATCAATATGGACATCCCTGGAAAGTATACTGCCAGGGGAAATGAAGTTATCCACCTCATTCAAAACTTCACCACTTGTGTAACTGATGGACACATATGAATGGTATGGTGCTGGCTGATGGAGGATTTGTCTTTTCATGGTGTTAATCATTAGGCCAAAATTAGCACAAGCAGCAGAAAATCGATCCGTACTTTGTGGCATTTCAGTTTCAGAGATTGCAATGAGTGCACACTGATCTGCAAACAAAAAAATCAGGCACCAGTACTCCCTCTACTTTAGTTTTGGCTTGTCGCCTTTACAAGTTGAAGAATTTACATCAGTGCAGTAGCTGACTTTGATCCCATGTTTGTTCTCATTGAAGACATTTCACATTGTGACTGAAGACATAAGAGCAAGCACACAGTCTTGTTTCACTCCACTGGTGACTGGGAAAGCTTGAGAGCATTGCCCATTGTCCAACATCCAAACAAGAATGGCAACATGAAAGTGACATTCTATACTGATGAACTGCTCTGGGCAACCAAATTTGGCCATAATTTCCCACAAGCCCTCACAACTGAGAAAATCAAATCTCCTGGTCAGATCTACAAATGTTATATACAGATCTCTGTTCTGCTCCTGGCATTTTTTTTTTTTTTTTTGCTTTTTGCTGAGGCAATTGAGGTTAAGTGACTTGCCCAGGGCCACACAGCTAGGGAATGTTAAGTGTCTGAGACCAAATTTGAACTCAGGTCCTTCTGACTTTAGGGCTGTTGCTCTATCCACTGCGCCACCTAGCTGCCCCATGCTCCTGGCATTTCTCCTGAAATTGTCAGGCAGTAAATACCACCTTTCACTTGGCCCCTTCAGAAGGAAAACTAGCTCTAGATGACCTTCCAGGTGTAGGACCAGCCTATTAAGGAGATTTTTGCCAACAGTGACTAAGAGAGAGACCCCCCCCCGTGGTGGTCACAGGACAATCGATTCCCTTTATCTTTATAGAGATGGACAATAGAGGCATCCTTCACCTCTTGCTACATAATCTGGAAAATTTCAATCAGCTTTTATATGAGAAATGGACCCCTTTCCCACCTTGTAAATCTCTGATGGAACAGAATCGACACCAGGTGCTTTGCCACAAGAAAGTAGCATAATAGCTGTCAAAACCTCTTATTTAGTTGGAGTTTCAGCTGGGGAGGGATTGATTTTAACTTGAGGTGAATGGTCAATGGCTGATGTCATTGTTGTATACCTGTGAAACCTGGACAAGCTACACCAGGAAACTGAATCACTTCCATTTAAATTGTCTTGGGAAGATTCTGAAAATCAGGATAAGATACTAGACACTGAGGTCCTTTCTTAAACTAAACTGCCTAGCATTCAAACTCTATTGCAATGAGCGCAACTCCATTAGCCTGGACATTATTTGAATTTCAAATATACACTTGCCAAAAAGATTATTTTTATGGAGAACAGGGCAAGCGGTCACAAGGTAGTCAGAAAAAGTGACACAAGGACATTCTCGAGATCTTACTTACAAACTTTAGAATTGATTATTTGATATGGGAGACACTGGCACAGGACCACCCAGCATGGCGTGCTCTCATCAGAGAAGATGCTGTGCTCTCTGAGAAGAGTAGAACTTGAAATAGTTCAAAAGAAACATGAGATGCACAAGGTTCGAGAGTCTACCCCAAATGTTCATGAGCACTATTTGTGTCTGACCTGTGGCAGAACATTCTGAGCTCCTATTGGCTGGGTCACCCACAGTAAGACACGCTAACTTGACCAACATAGTGATGTCATTTTGGCCCTCTTCAAGAATGAAAAACACCTAAAAACTAACAAAAGCTTTTTTGATTTCTTAAATTTTAGTTATATTTTCAAACATACTTACAACCTTTTCTTGTACTTCTTACTCCCTGCTATCTTTATTCATCTTACTCCTGATCAGAGAGCCAAATGGTAGGGGTTGGGAGCACAAACAAAATCAACAAATGCATTAAAACAATAGGATATTAGGATGAATGGTCCACATCTATATACCCCTGTGTGTGCAAAGGAACATCTGAGAGTGCAGCAGAGAAAGCATTGAGCTTGGAAATATTCCTCTGACACTTAGTAACTCTGTGACCCTGAGCCAGTCACTGCAACCCCCTCAGTCTATAAAATGGGGATAATCATTGCATTTACCTGCTAGAGTAGTTATGAGGATCAAAGCAGTTAACAGAATGTAGTGTTTTGCAAACTCTTCAAATGCTAACTATTGTTACTAATGCCAGACTAGTTACTAGTCAAGAATAGATAAGACAGAATAGACTTGCAGGGGAAGTGTTTGAGGCCAAATTTAAATTCACAAAGATGAGTTTTCCTGATTAGAGTCCAGTGCTCTAGCCACTGCAATACCTAGCTGCTGATTAAATATATATAGGTAAGTACAAATTATAGACAGTAGATGGGGGGCTTTCTCTTTTTTTTTTTACTTTTTTTTTATTAAAGCTTTTTATTTGTACAACATATGTATGGGTAGTCCCCCCAGTATTGATCTTTGCAAAGCTTTCTATTACAAATTTTACCCCCAGTCCTCTCCCCTGCCCTAGATGGCAGGAAGTCCACTACATGTTAATAATGTTGAAATACTTGACAAGTTGTACAAGAAAAATCCTGTCTACAAGAAAAAAAAAGAAAATCAGAGAAAGGAAACACAATGCAAGCAAACCTCAACAGAGAGCATGAAAATGTTACGTTGTGGTCCATATTTCATATCCCTCTCTCTGGGTGTATATGGTCTTCTTCAGTGAACAATTAGAACTGGTTTGAGACAATTCTTTGTCGCAGAGAACCATGTCTTGCTGGTCATTTCTTACAGAACAATAATATTCCATAACATTCATATACCATAATTTATTCAGCCACTCTCCAATTGATGGGCATCCCCTCAGTTTCCAGTTTCTAGCCACTACAAAAAGGGCTGCCAAAAACATTCTTGCACATGTGGGTCCCTTTCCCTCCTCTAAGATCTCTTTGGGATATAAGCACAATAGAAATGCTGCTGAGTCAAAGGGTATGCACAGTTTGATAACTTTTTGAGCACAGCTCCAAATTGCTCTCCAGAATGGTTGGATCCGTTCACAGTTCCACCAACAATGTATCAGTGTCCCAGTTTTCCCACATCCCCTCCAACATTCATCGTTATCTTTTCCTGTCATTTTAGCCAATCTGACAGGTGTGTAGTGGTACCTCAGAGTTGTCTTAATTTGCATTTCTCTGATCAATAGTGATTTGGAGCAACTTTTCATATGACTAGAAATGGTTTTAATTTCATCATCTGAAAATTGTCTGTTCATATCCCTTGACCACTTATCTATTGAAGGATGGCTTGAATTTTTATATGTATGAGACAATTCTCTATATATTTTAGAAATGAGGCCTTTATCAGAACCATTAAATGTAAAGATGATTTCCCAATTTGATGCTTCCCTCCTAATCTTGTCTGCATTAGTTTTATTTGTACAGAAACTTTTTAACTTAATATAATCAAAATTATCTATCTGGTGTTCAGTTAGTAGTTCCAGATCTTCTTTGGACATAAATTTATTCCATCTCCACAGGTCTGAGAGGTAAACTATATTATGTTCCTCTAACTTGCTTACAAAATCCCTCTTTATATCTAGATCATGAACCCATTTAGATCTTATTTTGGTATGTGGTGTTAGGTATGGGTCAAGCTCTAATTTCTTCCATACTACTTTCCAATTTTCCCAGCAGTTTTTGCCGAATAGTGAGTACTTATCCCAAAAGCTGGGGTCTTTGGGTTTATCAAATACTAAATTGTTAAAGTTATTGCCTAGATTGTCCTGATAACCAATCCTGTGCCACTGATTGACTGCTCTATTTCTTATCCAGTACCAAATGGTTTTGATGACCGCTGCTTTATAATATAGTTTTAGATCTGGTACAGCAAGTCCACCTTCATCTGCCTTTTTTTCATTAATCAGGGGGCTTTCTCTTGAAGGGAAAAACATCAGCAACAGAATGGACTGGGGAAGACCTATTGCAATTGATTCCCTCTAACTGGTGGTCTCTCATTGAAGACTGGGTGTTCACTGGTGGTTATTCCGGTAGGGTTTCTTTTCCAGGGATAATTTGTAATAGAGGGTCTCTAAGATTTCTCCCAGTTCCGAGGTGTGATTCTCCAAAATATTCTTAATTTTTATCACCAGAAATAAAACCATCTCATTTCTTCCCAGGTACTGAGTCTTGTCTCACTGAATAAAGGTCACGTATTATGTCTTGATGTCCTTTTCCTTCTGCAGATCAAGAAAGCTGGGGTTCTGTGCAGAACAGCCAAAGATGAGTGTGATCTGCCTGAGTTGTGTGACGGTTTCTCCCCTAAGTGTCCTGTGGATCGATTTCGAGTGAATGGATACCCTTGCCAGAACTCCGAAGGCTATTGTTTCATGGGAAAGTGCCCCACACGAGACAGTCAGTGTTCTGAGATGTTCAAGGATGGTAAGAGGCAACAAAGTATAATGCATAAAGAAAGGAATAACTCCTATCTGCCTTGGTCTTCCCAAAGGCAAGGGAGATCCTGGCTTTGGAGATTCTCATCATTTGTGACCATCCTTTCTTATTAATATTACCATGCAAAGAAAGGCGTTAAGTAGGTTTAGTGGCTAGAAAGACAAGGCAGAGAGGGCTAAAATCCTACTTCTCATACTTCTTGACTGCAATGATCCGAGGTCAGTCACTTAATGTATTGATATCCCCAGGCAATTCTCCAAGGGAGTAAATGTCAGAGCAGGTATTAATCTAGTTTGGCAAGGAAATTTTCTCACCAGGATAATCCCACACCAGTGAAATCATGGATCCTATTCACAATGAACAAAGAAGTTCCATGGAATGGCCACTGACTTTGAAATTTGAAATTGCCCAATCCCTATCCTAATTCTTTAGCTTAGTAGCTATGTATAGGGGGAAAAGACTTGGGACAGCGAAAAAAATTTGTTAAATGCCTACTATGTGCAATTTTAATGCTCTCTGAGGGAGGTGTTGTTATTCACCCCATATTATAGTTGAGGAAACTGAGACAGACAAAGGTGAAGTGGCTTTCTCAGAGTCACAAAATTAGCAAGTATCTGAAAATGGATTTAAACTCAGGATTTCCTGACTAGATCCATTACTCTATCCAGCAAACTACCCAGTTGTATGGCTTCGTATAAATCTTGGGCCTCAGTTTTCTCACATTTAAAATAACTAAATAGTTTTTAAAATCTTGTCCAACTCTAAGTCTTTAATTCTATGATTTATTGTCCCTATCTAAGACCTCATCAGGGGTCAAACTGGTGGTCAGAATGGCATGATAGAGAAGCAAAAGCTGGGGCAGGTACTCCAAGACATAAAAGCTCTCCAGGTGTGTCTGCCATTGCAAGACCTATCTAGTTGATGTCTCAGACACTCAGACACAGTTACTGTGAAAAAAGTGGGAGGCTAATTGTTGGAAGGTGTTGGTGGGAATTGTGTTGTTTTCAAAACTAGGACGATTCTTTAAAATATTTATTAGAGTAGGAGTAGGTTTGGTGGTGGGAAATGCTCTCTGCACTGGATAAATGCAGGATTCCTTAGAGTATATATAGAATCTTTGAATTTAAGGGTAATCTTTCCCAATATATGTATACATAAACACATACAGGTGCTGTTGACTTGTTTCAATCCTATCCTAATGTCCCCAACCCAATTTGGGATTTGTTTGGCAGAAATTCTGTAGTGCTTTGCCATTTTCTTTTCTAGCTCATGTTACACATGAGGAAACTGAGGCAGACACAGGTGAAGTGACTTGCCCAGGATCACAAAATTAATCTTACTTAAGTATCTGAGGCTGGATTTGAACTCGGGAAGATTAATCTTGATTCCAAGTCCAGAGCTCCATTTACTGTACCATGTATCTCTACCTTTCTATCAATTTATCTTTCCATCTATTTATCTACCTATCTTTTCATCTATCTGTTTTTGTCCATCCATATTTCCATCTATATTTCTATTTCTTATCTATCTTTCCATCTGTCTTTCAATCTTTCTATCTATTCACTTTCTATCTACTATCTATTATCTATCTATAGATGGATATAATATAGATATATAAATAACTATATATAGATGATAGATAAATATATGGATATAGAGACAAATATATAGATATGGCTATAAATATGTCAAGAGAGTTATTTATATATAGATATTTAGATAAATACAGATATATAGATTTCAAAAAAGTGCCACTTTGAGCATGTTCACCATGAGTATAGTATCCACTGAAGTTTTTCAGTGGAATTCCTTATAGATTCAAAGACTCAAAACTGACAACTTTAATAATTAATAATAATTATAATTAATTTTAATAATTATGATAAAATCTCTCTGGCTCAATTCCTTCATTGCAAATATGAGATATGACATCTAATATTAGCACACTGGGAGGATTCTTTGAACACTTACTTGGTCAGAGCTGGAAGAGACCTTAGAACAGGGAATGTCAGAAATGAGAGGGGGAGACTTACAAGAGGGAAAGTCAAATCTGAGAGGGAACTTAGATCATAGAATATCAAAACTGGGAGGGGCCTTAGACCACAGACTGTCTGAGATGAGAGAAAACTTTAAACATTGGTTTCTACCAAGACAGAGCTAGAGAGATTTAGAACACATTTTACCAAATCAAATATATTTTCAGTACTTCCAACTCATTTTTCAGCTCAAGAAACTAAGGACCAGAAATGTGTAAGCATTTGTTCCACATCATGCACCTGGTGAAGAGCAATTGGAAAGGGACAGGATTTTTAATGGAGGCCTTTGAATTCTAGATCCCAAAATTTCATTATGCTATTTTGTTCTATTAAGAGAATATCATGTTCATCGATTTTGAGCTGAAAAGAACCTTAGAAGTTATCTATTTCAATTTTGTCATTTTGTAGATGATATAACTGAAATCCAGATCAGGGAAATGACTTGCTTAAGATCACATAGCAGAGGGAGGATTCAGAGATAGCCAGTGTTTGACTCCTTGCTCTACTTACACATCCTTATTTATATCTTGCCCAGAAGTAATAAGTATACTTCTTCTATTAATATTGTCATTTTGTCTACTTAGCCAGTTTCTATTTCTATTCCTTACAAACTACTTCAACACTTATAAATTTATAGTGGCCAAGTTAAAGGACATTGAAACTGTCTAATGGAGCTGTATCTCTAGCCTGGAAAGCCCATGAAGGCCAGAGTTGCAGTGTCAAACTTGTATTTCCCACAATGTTTTCTGCACACAATGTGTTCTTAGGAAATGTTTTTTTGAATCACATACTAAATCCCAATTTATACTTTGTTCTTTTCCATGTCTTTCTTTGTCTCTACTTTACTTTTTATTGGTTTTTCATCCATATTCCTAGAGGCTAAAGGCAGCCATGATATCTGTTATGAAAGAAATAAAGGAGGACATAAATTCGGTTACTGCAAAAAGGTGGACAAGAGATTTATTCCCTGCGAAGACAAGTAAGTGTCTGTGGATAGAAATCAGTGCCTGCCAATGACCTATTCCAAAGTCAGCCTGGCAATCATCTCCCAAACAGAATTAGTGGCAGCTATTGACTCATCTTACACTTGACAGTTAAGGGAAGGGGAAGCCTTTGTTCTTACTAATCAACTCAAAAGCATATGCTTCATTCATCAGCTGAAGTACACAAGAGATGAAAAGTTAAGGCTCAGAGGATACTTAAAGAGGAAAAGAAGATGGATGGACTTACACGAACTGATGCTAAGTGAAGTGAACCCTATACACAGCAACAACAAGATTATGCGATAATCAATTCTGATGGACGTGGCTCTTTTCAACAGCAAGGTGATTCAGGCCAGTTCCAATGGTCTGGTTATGGAGAGCACCATCTGCACCCAGAGAAAGTTCTGTGGGGACTGATTGTGGATCACAGCATAGTATTTTCACTTTTTATAGTTATTTGCTTGTATTTTGTTTTTTCTCATTTTTCCCCTTTTTCATTCTGATTTTTCTTGTGAAGCATGATAATTGTGGAAATATGTGTAGAAGAATTCCACATGTTTAACATAAATTGGATTACTTGCCATCTAGGGGAGAGGGCTGGAGGAAGAGAGGGAAAAATTTGGAACACAAGATTTTATAAGGGTGAATGTTGAAAATTATCTATGCATATATTTTGAAAATAAAAAAAAACAACTTGTTCTTTTTAAAATAAAAAAGAGGAAAGAGGCAAAAGAACAGTAGAGGAAAAGAGGAAAGGACAAGAAAGAAGAAAAAAAAGGGGGATATAGGTTCTATGCTGAGAAGAGCTTTTTAAAAATAATATCCTCCCATCCTCAAAATACATGCAAAGATAGCCTCAAACATTCACCTCTGCAAAACTTCATGCTCCAGATTCTCTCCTCTCCTTCTCCCATTCATTTCCCTCAGACAGCAAGCAATCCAGTATATGCCAAACATGTGCAATCCTTCTAAACATATTTCTACACTTATCATGCTGCACAAGAAAAATCAGATCAAAAAGAGAAAAAAATCAAAAAAGGAAAAAAAGCAAGCAAACAACAAAAATATGAAAATTCTATGTTGTGATTCACACTCTTTCTGGATGTAGATGGCTCTCTCCATCCCAAATCTATTGCAATTAGCCTGAATAACCTGATTGTTGAAAAGAGACACATCTTTCAGAATTGATCATCACATAATCTCGTTGCTGTGTACACTGTTCTGGTTCTACTCACTTCACCCAGAATTAGATGAGCTTTAGAGTTCATATAATCCACCCTTTTTTAGTATTATAAATCAGGAAGGTAAGGCCCATCCAGGACACAGCATTAGCAAATGGCAAAACTAGAATTTAAACCTTGGTCTTCTGGCATCAAATTCAATGCTCTTTTCACTGAGCAGTATAGTATCTAAAATATATGCTCTCTTAACTTCTCTGGGTCTCAGCTTCTTCATCTTTAAAATGATGTATTCAACAAAAAGTAATCCCTTCCAGAGAACCAGAGAGTGGAGTGGGACCAGAAGTGAAAGCAGACAGAGTAGAAGGGAGAAAAGAAGAAAAGGTTCCGAAAAGTAGGATTTATGGGCCCTGATTCTAGATCTGTCAAATCTTGCTGAGACCTTTGACACATCTTCCAACTTCTGGATTTCTACATGGCTTCATCTAGAAATTTGTTCTATAATTACTTTGAAGAAACTTGAGAGCAAATAAATATGGTCCTGTGTCCCAAGAGCCACAGGAGACTATTTTTCTAAAAGAATCAATTCCTTGCTTAATCATCTCTTGACTTATTCTTTCATGACATTTTTTTTAACCTGAGCTGATAATCCTGGAAGTGGAACTTTTGTTTTAGGAATTGAGAAAGGATATTGGAGAAGAGCTAGTGATTAACTAGCCTTTAACAGGTGATCTTTGGTCCTGCTTGGCCTTGGCCATCCCTATTTCTGTCAAAGGTACCACCTTTTGTGCACTCACTCAGGTCCATTGCCTCATGGTTATCCTCAACTTTTTACTCTAGGAAACCTCTCATCCAATTTGTTACTAGTATTATCAATTCTATTTCTTTGACTTCTCTCTAATCCATTCCCCCCCATACTCATACCTCAACTCTCATCACTTCTCCCCATTGCTGGCCCATCTTTCCCCCCAATTTCCCCCCAATTTTTTTGTTTTCTCTAGTGATATCTCTGATGTCACATCTCTCCGATACTCTCCTGAGCTATTGTAATGACTTAATGACTTAAATCCCAATCTCTTCCCCCAACAATCTGTCCAAATGGATGTCAAGTTGATATTCCCAAAGTATGAGTGTAACCATCTTAACCCCATGCTGTAAATTTCAGTGTCTTGACATTGATTTAAGAATAAAATAAAACTTCTTTTTGACTTTCAATGCTCTTAAAGAGTTGACTCCAGTCTATGTATGTCTCCAGCAGACTATCCTTTGTACATTGAATCCTACTCAATCTGTCTTATGACCCTTCATCATACACTATTTCCTATCTTCCACCTTCTTGTCTGTACTGCGTTGTCTATCATGCCTGGAATATTTTTCTCCCCAACTCCTTTCAATACATGAGCTTTTTTTTTTCTAGAGACCTTTCTTGAATTCTCCATCTGCTAGGACTGCCTCCTTAAATCACTGGGTTTGTACTTTTCATAGATCCTACACTTTCTTATCCGTGAAAATGATGTACAAGTTTTCTTGTTTTTTTTAAGTAAAAAATGAAAATGGCACCAAAGAAATGAGATTTTTCCATTGATAAATATACAAAGGCAAGAGGGTTGGTAATTGGATGGAGAGGAACTTGTTTCTTTTACTTACTTTTTGTTTTGAAACAAATACATTTACATGTGAAACCAAAGATGATGTTGGGAGTATCCACCTAAAGAATTCAAGAAAAGAACATTATTTCCCCTTTACTCCTTCTTCCCAAATGCAAGCTCCTCTAGAGCAGGGACTATTGACTCTTGTCTTTGCCTCTCTAGGGGTCCATTAAAGTTTTTTGACTGTCCTATGTTACGAGAATATTCTTGGGTCTTTACAGAGATCTGAAATGTGGGAAGATATACTGCACTGGAGGCCAGTACTTTCCATCTTATGGGGAGGACAAAACTTACCACCTTAAGGTTCCAGAGCAGAATATTACAGTGGAATGTAAAGCTTTTTTCCCCTTCCAGTACACAGAAGATCTAGGCATGGTCGCTTCAGGAACAAAATGTGGGGATGACAAGGTGAGTTTAAAAGTTATTTATTATTTTTCTTTCTCCCTCCTTCCCTATTTTTTTGTTTCTCCTTCCATCCTTCTTTCCCTTCTCTGTCTCCTTTCATTTTCCTTTCCATGCTTCTTTCTTTCCTTCTCTTCCCACCTCCTCTCTCCTTCATTTTTTCCTTTGTTCAAAATTTTAATGTGACTTGAACATTTCCTTAAGAAAAAAAATCATATAATTGGCTCCAAAGGGACTTGTGTGTTAAAAAGTAGGATACACTAGAATTTGTCCTGAGCTGGCCAAGGTACCAAATAAATTTCCATTAACTAAATCTCAGCTGCAACTGATAATAAAATGCACTTGTTATGAGTAGGTTTATCGAGCATTTTAAAAAGCAGACACTGTTTTGAGTCAATCTCTCAAGATTATTTCATCTACTCTGATGCTCTAGATTTCACTAAGGTGAGTATTCTCTCCAATGATGCAGATTGCAGCTTCTGCATGCCTGCTGATACCAAGACCCATTATGCCTTTATTGAACCCATTCCCCTATGTCCACCACAACCCCTTCCTCTAGATTTCTTGACAGTGTATGGAACATTTGATCACCCATTAGCCAGTCCTTGCTCCTACCACATCTCCATCTTTTTTCCATGCATTCTTTTATCTAATGAGATCTTTGACAATATAATTCTTGTGTTTTGCAACTCAAAAACAGCATATAACTCTCTATCATCCTTTAGGTTACACTCAGATCTGATTCTTTTCAGGCCCATCCTTGTATGTTAGTCTTAAAATCAATTTTTTTTTTCCAAAAAGGAAAGAATGAGTCTTGTCATGGTTATAGGTTAAGGGACTAGAGTCTTTACTTAGAGTCAGGAAGATTTGTT
This sequence comes from Myrmecobius fasciatus, assembly GCA_023553655.1. NCBI lineage: Eukaryota > Metazoa > Chordata > Mammalia > Dasyuromorphia > Myrmecobiidae > Myrmecobius > Myrmecobius fasciatus. Next base: position 212,638 of record JAJPUD010001496.1, on the reverse strand, counting down.
TCGAAATTTCCTTCCATGTTTTTATTTGATGTATCAGTTCTTACCCTGCAAAACTCCTCTTGACTCTGGGCATTTTTACTGGCTTTCCCCCCCACATCTGTAATTCTCTCCCTCCTCCCCTCCATCACCTGTCTTCCTGATATCTCAAGTAATTACTTCAATTCCACAGGAAACTTTTCCAATCCCTTTAAATACAGTAGTGGCCTTCCATGATTATTTCATATTGATCTTATTTATACCTCATTGGTACAAAGTTGTTGGTGTGAATAAACTTCTTGAGAGCAAGGACTAGTGTGGGCCTTTCTTTATATCCCCAGCATTGAGAACAAGGCTTGGCACATATTGCTGTTCATCATTTCATTTCATTTGTGTATGACTCTTCAGGATGCCATTTGTGATTTTCTTGGCAAGGATAGTGGAGTAGTTCACATGTTCCTCTCAAGCTCAATTTATACATAAGGAAACTGAGGAAACAGGAATCACATTCCTGACTACAGGACTGGTGCTCTATCCACTGTGCCAACTAATAGATATTTAATAATAGATATTTAATAAAATGCATATTCACTTTACTTTGAACAAGTGACCATCCACTTAAGCTTCAGTTCTTTCTCACATAAAGTGGAGATAATATTAATGGGTGGATTTTATCCTGTAGTGGACAAAGGAAGCTTTCCATTGAAGATGAGCAAACTGCAGAAATGTTAAAAGTGTAGAATCATAAGGAGAATTAATCTTGATATCAAGAATATCTGAGTTCAACTCCTGTCTCTGACAAACTGGCAGTGCCATCTTGGGTATTATTAATCTCCATTTATCTACTTGCTAAGTTCTATACTGGTAACAAGAGTTACCTTGCCAGAAAATCACAATTCCAATGAATTTACTGGATTGTAAACATTCTCCTGGAACACACATGACCAAAGCATGATCAAAAATTGGACACACATTCATTAATGTACACACAGAAATGTACTTCTATATCCCCTATATCACATGTGAATGTAAAGTGTGTGTTTATGGGCATATATACATGTGTAGTTATATATATATATACATATATATATATATACATAATCACACACATTTTGCTTTGTAAAATAAAGTATAATAGACATTGAGATACACATACTCACAAATGGACATATTAAATGTGAAGTAACATATTTATTATTATCTATTTTTAGGTAACAGCTTATCTCTTACTCTGTGAGAGAAAATTGATTCTGTCTAAAAATACTTAGGATATAGAGTGGGGGAATAAATTCATAACATGTAGATGGAGAGATAGACATGCATAAATATAAATATGTGCATTACAATATTTGCATATACATATATAGAAATATATTATGCATAAATGTATATATAGGGATGATCTTAATTTAAACTGTTATTTTTAATTATGTTTCTTCTGCAGCTCTCCTAATGTATGCATCTCCTGCCATTGTGCCTGCTTGTCAGTCTGAAAGATAAATTGGAGGAAGGGAAGCCCAAGGGAATTAAGAAAGCTCGGTTCTAGTCCCAGTTCTCTTGGGTGTTAATTAGTGCTGGCGGAGATCTGAAATTATGAGCAATTAGCTATATAGATAGCATTTTTCTATGGCTAATTAAAGGACAAACCACCACCACTGTTCCTTGAATGATTTAACACCCCCATGTTTTGGAAGGGTTGGGTGGAGAAGGAGATGTCCACTGGGTAACTACAGGACAAGGTAGAAGTCAATTAACCTTTCTGGAACTAGGACTAATTAAGATCCTTTCCAATTCTAACATTCTCTTATTTCATAATTCTTCTGATTGATTGGAAAAGGCAAACAAAAAATCCCAATTCTACAAATAAGAAAGGAGGATATTTCTGTTCAAATTGAAAATAAAAAAAAAATTAAAATAATCTGATTGTGTGGCTGGTGGGCATCTGTGATCAAATGGTAGTATAGGCTAGATGGCTTGAGAAAAAAAATCAATTTGATTCTTTACATTTGGTTTAGATCTTTGTGCACTAAACCAAATGTTATTTTTCAGGGGTACCTAAGAATATTAAAAGTTTGGTGTCATCTTCCACATGGCCCAGTCTCAGAATGTTAATTCTATTTTTCAATCTCATCTTGGATACATACTATCTGATCTAGGCTCTGCCACAATGGAACCAAAGGGAGCAGGAACGGTCCGGCAGCATTGATAGATGAAACTGCTTTCAGGCCCAAGAGTCTGAAACTTTAAGCCCACAGTTATCAAGCAGAGATTCATGATTATTGGATCTGAAACCTCACACCTCAGCAATTCACCCATCTGCTAAGAGCTTGAGTGTTTGTTGTTGTTGTTGTTGTTGTTGTTGTTGTTATTGTTGTTTTATAGTTTATTAAATTGCTGGACCTCCAGTACTGGACTTTTAATGTGGATAGCACTTGGGCATAGACCTTCTTAACAGATAATCTAGGAAATCATTTGTCTCACTGTTATCTCATCTGTGATCCTATGACTCATGCAACTCACAACCCATCTGAACTAGTTTGGTCTATGCTATCTAGAATCCACTTTTTCTATCAGTTCATACATATGTTAGACTCAATGTCCTGGAGTGGTAGTGGGGGGAGAACTCATTATTCTCTTAGTATCACCAAAAAACAAGTAATTAATTAGCACCAGAGATGTTCAAGATATAATGCAAGTGCTCCCAGAGACACAAAGAAATATAAAACATAGTCTATGGCTCTTGGAAACAGATGGTCTAGGAAAGAATGCAAATCTTATCTTCAAAGAGACAGGTGGGAAAATCCAGTTGGGAAGGCAATACATTAGTAAATGAAGAAGCTACCCATGAAGACTGCTTTTGAATGTCATTTCAATAATTCAATATTCAGAGAGGGGAAAATGTGGGGAATTGGGTTTAATTATCTCCCCCCTTCCCATTAGTTAACTTTGTTGTTCAGGTTCAACTTTTCGAGAAACATAGTAAAAAGAACTGACTCAAAATCCATTGAAGAGTTTGTAAATGTAGAAATGTTGCTCATTTATAAAAGATACAAGAAAACACATGCATTCCTTGATCCATCTGACTCACAGGTCCCAGGTTTTGTCGGGTCAAAGTACAATAAGGTTGAATACATACTGTAACTAGTCTCTAGTGATCAGTTCTGGGAAATTACTAGAAGGTGTTATGTACATCTTAAGAGCTTTGAGTTCCCTCCTCCTTGTTCTGCTAAGGTAGACAAAGGGAATTGTGTATTCCCATCTAGAATGCCCCAAATCCCAGACTTGCTTGGAGAGTTCAAACATGAATAGTTTAGATAACCTAAACATGGGGATTGTAGAATGGCTTGAGTCAGAGCATCAATTCATGGCTATTCACATATATATGACTTCACAATCATAGGAAATCTGGGACTTTAATGATTTTTTTGGTTCAATTAATACATGAAAAGAATCCCCATTACAAATGAGCCCAAGCCTCTGCTTGAAAATCTCAAAGGAGGGAGAATCTACAACCTCCAAGAGTAGTTCATTTCATTTTTGTACAGCTCTAGCTGTTAGAAAACTTCTATTTGATCTCAACCCAAAGCTCCTCCTTACTTTTCCTTTTCTGGATAAAGGGATATGATATAATTAGTCAACATAATTAGCATCCTTTTCCTGCTCAAAGTACCTGTGATGTGCCTATCTTTATGTGTATGTTATCCACTAGAAGGTAAGCCACTTGAAGCCAATGGCCAATTTATGTAATAAATATTTGTTAAATGACTTGAATTGAACAATTCCATATCTAATGAGTCAGAGTGGCAACATAATACCTCCTCATCTTTGTCTTTCACTTCCAGGTGTGCAAAAATGGAGAATGTGTGAATATTGAGACAGTCTATGACTCCATCAATTGTTCTTCCCACTGCTCAGGAAATTCTGTAAGAGTCAAGTTTTTAATAGTTTTATGTGCTAAATAGTGTTTAATTTTCTTAGATATCATCCTATGTAGGCATAAGTCATTTTAAAGATGTCACCAAATTGATCTGGAGTGTGAACAAATAGCAAATAGCCAGAATTCATGTCTTTTGATTATAGACATACATATATACATATACAGAGAGAGACTTTTTTTTCTTATTATTTTCCTGGCCAAGTCAAATTAGAAGCTGGAATCTTTGTTATAAATATTTGGTTTCAAAAAGAATCTTTGAACCTTGCTCTTTAATCATCCCACCTCTGTTACTTATAAGTTTAGGAAAGTCACTTAACCTTTCTTTACCAAAGCTTGTTTATTTGTAAAATAACAAGGTTTCCAAAATACCTTCCACTTGTATAAATGTATAATCCTATGACAAAAGGCTTGGATTTGGAATTCAACCTATCCATGAAAATGGCCCAATTCAAGTGCAGAGACCAGCAAATATCAATATTAGGCAAAATTTTTTAGAAAAATATAAAATTCCAGTATTGGTTATAATGAATTTTTAGATAACCATAATTATTTGCAATCAGAATATCTGTTTATTAACATTTCTATCTCTGTCTATTTATCTCTATCATCTATCTCATCCTTTTAGCACCACTTAGTAAACCAACTACTGTCTTTTTGGAAAAAAATGTTTACTCTTGATCTACTTCTTTGCCTAATGTCAACATTACCAAAGGTAGCTAGAATTTTGTCTTTGACCATAAATTATCAGGGTGAAGCACAAGAGATTAAAAAAACAGCCCCCCAAATGCTTTATGTTTAAATCTAAAGAAAAGATGACAATGCTTCCTAGACATTTGAACCGTTATAAGATTCTCTGCTCCTCCAGGTATGTGACCATGAACTCCAGTGTCAATGTGAAGATGGGCTGACACATCCCAACTGTGAGGATACCACATTTACTACCAGTGAGTAGCATGATTCATGACTTATCATGAATACCCAAAGGCTCATGTACTTGAACACTGGCCCCTTATTCTCCTAATCTGATCCATTACTCACTTGTAATTGTGGGGACCAGGGATACAAGTGGGAAGAGAGGCAAGTTTTATTAAACAGAAGCAGTCAGATTATTCAATAGACAGAACACTAGACTTAGAATAGGGGTGATCTGAATTCAAATTCTGCCTCAGGCACTTATTAGGGTGTGATGCTAAACAAATTGATTACTTTTGCCTCAGTTTCCTCATCTGGAAAATGGGGATAATAATAATATCAACTCCCAGAGATGTTCTGAGGAGAAAATGAAATATCTGTAAAGCACTATGTAAATCTTAAAGGGCTATAAATTCTGATTACTATTAATACATTAGTAATATTGCCCATTATGCAATTATAAACTGTAATATACTTTATTACCATAATATGGCTATGCATTTAATAAATAGTTATAATTAACAATATAATTCTAAGCATACTAATCCCTAATGGTTCCTTCTAGAGCACAATGAATTTGTGTTTTGACTATGAATTTGAAAGAGAGGATGTGGATTCAAATCTCAGCTCTAGCACTTATTATCTATGAAACCATGGCCCTACCCCAAGATTAGTTCTCATATGAGTAAAATGATATGCCTTTGAGCCCCAACTCTTTTATCCTTTGATAACTAGTTTTTTTCTGTAATTCTATATGTACATATATATATATATATGTTTGCTTAACCAAGTTTTTTTTCTAAATCTAAAATGCTTTCTATTCCCCCTCTCTTACTAAGATTTAAAAAAAGAAAGTTTTAGAATAAGTGTTCCTTGTTGGAATAATTCTTCTAACTTAATCTGGCTTCAGTCCTCCAAGAAATCACAATAAAATGGGTTTTATAGCTACTCAGTTAATTGCTGCCAAGCAAAACTTTGTTTGAATTGTGTTTTTGCTGGGTATAATGGAACTGTGGGCATACTCCCAGCTACTAATGGAAAGAAGTCTTGTGCAGGCTTTAGCTTCATTAGTAATAAGGCAAAGCTATTTCAAAATTGAAAGCCCTTGAGACAAGAAGTGTCACGGACATCATAAGTTGAAGCTAAGTAAGATAGGGCCAAGGACTTGCTTTGTTAACATTTAGATCTACTAAGTTCTTTGCAGAGTACTACTGCCCATGCCTTCCATGTTGCAGATGTCTCCATTGTGGCTGGAGTGCTGACCATGGTCCTGGCCACAGTTGTGATCTCTGTGTTGTTTGTCAAATGCCAAAAGGCCACTAAGCAGAAGCAAGTTCATAGGTAAAGCACTTTCTTTTAGATGGGGTAGAGGGAAATATCTGGGTCTGCAGGCAAACAAGGCTCTGGACATGGGAAAGAGGTCTTAATTTAAAGGACTTTAATGAACAAACCTGACATTTTCCTCCACCAGCCCTCCCTCCACCACACCTGCAGTGGACAATCAAGGACATTCAAGTGAAGAACAACAACAGACCAGAACTGAGCCAGTTGTTTGCACCCAAAATGTAAGGAACTAGAATTACTGGAGCTAGTTAATATTTCTGAGTATGTATGTCACTTGCCTAGCACTGTCCTAGGTGCACTGTTTTATAAAGATAGTAGAATTTACATTCCTTTTCACAAGATGCTTAGCAATGTTTAATGTTGTTGTTATTATTTTCTTTGAGTTGTACATGAACCTTTAATTTCCTTAGTATAGAGAGCTCCCAATGAGACAAACCTTTTTTTCTAAAGGGTATTAATCTGAGCCACAATATAGTCACTAATTAACAAGCATTTATTAAATGCCTGCTATGTGCCAGGCAATTTATAGTTTTACAAATTTTCCAAAAGACACTGAAAGTTTTTGATTTCTCAATAATAATTGGAGGAAGAGGAGGAGGAGGAAGAGAGGAAGAGGAGGAATAATGATAGTAGTAGTGGTGGTAGTGGTGGTGATGGTAGTGATGGTGGTGGTGGCAGTGGCGGTAGTATTAGTACCAATGGTAGTATTAGTAATATTGATGGTAGTAGCAGTGGTAGGAATAGTAGTAGTAATAGCTAGAATATGCAAATATATTGATCTTCACAACTTATAAGGTAGATGTTATTATTTTCCCCATTTCATGGGTGATAAAACTGAGATTGAGAAAATTAAATAGGTAAGATCTCAAAGCCACAGAGTTAATATAAATATAACTCCAAGACCAGTACTCTCTACTCACTTCTCTATGGGACTTTGGGTTAGTCAATTCCAATGTAATTAAGGAAACACCTTTATAAAGTAGAGTGCTCCTCTTAGAGTTAGGAAGATATTCATACTTATCATCTAATAAGACTTAAGTTGTAATCCTGCCATAAGCCATTTACTAGTTGTATGACCCTAGGCTAGTCACTTGATCACTAACAGTTTTAGTTTTCTCATCTGGAAAATAGGCATAACAACACCTATCTCATAGGGTTGTTATCAGGGTACAAGATAACATGTGAAAAGTTCTTTGTAAATATGTCATATATAAAGTTAATTATAAAACACTTTCAAGTACTATACAGGAAGCCCCAAGTCTTTGTGAAGTTTTAATACTAAATATTGTTTTAAATTTTATCATTTTATTTTTAACTAATGGAATAAAACAAGTATTCCCATAGAATAGTATAATACAATATAAGACATAAGATGATGACAAATGAAACTGTCAATCTATTATGTATAACTTGCTATTCTTTTCAAGTAGGTAATAAAGTGATCATGAAAATTTTATATTTTCTTCTATTTTTCCCTTCCCCTCTAAAGATGGCTCCTATTAGACACAAATATGTAAATATGCAAAATCATTAAATAAAACAATAAGGTACTAAAGCTTAAAGCTGAACTAAAACTTTGGGATATCCTGTATGATTATTAAAATGTATCATTATTATTTACTTCTTCTTGTTAGGCTTACTCAGACACTAAGTATGGGATCCTGGAAAAATCTGTGGATTTCAGTTTCCTCCTATTTAAAAAAAAATGGTGGCTTTTAGCTCATTGCCTTGTTCTTAGTCCTGAATGAAATAACTCATTTAAAAACCTTTGCAAACAATATATAAATGTCAGCTATTTAGTATTATTATTATTAAAAGAAGCTATAGATATATGACATGAGGTGAGATTATACTGGCCAGTTGGTCAATAAACATTTCCCATATGCTTACTATGTGACACACATTAACAGCAATGTGCTCTGGGAATATTAAGAAAGAAAAAAGACAATCCCTTTTCTTAAGGAGCTTATGGTCTAATGATGGAGACAAAGAGCAAGAAACTACATAGAAAGAAGCTATAAACATGATAAATCAGAGATCATCAACAGAGGGAAGAAAGAAGGGGACAGGCTTCCTGTCAAAAATGGAATTTTAGTTGGGAATAGGAAGGAAGCTGAGAAGTAGAAATAAGAAAGAAAAGCATAGATGCTTGAAAACGATGTGGAAGCATTATCAGGTCCTTCTAGGGTGAGCTAGACATGCATTAAATATGGATGCACCATCAGACTGTGTCTGTCCTTTATCTAGCTAAGCCCAGGGAGTCTCATCACCAGGTTGGCCACAGAAAGATGTAGTCTAGAGAACAGCAGCTCTTAAAAACATTTTTCTAAGCCACAGAGAATTTGTGTTCTGACTAACTGAAGGCAATATCAAGCCAAAAAATATATAGTTCACTGACTTGTTAAAGACCCTGTAATGGGGCTGATTAGTACCATTAGGGGACATCACAGATATGATAAACATCATGTATATCATAAGCTTACATGATTTGTGTTTGAGATGAGAATGTCATCAGATTTCTACGTAACCAATTGTTAACCTTGAAGAACATAATGGAAATAATGCTGCCTGAGTTTATTTTATTATCTATATATTATTTAAGAAGAGGTCTGGGATTGAAGTCGGGGAATTTATTTTATTGGTTTGAAAAGTTTTCACATTGCTTTAAATATCTACAGTAATCTGAGGTTACCCACCACCATTTTTTCTCTCAGCAAAATGCTTCAGACACCTTTGAGGATATCCCTGCTGGTTATTCCAGTCCTCAGTACATTACCATGGTAAGCATTTTTCCTTTTCTCTTTGAAGCATAGATTTCTTTCATCCCTCTGTGTCCCAATTGCCTCTGGTATGTCCTCACATCATCTTAGCAGGAGGTTTTTTTTAAGCACAGATCAATACTAAAGGCTGAAGGCCAGGTGTTCTGACCTAAAGAGCAAAGGATTAGGGATACAAGCTCAATAGATTTCAAGATTTCAGGGAGAATATGTACAATCAGAGGTTTCCCACTGTTCATATTAAGGATGCAGCAAAGGCAGGGCTGATTGGGTTCAACCAACTGGAACTATTCATTCATTTTCCCCTGAATTAGATTTCCCAAAAATGAGACAGTTCGAGAAAGCAAACCCAGACTGGAGAATTAGTTTTATTTTTAAAAAATGGATTAGTGAAGATTAGTCATAAGACTATTAGAGCCCTCAATTCTGGGTTTTCAGAGTTAAATCTTTGTGGGGGAGAGACAGAGAGGGAGAGAGAGACAGAGAGACAGGGAGGGAGAAAGGGGGAAAAAGAGAGAAAGAGGGAGGGAGAAAAGGAAAGAAGGAGATAGAGGCACAGAGAGACAAAGAGTGCAAGAAACGAGTCAGTGGAGTCTAATAAGATTTAATTGGTTTGCTTTAGAAATCGACTGGTAAGGAATCCAGAGTAGTTCCAGTATCCAACCAAAATGTCAGAATGGTAAGTTTCCTAGACCACATTATCTATATTTTGTGATCATATAACATTGATAGTTTGTTGATGGATATTTTCTAGCCATGGCTACAGAGATTGGCCAGAATTAGCTATATTGATACACAAAGGGTCCTGATGTGATTTGTCAGACACTCATTAATACTAGAAAGCCCAAGGGTTGAAACCATAATTCAATAGTGTCATTGAAAAAGAGTCCTGGCCAAATGATAGAATCTGTTGCTAATTATAAAACAAAGACAGATTGCTTTGTTAATCATAGTGTACTTTTTTCCTTTATTGATGTCTGCTTAAAGTATCCTTATGTCTTATGTTAAAGAGTCCTGCAACTTGAAATATCATAATCAGGACTTTATGAAACATTATTATCTTAAATCATAAAATTGGCTCAATTAGCCGATAGTCTCTAGAACCAAAAAGGAATTTGGACACTAAATATTCCAAACCATAAATTTTACAAAGAAAGAAACTGAGACCCAGAGAGGAGAAATGTCCTGTCCAAGGTCATGTAAGTGAGATAGTCTAGGTTCAAGCCCAAATACTTCAATAAGAATGCTTTTCCATTACACTGCACTATCTCTCACTGTGAGATTAAAGAAAAATTATTCTGGATTCAAGGGCTCATCTCTTAGAAGTTCTGAAGGCCCATATTCAACTTGAGGCTCCTGAATTAGCTACTCCTGAATTCATCAAATCTACTAGAGGCTGAAATGGGCAGACAATTTGAAATACAAGTTTGGTCAGTAGAGATCATGGGCCTACCTCCATGAATGAGGTTAATGTCCATTAGAATAAAAGCCCAAAGATAGCCTTCCTTGTTCTTAAGGGGTCTGTTTCCCTGTAAGTCTCCTTTTTAGTCATAACCTTTACTTGGGCTCTGTCTTCTCCCCAGCCACCTGCAAAGCCAAGGATTCCTCCACCACCAATCCCTACTATGACACCACCTTTCTCTCCTCAGGTGGGTAGATGATTATGTTTATCCAATCCAACCCAGTACAGTTCAGTCCAATTCACTGCAGTTCAGGCCAATCCAATTTGGTTCAATCCAATTCAATCCAGTCTAGTCCAATCGAAATCAATTTGATTTGATCCAATCAAGTCCGTAAATTGTTGGACTGAACTGAACTGAATCTACACAAATTTAAAAAGGATAACCTTCAGTCAAGTATTGTGATTATTTTTCCAGGACATTACAGATTTACCTCTATAGAATAAAAGGACTTTAGAACTTTATGGAACTTTAGATATCATCTTCCTCCACCTTTCTTTTTACCAATGAGGAAGTTAAAGATCAGAGAGTCTAATGAGGCTGGATTCTAATTTAAGGCTTTCTGACTTCCAGTTTTGTGTTTCTTTATACCACAGCAGAGTCCTGATGTGTTCAGCACTCCATCTGGGTGGAAGTGGAGTAAAGAGGTACCCCAGCTTCATGAGCAAAATCATTGAGTAACAAGAAGATAGTTATCACTGTATCATCTTGGGAATTTCTAGCTCTGTAATGATAAGAAGGTTGGGAGAGCATGAATGGTCATATAGATAATTCATCTTAATGGATCATTTTGACCCACCATGAAAATATTGTATCCTTAGACCACTGGTAGGAAGCAACCCATTCTAACAATTTCTTTCTGTCTAGGGGTTGAAATCAGAAGTCCAAAACAGTTCTACCAGGCTAAGTTGAGAATTCTTGATGGATGAGAGATCTCCAGGATCTACAAAAGCTATATGCTATTGAATTTCTAACCATTCTCCAAATGTTATGAAACAGATTAGACAAGTTGTTTTTCACATCACATTGTCTGAGATTCACTGTTTCAATGTACATTTTTATAACTTCCTTTCATGAGACTGGGGAACAGTTGAACAAAGAGTCTCTGTGATCAAGCTTATGCTAATACATCAAGATAATAAATTAAGATTTTGAGGGGAAGGCTAGGCTATTCCCTGCCTAATAATAGAGCCAAGAAAGTTCTATTCATCTGAATACTGTGCCTTGAGTACAACTAGGCCCATATAGTTTGAAAGATGACAGGTTGGGCAAGCTACCCATTGTCAGTGCTAGATCAGTATTGCCTGCATCAATTTCCCTTAATTCTTTAGAAAACAAATATGCTACTGTTCTGATTTTCCTTTTTTTAATCAATGGGAGCATTAGGAAGCAGTCCTCCATTTCAGCAAAAAATGATTAATGGGAACCACTACTGAACAACTAGTTAGAAATGCCTTGTTTCAGAATTTTTAGAACTTGAAGAACCGTAGAAACACAGAGGTAAAGGGACTCTGGGAAGTCATCCAAACCAATGGCCACCATAAACTCTTCTACATTATAACTCCAAATTCACCCTCTGGTTTCTACCTAAAAAAAAAAAAATAATCCTGGGATGAGGAATTTACTACTTCCTTAAGCAGCTCATTCAACTTTTTAGGCATTTTTAATTGTTAGGAAGTTGTTGGTTTGTTTGTCTTTCTAATATGAGACTAAAATCTGCTTCTCTTCACATTGAACTCATTACTTCTCACCTCCCCCTCTGTGGCATAAAAAATAATTGAATTCCCCTTTCATCAGATAGCCTTCCAAATGGTAATTAATCAATCAGCAAATATGTATTAAGTTCCTACTATGTACCAGGCACTATGTTAAGCTCTGGGGATATAAAAAGAGGCAAAAAAGTTCCTACCCTCAAGAAGCTTACAATATATTAATTCAATAATTTTTAAAAATATTGTAGATAGCTATTAGGTAATGATAGGCATAAGAGACTAGTGGTGAGACCCCTGATCCTTTTATCTTTATTAGCATGATGGAAAGCCAGATGCTAGAAAATACTACAGTCAGTTGGACTCTATGCTAGTTGAATAACTCTATTCAAAGAGAAGTAATTAATGGATCATTATCAGTTTGGAGGGAGATCATTAATGGATTGGTCCCAGACTGTGTAGAATGTTTTATCAATAACTGGTATTGACAAATTAATATCAATATCAATTTACATGAGTAGAGATGTGATGTATATTTTTGATGTCATAAATGTGCACATCATATAGTTGGGACAGATAGCAAACACATTGGATAATGGTATCAGGACCTAAAAGAAACCTGAAAGAAACTTCCTTTAGCAGGATGGACTCAGACAAATAAATGAAATCCAATAAGGAATGAATGTAAAATCTTACATAGGTTCAAAAACTCAATGTCACAAATATAAGATGAAGGAGGTAGGGTAGGCAGAAGTTCATCTCTATGTATTTGAAGTTTGGAATTAGTTAACTACTCCAAAATAAGTACAATCTTAAGCCTCATTAAGAGATGCAGATGTCTCAAATAAGGAAAGCAATAGCCTCATTGTATTTTGCCCTTACCACACCGCACTTGAAATGCTCTTTTGAGTCACGAGTGATATATTTTAGTAAGGAAAAGGAAAACTTGGAGAGCATCCAGAAAAAGAAAAGAGAAAGTCTTGAATGCATGCCAAATGAGGATAATTTAAAGAACCCTGAAAGTTTAGCTTGGAAAAGAGAGGACTTAGGGGACATTATTGCCAATTTTGAAGAATAATAGCATCGATACAAGTGCTTTTAAGATTGGGGAAACATTTTAGCTATGTAAACTCAATTGATTCTCACAACATTCAAGTTAAATACTATTAATATCTTCATTTCACAGATGAGGAAATTGAAGCACAGAAAGGTTAAGACCCCAGGGTGATACAGCTAATAAAGTCTGAGGCAGAATTTGGACTCAAGTTTTGTCTGTTTTATCTACTAAGGGACTTCTGTGTGGAGGGAGAAAGATGAATTTTTTTCTTTGTCTCAAATAGCAGAGTGCAAAGCTGCAGGTAGAAGATGAAGGAAAGCAGATGGAGGTTTAGCATATGAATGATCTTTCTAACAAGTAAAAATATCCCAAATTGGAACTGACTACCTTGAAAGATAGTGAGTTCCCTATTACTAAAAGTATTTAAGCAAAAGATGGATGGACAATGTTTGGGAAAGTTTTAAAGAAGATTTTTGGACTTTATGGCATTAACAGTCTCTTATTTCTGTGGTGTTTAAAGAGTTCAAGAGACATAATTTCTGGGTCATTTTATTAATGATCCTAACTTTTTAATAAAAGGGTTCAATAGCACTCTTGAATGCCAAAGACCTTCATGGCAGCAAACTCAAGGCTTTTTATGGTCTTAGAAAATGGGTGTTCCAGAGAATGACAATCAACTTTGATTGGTTAATAAGTAATGAGAGAATGAATATTACAATGAGCCCCAGGACATATTCTAACAAACTTTTATTATATCATTTACTTCTAAATTACCTCAGTCTTGGCCAATCTAAACAAAGAATCTATATTCCCCATCAAAGCTTGAATCAAAGACAAAGGATCAGGACTTTCACCTTAGATTACAAGTCTGGTCTAGTTGGCTGGAGAAGCAATACCCAGAATATGGAGAATCATTAATCCTCTCTTCTATCAGCCCTGTCCTGGAGAGATTTGAAAAGAAAATAAGACAAGAGAAGAAAGCTGGGGCCTTTCCAATTTTAATAATTGGGTATTGATATGGAAGAGAAATAATCATTTATCTCATGTCTCAGATGCTGTAACTCAATCATTTCCCACCTCTGTGGTTTCTTTCCCTTATATTAATCAGTCAATTCCTTCAACCAGTCTGTATGCAGCTTTTATTCCTACCTTTTTTCCATTTGTTCTGCATTTCTATGAGCATCTTTCTTTAGCCAACATAAGTTTTTTCTCCCATAATTCATATGGAAAGCTGGAGATGGAAAAAAAAATGACTTCAACCAGAATTTTTCAAGGACCTTCTGATCTATACTCTGACACAAATGACCTTTGTAATTTATTTACAAAGACTTCTGAAATTCTTTAACATTTATGTGGTAAGGATTCACAATGACAATATTCTGAGACTATAGCTTTACCACCTACTGAACTATTACATATATAGCATAAACTTGCCTGTAACTCATTTGACCTATTTTTTTAATTGACATGTATTTTAAACATACAGCTATTTGGTAACTAATTATGTCATCCCCTATCAGAACACCATTACTTGTGAGTGAAAAAAAGAGAGGGAGAAAAGGAAGCCAATGCATCATTCCTATTAGATAGAATGTCTTGTTCCACATACATTTTCCAACTTCTCAATCATGGAACATAGGTATATTTTCTTTTCTCTACTTTGGGACAAGTATGGTTATAATTAGACAGTATTCAGCTTATTTTTATTTCTATTTTTCATTGTGTATAATATTTTGATGATTTCATTCTTCTCACTGCATCAAATTATACATTTGCCATGCTTCTCTGTATTCTTTATATTCATTTCATTGTTTCTTATGACCCATTGATTTTCCATTGTGTTTATGTGTCACAATTTGTTTAGCCATTCCCCAGACAATGGTCATGAACTTTGCTTCTAGTTATTTTCTATTAGAAAAAAATATTGCTTTTAGTATTTTTGTTAATGATATCTTTGCCCTCCCTGGGGGTTATACTTAACAGTGGGATAGACTAAAATATTTTATTTTAGGTTTTTTTGGTCATAATTTTTAATTTCTTAATGGAATAAATGGAACATTTTTAACAATTTTACCAATGATGCATTAGTTTTCTCATCTTTTCATAATTCCTCCAATAGCAATGATCTCCATCTTTTGCCATTGTTGTCAATTTGCAGCACGAGATGAAATTCCAGTATTGTTTGGATTTGCGTTTCTGTGAACAATAGTCATTTGCAGCAATCTTTCACATATAATTGTTAATAGTTGATGATTTTTCTCCCAAAAAGTATTTGCTTATATCCTTCAACAACTACCCATTTCCCTAATTCCTTGCAGAAGTTACATATGCATATATATGGATATATAAAGATATAGCCATCCATATATATATATATAGATACACACACATACACACATACACACAAACACACACACACAAACACACACACAGACTCACAGGCAGATAGGTAGTACACTAGATAGATAGTTGGGCCTGGAGTCAGAAAAACTCATCTTCCTAAATTCAAATCTGATCTCATATGCTTACTAATTTACTTGGACAAGACACTTAATGCTATTTGCCTCAGTTTCTTTATAAGTCAAATGAGCTGGAGAAGGAAATGGCAAACCACTCTAGCGCTCACATAGAGTGAGACATAACTGAAAATAAAATCAACAATCAGCAACCAATATATACACACACACATACATCTACATGTATAAGTACATATATGCGGATGTATGTATATATATATTTTTATATCTCACTATTTTTCTATCTCTTTTGAATCTGTATAAAGAATATCATTGCTCTTTGTGAATGTGTAAATTTTATTCCTATTTTTAAACATGTACTAAAAAGAAGGATAAATGCAACATAGGGCAAATAGAGTCAATGCAATTAGATTGAACTTGAAAATGAATAAAAGTAGACTTTGCTTATATTATTAATACATCAACTTATTTTTGGAAGCAATTGAGGTTAAGTGACTTGCTCAGGGTCACACAACTAGTAAGTATCTGAAATGAAATTTGAGCGCTAGTTCTCTTTTCTCCAGGATGGTAGCCTAACCACTGTACCACTTAGCTGTCCCTCAACTTAGTTCTAAATCCTTTAAAAGGTGAATCTGATTTGCTAGTGATTTGAACATAATGAGAACTTAGAGCTGGTTGAATGGGAGAGTGGGTTCATAGTAGGTGTTCAATCAATATTTGATTGATTGATAGAGATGATCATTTAGTGATCATATAGTTATACTCAATCCAAAGGACAAAGTCCTAATTATGTGGTGAGTGGAAATTCATGCACTGGAGGCAGAAGGCCTTCTTCTGGGGGAAAATCATGAGGCCCTGTTTTAGCAAACACTGTCTCCTATAGAGCCCAAGACAAGCATCCCATTAGCCAATAGAAGATCTCACTAACTTGATCACATTGTGTCAGATTTTTCTAAATAGTCCCTTTCCATGAAGAAGGGACAATTTCAAGTCAAGTATAATCATCCAAAGATGATAAAATCAGTGATCTAGAGCTGGAATAGACACTGAAGTCATTCGGTCTAACTCCCTTATTTTTACAGGAGCCTGAGGATCGGGAGGAGGAAATGATTTATCCAAGGTCACAGAATCCCACTCAAGGTTCTCTGACTTCAGGGCCTAGGCTAATTTCAATCTAAACACCCATCCTTCTAAAGAAGCAAGGTAGAGGAGGAATGAGCACTTACATAGCACTTCTTATGTGTCAGGCACTGTGCTTAGGGCTTTTTTTCACAAATATTTTCTTATTTGATCTTCACCACAACCCTGGGAGGCAGATACTATTATTATTGTCACTTTACATTTGGGGAAACTGAGACAAGCATGGGTTAAGTAATACAACTGGACTGTGTCTGAGGTTAGTGAGGTCTGATAACTAGGACAAGTGCTCTAGTCATTGTACTACAAGCTTCTCAAAGTTAGATCTTTAATTTCCATCCTTAGCACATTGTAGGCATTAGGGAATCCATTGAAGATTTCTGAAAATGAGTGATATCAATGAGATAATGTTAGACAATGTTTTAGGAAGATTTAGCTGGCAATGGGGGCCAGGACTCGAAACAAACTGGAAACGGGAAAGCAATCAAAATAATCTGCAGTAGTGACAGTGTATGAAGGAAGTATTAGGAGAAGAAATCCTGCCACGTGGGATAATAGTCTTCATAATTAATCTTGACTCAATTCAAACAAATCAATTCAACTCAATGCATTTATTAAAGTTCCAGGAACTGTGCTAGGCCCTAGAGATTCAAAGACACAATAGTAGAATCACTCAGTGGAATTCCTCTCGTTTACAGAATAAAATTCAAGAGTCAAAGCATAGGAGAAATTGAGGTCACAGAGTAAAGGGAGCTATACAAGGTCATGGAGGAGGGTTCACTTAAGTCTTCCTGACTTTGAGGCTCAATGATGATGGAGTCAAATGGAAAACTGACCTTCAAGATGAACATTACACATGGGCTGGGAGGCATTTCAGAGACCAACTTGTTCAATGCTTTCATTTTATATAGAAGGAAATGGAGGCCAAAAGGTAGTATTGGGAAAGGGTTCAAGCCCAAATTTGATATCTCTTCATCGATGCTCTTTTGTGTTCCTCCAAATGGTCAAATCTAACATTCTGGAGAAACCTCAGATATTCTGGGCCAGGTGTCTCATTATCAAAAATTCATGATGAGCAGATGATGAGGGAGAAGATTCCCAAGCCTTCCAGGTTGACCCTATATTCAAGTTCACTCAACTCCACCCCTTGAATAAAGCTGGAAAATCCAGGAGAGACACAGAGAAAAGATAAAAGACCCCATAACCAAGAACTGAAGTGCTTGCTCATTCTCCTTTCTGCCCTGCCTGAAATTTCTCTTGTCTTTTCTCCAGGTAGAAGTACTGAGAATCCCTAGACATGGAGAAGCATTTCTTGGCTACTTTAGGCATATTCACCAAGGCCCAAGGCCCTAGAAAGCTCCATTTTAATTTAGGATGCTATTGTACTTTCATCCTGATCTTCCTTCTCCTTCTATGGGGTCCTCCCAGTCTCTTTCCCAGTCTAGAATTGTCTCAAGAGTATCTGGAAGCAAAATGGGGTTGGATTGCCCGGCATATGAATAAGAAGGAAACTTGCTACAATATGGCACCTGAACCTCACATTGCTATTAGGAGACTTACTTAAAATGCAGGCTTCCCTCCCTAATCTTGGCCTGTCTGGAAGTCATGTTCCAAGAGTCTGGATTTCAGCCCTTCCTGCCAAGGAGAGAAAGTCCTTCCCCAGCTGGAGTGGGTATCTACTCTGATCCCACCCTGACCTTCCTGTCATTAGCTGGAACCCATCCACTCACACTACCCAAGCTCCATCTTCACATTGTTTTTCCCTACTCTTCTTCACAGAAGGAAATCAGTCAGAAACCTTTTTATTTTCTGTGCCCTGGGGCAAATTCATCAATTTATGGACTTTAATCTAGCAATAGAGTGAAAATATATTATTTCTTATGTTCCAAATATGGTGTTAGGTTTTGGGGATACAATGATAAAAATGAAAATTTTTGCCCTTGAGGATCTTAAATTGTATTAAGAAAAAACCAGCAATAACATGTAAACATATAATCCCCATCTTGGTGTGAAACCCCAGTTGCCACAATTTAGTTACGGCTTTGATACTTTTCATCAGTTTCACTTCCTCATATAACACATTCTATTTCTTATCTTTTCAATATTGTGTGAAAATACAATGATAAAAATGAAATTTGTTGTCCTTGAGGATCTTAAATTGTATCAGGAAAAAAACAGCAATAATACATAACATATAATCCCCAATTTGGTGCAAAATCCCAGTTGCTACAACTTAATTACAGCTTTGATACTCTTTACCAGTTGCTTTTCCTCCTACAAAACATTCTATTTCTTGCCTTTTCATTGGCTGTCCCCCAAACCCCTTCCCTTTCTGCCTCTATTTTCCTACCTTCCTCCAGGACTCAGTTCAGATCCAATGCTTGCTGGGAGACTTTAATGCCTGCCTTCAAATGTTAATTCTTGTCCTCTAAGCACACCTCCTTCTACTCTATATCTCTTATTTTCATTTCATTTCATTTCAATTCATCTTATTTCATTGTGCAGTCATTTTCAGTTCTGTATGAATCTTTTGGACCCCATGCAAAGTTTTCTTGGGAAAGATACTGGAATAGTTTGCCATTTCCTTCTCTAGTTCATTATACAAATGAGGAAACTGAGGTAAAAAATAAGTGACTTGCCAAGGATCACACAACTAGTAAGTGTCTGAAATGAGATTTGACATCAGGAAGATGAGCCTTTCTGGCTTCAGGATCATTGTTCTATCCGCTATGGTACCACCTAGTTACCCTACAAATCTTCTATGTACAGTTATTTAAATGCCATCTGCTTCCTTCAAATGTATGATCTGAAAAACAGAGTAATTTCTTGTCTTTCATTCCCCAGCACTTCACTAAGTATCTGAAAAATATAATTAAAGCTTAATAAATATTTGTTTACTACTATTATTGTTATTTTTGTTATAATTTTTGATTCTCACACAGCTTTTCTACTCTGGAATCATGGCCATTCAAGACTGAAAACATTATTGAGACAACTGAGCCCAATTACATCTTATTACAAAATGCAGTCCTATTGCCAAAGACCCCATTGTAAACCCACAACATAGGACTGAACTCTAGATCTCCTGGCCCCCAGTCTTAGACATGTTATATTACTCCATAGAAAGAAATAGATCAATATACTGATTTAGAACAAGAGGAGGGGGCTTCAAATCTTGACTCTGCCACATCCTTAACTGTACAATTTAATTTTTCTCTCTCAGTCTCCATTTAAAAAAAAAACAGTAATATGAAGTGCTTTATCTAACCAGAGGATGTTAATCTGGATTATATGGTAGATGCCAGGAGAGCGAGGTCTGAGAACTTGGATGAGGAAAATGCATTCTCATTTCCACTTCCTTTTGGATCTTTTTGGAGTAATTTTGTGTATTGTTATTTCATTATTTTACCAACTTTCTTCTGAGAAGGCAATCAGAGGCTTTGCATGGTTGCCAAAAGTATTCATAATCTGAAAAAAAAGTTATGAATTTCAGTATGGATTCTGAGCTCTTTCCTAGGTTCCTATTCCTGGACTTGTAGTCCAACATACATACTAGCTGGATGTGCTGGCAAATAAGCTGCTAACCAGTTCTAGACCTCAGTTTTCCCAGGAACAGGAATAAGACAATCCTTGCTAAGTGAATCCAAATCTCTTAATTTTTTCTCTAGCATTTGTAAGGGATTTCTTGTGAAAAAAAGAGGCTTGGAAATTATGGCTTCTCAGTTCCCTTCCATCTTGGAATCCCTACTTCTAAAATGAAAAAAAAAGGCAGCTAGGTGGGTGACAGGCCTAGAGTCAGGAAAACTTAAGTTCAAAAACATACTAGCTGTGTGATCCTGGGCAGGTCACTTAACCTAGTTTCCCTCTCCTTTTTTAATCTGTAAAATGAGCTAGAGAAGGAAATGGTAAACCACTCCAGTATCTCTGCCAAGCAAATCTCAGATGGGGTCATAAAGAGTTGAATACTATGTCATTCTACAATAACAAAAACAAACAAACAAACAAACAAACAAAATAATGAGAAAAGAGTCAACAATAACAAAAAAAAAAACAAAATAACTACAAAATAATGGGAAAAGATTCTTTACTGAAAAAAAAAAAACAAAGCACTCCATATATCTAACCTGAGCATGTGAGGAAGAGAAATTATTTAATCTTAAAGGCCAAAGGACAGATGAGATTTTAAGGCAAATATTGTTAGAAGAGGGATTGGGTGCTAAATTTATAGGCCCTGAATCTAAAGTCTCATTGTAGTAAGTCTCATGACCACTAGATGGCAGGCCAGCTAACCAAATCTACTGTGAACTCTCCCTTGAACTGCCAGAAAAGCTGGAGCAGGCTTTTGTATTCTCTTTAGGGGTTTCTTGACCCTGGCTTCCAATGGGTTTCATTAGATGACAATTCATCATCCCCAGACCCTCAAGACTCCCAGCAAGCTTTGGATGTGGTTGCCATGACTACACTAGCTCCCTCTTCTCTGTCCACACACAGGGTCAGCAGACCCAGCAGCTAATGTCTTCCTCCCCAGACAGCATCTCCCCTCCTTTCCTCACCCCAGACATCTCATGCCCGTACTCCCCAGACAAACAGGCACCAGCTCCCTGATCGATAGCATCAGGGCAGAGCAGAGCAGAGCAAGGCTGACATCCTTCCACTTGTGCTACAGACAGACTAAATTGGGAGGTGGGGAGAGGGGGAGAGAATGTCACAAAATCTCATCTGTTTTTAGCTCTTGAAGCTGAAAGCCTCACAGGAGGGAGTTTAAAGATCATCGAGTCCATATAAGTTTTCATTATACAACAGAGGAAACTGAGACCCACATGCCCTAAGTTACTTGTTCATGGTCACACAGCTGGTGCATAAGTGGTAAAACCCAGATCTAGATGACTATTAGTTCTCTTTCCCACCCCAGGTGTCCTCTCTCTCACTTCCCTCAGTACCAAAAGGCTCCCAAACATCTTTGGCTGCCCTGTATTTTATCTGATTTTGCCATGCTGACTAATCAACGGATACTTTCCCCTGCACAAATGACCATCAAAAATCCACAGCTGTTCCTTTTGTCCCAAGAGCAGTCTCATGGATTATAGATGTGATGAGAGGACAGAGGCCCTTGTCACTCCAATGACTTAGAGGTTTGCTGTCAATAGAAATCAATCATTCCTCACCCAGTGGTGAGGAGCCACTGATTAGGTTCCTAGATTTTGATTGGAAGCTTCCTGGTGCCTGATGGACCAAGAGTCCCTCATCTTACTCACAGCTCTTAGGAAACCCAAGAGCAGTTTTCTACAGAAGAAATGAAAGCTGTCACTGACAAGAGATAAGTAACAACTCTACTCAGGAAAATGGTCTAAATGACAGGGACCTGTAATGGATCCATTACAGGATATTGATTGATATAAAAGAGGGCAGGAGATGAGATGTGGACTTTAAGCTCTCAGATGTCTTTGACATGAGGGAAGAGTACTAAAGGCCTGGATAGGAAAGGGTTACTCCAACTGAACAGGAAGAAGACAGGCCTTGATAAGTGAATGCAAATCTCTTGATTTTTCTCTAGCATATGTAAGGGCTTTCTTATGAAAATATCACTTCTGCAGATGGGAAATGCCACATAAATGGGATCCCCAAAGATGAGGGATATACACTGAGACAGTTTGCATTTCACTTCCCACTATTAAGTGACACAGGGATCACAAAGCTTAGAGCTGCAGGGGCTTCAGATGTCTGTGGGATCCAAGGTCTGGACCTTGACAAGAACTCCAAGATTATGAAGTCTAATCCCATCTCATTAAACTCCATCATTAGACAAATCGAAAATACTCATGATAGTCCATCTATTCATCCCACAAACACTTATTAAAGGTCTCTAGACACTGTTGTAAGCAGTGGAAGAAGAAGAAGGAGGAGGAGGAAGGGGAGAAAGGGAGGAGGAGGAGGAGGAAGGGGAGGAGGAAGAAACAGGCTTAGAATGGGCAAGGATCTAGTCAAGGACACACAGAACTAGAAAGGATCAGAGCCTTAGCCAAACCCAGGTCCTTACCTTCCATAGCCAGGGTACTGAGATAATAGCCAGATGAAGAGCTGACTGTCCAGCAATGATCATAATCCCCAGGCTCACCAATGATGTTTGGAGGAGTTACAGTAACATCTGTTGCTTATTGCCTATGTGACCTTAAGGAAGTCACTTGGCCCTCATGGGCTTTGATTTCTCCTTCTATAAAAGAAGGAGGGATTGGACTGGATGACAGCTAAGATTTCTTCCTTCTTTCAATTTATGTCATACTGTACAGAGACCAATTTATTGAAAGGACGTAGATCATGATGTGGTATCCTCCACTTCCTCCCGCGTCCATGGAATCGTAGATTTGGAAAAGACTTGGGCAGCTTCCTAGTCTAAACCTCCCCTTTTACATGAGGCAAATAAAGTCAATGTTTGTCAACTGAATTACCCAATGTTCCAGAGTTATTAAACATTAGTAGGTTGGGTTTGGACCCAGATCATCTGAATAAAGCACTTTCCTCCTTCCCACTGTGGTACACTGCCTCTCTTCAGGGGCAAATGTGGCCGTTAGAATCACACAGCTTTCAGTTTGGGGTTTTTGAGATTTCCAAGAGTCTTCTTGTAGTCAGTGTAGGCTGTCTCTCAGTGGTTGAACGCCTCACTCCATACATGAGTTTAGACAACTCTCTCCCTTGTCTCTCTCAATTCTTCAAAGCCACCATTTCTTTTCCCATAATAATATTCCAATAATTTACAGGCCATATATTTTTAACTATTCCTTAATAATTGGCCACCTACTTAATTTCCATTCTTTACTGCTCTAAATAATAATGATAAAATAATAATTGCTCTGTATATTTTGCTCTCTATGGGGCTTTGCTCTCTATCTTTAAGCCCCTTGGAATAATGTGCTTAATAATCTTTCCCCCAATTTTTTTGAACTGAAATGATGAGAGAAAAAATGAGGAAGAAATGGAAAAATCTAAAATCTGACATTACATTCACAGTAGACCAGGGAGAAATCTTATGACTACCTGGGAGAAAACAAGATTTTCTGACAGTTTTAGTGTTTAAAATCCTTCACAGCTTATACCTAAAGGACTCCTTAGCTTCTCATTACTAGCATCAGCTCCCTGATATAAAAGTTCCAATTAAGAAGAGAAGCAGCCTCAGTTACTTACCCAAGTGACAGGCTGGAATACGTGAAACTTGGGTTTTTGTCTCAATTACAAAGCATTAAATGACATTGGGGAAGGCCATTTCCTTCCCCTGGCCTTCGGCTCGCAAGGTGGCAAAGATTAATCTGATCGAATTTGCTGAAATCTCACCGTTTCCTAGGAGAATGGTGTTTTAAAAGTACATGATCTTATTGCTGGCAATGGGATTGCCAGGGCTGAGAAGCAAAGAGGGGAGGGGGAGATAAATAATCTTCTAAGTACCGCAGTGAGCAAATTGGCTGACTGGAGCAAGACCACACCAACGCCTTTAAATGAAGAATAAATCAATCCCAGGAGCTTTGGTTAATGCCGGCTGGTGATTTAGCACCCACCTGAGCTAAAAGCATCAAGGGCCGGACATTGCGTGATTCAACAATCTGCCTGTGGGAATGAATTATGGGCTGGCTGCGTAAGTCAGTGTGGGTATACCGTGAGCTCCTCTTGGCCCCGTCATCTGAGAAAGCAACAAAAGACTTGGAAAATATAGGGAGAGGAAGAGTCAAAAGGAGTCCGAATCTTCATTACCCACGGCCGAAAACTGCAGAAATCTATATTGCTTCTTTAAAAATTGGCAGCTCCTTCAAGATATGCAGCATGGAGGCCATGCAGTCTAGTGGTTAAAGCCATGCGCTTGGAATAAGGGTTGGAATCTCATATCAGACATTAATTAGATTGTGACTTAGAGTAAATTATTTAACCTTATGAGGCTAGTCTCCTACTCAGTAAATAAGTAGAGTGGACTAACGAACCTTATAGTCTTCCAACTTTAAATCTATGACTGTGGGAAAGCTAGCAATGGAGTTCTTTGGGATTTTGTCAAATCACATGAGACCAGAGAAAAAGATCAGTGAGTTCTTTTTGCCATTGGCCCCTTGATAGACTGGTGAAATCCATGGATCTCTTCTTGGAATCATGTCTTTAGTACATAAATAAAGTATTTGAATTATAAAAATAATCATTTTAAAATAATTATACATAGCTTCCCACATAATGAACAAATATATATTTATGCATAAATATATTAAATCATAAAGTAAATTGTATATAGTTATGATATAATTTAAGTAGTAAATCCTTAATGATATATAAATGATCTATAATGTAATAAATTAATAAAGTAATATATAATTTATTTTAATTATATCACAATTATATATAACAATTTATTTTACATGCCATATATACTATATAAATATATATTAATAAATATTGAGTTATACATATATATATACATATGTATGTGCATGTATATATATGTGTGTGTATGTGTGTATGTATGTATAGATATATATATACAAAAAAGAAATATATATATATATATTTTTTTTCTTTTTTGTAGAATGTAAGTAACTCCAAGGGTTCTTCTCATCTACTGATTTGTAGCTCCAGCACTTGAAACAGAGCTTGGCACAGAACATATCTGTAAAAATTGTTGTTGAATTGGAAATCTGCTAGGTGATACTCATATGGCCTAAGCATCTGTCCTGATCTGGGCACTTGATCATCATGACTGGGAGCATGGACACCTGGGTTTCAACCTTGGTTGGCTCTGCCACCACCCAAGCTCTGGTATCTGAGAAGACTTTCTCTGAGTTCCATGTTGTTTCCTGTTTTATTTTTTATTTTTTGAAAAATGTTCTCTGAGGTAGTTTCCACAGCTAATATTCTATGGAGCTAATTATAGAGGTCCCTTAACTCTCTCAGAAGGTAATTGTTAACCTAAATGAATCTCTAATTGGTAAATTTCCAGCACCATCGCAAATTAAGGGGAAGAAAGCAAGATCCAGGCAGCAGAAATGGGAATGGATGATTTTGGGTTGAGGGGGAGGGAATTCTCACTTAGACACCTGCCTGGGAGTCTCTTCCAAGCTCTTCCTATTATGACTTCTCTTCCCCGTTCTTTTTCTTTGAAAGCCTCAGATTCTCTAAAAATCTTAAGACCTTCAGGAAGGGTTTTCTATTGACTGATCAAGCAGAGGGAATGAAACAGGGACAGAGTATAATCCTCCTCATAGTTCTCTCCATTTGAAATTAGGGGAGGCAGTTCAATGAGCCCCCACTGGGGAAAAGAATATCTGTGTTGGCTTTGCAGTGCCTAGCTTGGACAAGTGGCTCAATACAGTAAACTAAATTTGGAGTCAGGAAGATCCCAAGTTCTAATCCTGCTTCAGACCTTACTAGCTGTGCAACCCAGAACAAGTTTTGTAAATTATTTTTTGGCTGAGGCAATTTGGGCTTAAGGGACTTGCCCAGGGTCACACATCTAGGAAGTGTTAAGTGTCTGAGGCCAGATTTGAACTCAGGTCCTCCTGATTTCAGGGCTGGTGCTCTATCCACTGTGCCACTTAGTTGCCCCAAGTTTTATAATTTTCTGTACCTCAGTTTCCTTATCTATAAAATGTATCACAATGGCACATACCTTCCAGGATTATTATGAATATAAAATTAGTAGATATGTCTAATGGTATTTGAGAACCTTAAAGCACTATGTAAATCTCCCTCCTCCTCCTCCTTTTCTTCCTTCCCCTTTTCTTCCTTCTCCTCTTCCTCCTTTTCCTACTCCTTCTTCTCCCCTTTCTCCTCCTCCTCCTCCTCCTCCTCCTCATCTCTTCCTCACTTTTTTCTTCATTATTATTATCCTAGCTCTTGTCACTCATTTTCTGTGTGACTTTGGGCAAGTCATTTTATTTCTGCATCTCCCCTTTTTTTCCACCTGTCAAATGAAAGAGGCAAAGAAAAGTATTAGATGAGATGACCCTCTAGCTCTGAAGTGATCATACATTCATAAAAATATTGTTTTCCTCCTTTACTTTCAGTTCACCACTCTCACTGACTCTTGCAGACTATGACAATGGCCTTATTCTCATTTCTCTTCCCACTCCAATCTACTCTCTCATCAATGCCAAAATGATTTTCCTAGATCATAGGTCAATCTATGTTGCTCTCTTGCTCAATAAAATTTGATGGCTCTCTGGTACTTCCAAACAGAAGTTCCCTTTTTGGATCTTAAAGTTTTTACAATATGGCTCCAAAGTATCATTATATGATACTTGCACTACCCTCAAGTTAAAGCCAAGAAAACCAGCATCGAATCCAACAGTTAACATATACTAGCTGTATGTCTCTGGACACATCCCTTAAAATAACCAAACCTCACTTTTTCTCACTTATAAAATGGACTCAAGGACTACGAATAAAAAGCTAAAACTTATGATCATGTTT
Source organism: Myrmecobius fasciatus (assembly GCA_023553655.1). Taxonomy (NCBI): domain Eukaryota; kingdom Metazoa; phylum Chordata; class Mammalia; order Dasyuromorphia; family Myrmecobiidae; genus Myrmecobius; species Myrmecobius fasciatus. The sequence continues at coordinate 185,415 of JAJPUD010001496.1, read as the reverse complement.
TTGTAGATATTAAACATTACTTCTCTCCAGGCTTCCTATGACTCAATCATCTGACTTTTCTTCCTATAGAGAGCTCCTTTTGTTTCTTTGGACCCTTTTATTGGCTGATCCCATGTCTGACATATACTCCCTCTTTGCTTTCATCTCTCAGAATTTTTAGGCTTGGGGGTTGGAGAGGGGGTTGTGGCGGCAGACAGTGAAGGGCAGCGGCTGTGGCATATACTTCTGTCCAGTGAGTAATTTGCAGACAATCCTGGACCCCTAACTCCTTTTTCCGGGCATTTCACACGGATTTCAATTATGGCAGGTCCAGAATCTGACAGTCTATATCAGTTCACTGGTTTTAAGAAATACTTCAATTCATATACCCTTACTGGCAGAAGGAATTATATATTGGCCACTTATGGAGGAATCGCTTTGCTCATACTTTACTTCAAGATGAGGTCTAAAAAAAACAGCTGTGAAAGAAACATAAATGGAGTCCCAATGGGTGTGTGTATATGTGTATACTTTGTCCATCATCAAGTTCCCTGCTTTCAATTTAGCATGTGATCTACAGTTCTTGAAATAAAACATGAACTCAGAAAAAAAAAAGAATTTTTAGGCTCCTTCAAGACTTAATTCATTTATTATCTTCTAAAAGAAACCTTTCCTAATCTTTTTCATTGCTAGTGACTTCCACCCAGAAAACTTCTGGAAAATATTTAACAACTGGATTTCTTTTTCATAAAAAAAAGCATTCATGACACATATTTAAATTCAATCTTCCTTAGTAAAATCTTTTCCATCACTTTTTAAAAGCCTAGACAATCAATAAAGCAAGCTATCAGCTTCTGATTTCAAGCATCAATTTTTGTGTAAATCTTCATGTTGAAAATTTAACAATCAGATTGTATGAGCTCACTCAAGTTATCTATAGCATATTTCTGTTTTCAATTTGTTTTTACTTCACATATGCCCCCATGTACATATTAGATCCTATTATAGGAAGGAAACTTGTAGAGATCAAAGACTCTTTCAGTCTGGTCCTGGTATCTGTATTGTCTAGAACAATGCTCCACCCAAGCAGGTACTTAATAAATACTGACATTGACTTTTCATGAGTTAGAAGTCTACATATAGATCAAGCATTGAGTTCTTACTGAGGAAGAAAGCATATGTTAATCTCAAGAACATTTTGCCTTTGTCTCCTTTATGTGCACAATAATCTAGCCCTTCCTGGCTTTATTATTATTGCTCATTTACAGTGCTCTCCCACTCCAGCCTTACTTTTGTTCTTACTTCAGCCTCTTGGAATCCCTAGTTTCCTTCAAAGTTGAGCTCAAGCAGTACTATCTACATGTACCTTTTTTTGACCTTTCCTCACCCCAGCTATTCAAATTTACATTGCTTTTAATTTATATTTTTGATTTGTAACAGAAAGCTTTGTAAGGTTTAATATTTAGGAATTACCCATACATATGTTTTGCAAATAAAATGTATTAATAAATTAAAAAAATATATATTTTTGTATATTTTGTTGTATCCCTTGACTAAGAGGTAAAGTTCTTGAGGGTCAGGATGGTTTTCTTATATTTTCTTTTCTTCACTTTTCTCTTTCAACTTCTTTTCCTTTCTTTTTTTCTTATCTTCCATTTTTGATCTTCTTTTGAACTTTCTGCTCTCTCCCCTTCCATTCTTCCTTTCTTTCTCCTATATTTCTTCCTTTCCTTCTTTCCTCTTTTCCTTCCTTTCTTCCTTCCTCTTTTCTTCCCTTCTCTCTTCCTCCTACCTTTTTTCCCTCACTACCTCTTTCCTTCCTTCCTCCCTCCCTCCCCCTTCCTCCCTTCCCTTCTTTCTTTCTTCCCTCTCTCCCTCTCTTCCTTCCTTTCCCCTTCCCCTCTTTGCCCCTTCCTTTTTTCCTTCCTCCTTGCCTCCCGCCATTCTTTCTTTGCATGCTTTCTCTTTGCCCTTCTTTTTTTTTTGCTTCCTGAATGCCTAGCCCATAGTAAGCAACTTAATAAATGCATATTGATTGGACAATTGATTGAACAGTAAATCTCAAAAAGATAGAGAGTTTCCTATAATCTTTGGTATTGCTCACTATTTCCCCCACATGCTGTCCTGTAGAACTTTGAAGTTTGCAAAGTTTTTTTGCATACAATAACATGCTACATTTCTTTTCTCCCTGGTCAAAATGAGAGCTGCTAAATCATGGTCATCATGCCCTTGACCTATCCAGTGCCATGATTTTTCTCACTTATAAAATGGACTCAAGGACTACTAATAAAAAGCTAAAACTTATGATCATGTTTTTGTAGACATTAAACATTACTTCTCTCCAGGCTTCCTATGACTCAATCATCTGACTTTTCTTCCTATAGAGAGCTCCTTTTGTTTCTTTGGACCCTTTTATTGGCTGATCCCATGTCTGACATATACTCCCTCTTTGCTTTCATCTCTCAGAATTTTTAGGCTTGGGGGTTGGAGAGGGGGTTGTGGCAGCGGACAGTGAAGGGCAGCGGCTGTGGCATATACTTCTGTCCAGTGAGTAATTTGAAGACGATCCTGGACCCCTAACTCCTTTTTTTGAGAACTTGAAAATCTCATCTAAATCACTTCCTTTCTTAAACTTTCAGGCTTTTCATCAGTGAATTATAGATCAATATATGGTAACAAGGTTATGGTGATTATCCCCAATATCAATCTGAGCACACACTTGCTCTGCCAGTTAACTAATAATGAACTACAAAAACTATAATAAAGGAGTGCATCAAAGAAATGTATAATTTTTGAGGTGGGGGGGATTACGATGTCCTGAACAGCTCGCATGGAAAAGGGATTACCAGAGATTGGCTTTTGTGGTAAGCAGGCAGAACTTTTGTAATAAATCTTGGAAGAACATTGACAAGAATTTCACAGGATGGGAAAGAATGGGTTGCAATGTGCATCTTTGGAATAAATATCTCCTCTGATTGAATACTGGAATATTTCCAAATTACAGAGCAAAATACTTAGCACATAAAGGGCATCCAATAAATACTTGTTAAATGAAAGAGTGATTAGTAAGGCTCTTGGAAAATAGCCTGGAAAATTGATCAGTTTTGAAATTCAAAGTTGGAAGGGGAAATTCCAATCACATCAATGGTATTAATTAATTCAATGTCAGGTTTCAGCATATGTGAATTCTGCCTGTTTCAATCAATTCCACTTTGAATTATTACCTTTCATATGTATGTAAGGTTATTAAAGTCTAAGGAGTTAGGGTTGTGAAACTCCACTCTGAAATTCAAAAAGGATACTCAGCTCTCTTTAATCAGTTTCATTTCCATTGTCAAAGATTGGATTACTCAAGAATCATGAATAATAATGAATATAATCATTATGATATAAGGAGATAGAACTTGGGGATCTGTAAGCCCTTTCTACATCTGGTATTCTATTTTCTTAGTGTCTCCATAGTTCTGACATGTATTGGAAAGTCCCTCTTACCTGTGACATTCCATATTTTATTCTAATACTTTATATTCCAATATCCCTTCCAATTCTGATATTATATTTTCCAAAGTCTAAAACTTTTCTCTGGTCTGCTCTTCTATGTTCTAAGGTCCCTTCTAGTTTTAATATTCTCTTCTAACAATCTACTTTCTAAGGCCTCTCAGCTGCATCATTCAATTCATGTTTGAGCTGGAAATGATCAGTTTAAGGGAAGTCATTGCCTTTGAGCTCTCTATATATCAGCTAATTGATCATACACTGATCTTTGCCAAGGTATGAACACTGTAAAGCACTCCCCTAATTCCACATGCCAGCAGGAGAACTCAAACTGCTTAATTTCAAGTGTTAGATAATTCACACACCCATAGAGCTCAAAGGGACCCTAGAGACTTATCTTATTGAATCTAATTTTATTATTTAATTATTTCAATTGTACCTGACTCTTTGTGACCCTATTTGGGATTTTCTTCACAAAGTTATCAGAGTGGTTTGCCATTTTAAAAAATCATTTTACATATAAGGAAACTGAGACAAACAGGGTTAAGTGACTTGCTCAGGGTCACACAGCTATGAGCCAGATTTGAGTTCAGGTCCTTTTGATTCCAGGCTCAGCACTCTATCCACTGTGCCATGTAGCTGTCCAATCTTATTTTACAGCAGATGAAATCAAGAGAGCTGTGAACATAAAATGTGTTTTCAGAGTAAAGAGAATGATCAGGTTTGCCTAGAAGATGAAGTGTATGGTTAGGAGGAATGTGTGTTTGTGTGTGTATGTGTGCATGTTTGTTTGTTTGTGTGTGTGTGTGTGTGTGTGTGTGTGTGTGTGTGTGTATTGGGAGGTGGAGATTGAAGGGAAGGCTGCTGCTACATTATGGAGGGACTTTGATGCTGGGATTTTGTACTTTGTTCAGGAGGCAATGGGAAGTAATTTTCATTCAAAAAGTGGCTTGGTCAAATCTATGTTTCTAGTAACCACTGAATGAGATTGTTCTTAAGATCCCTTTCATTTCTCCGAAACCAGGATTGATTGACAAGGGCCTTTTCCAACCCCTGAGGATATAACAAAAAGTTACAAATATATTCAAATGGAACCTAGACAGCCATTTGGTAAGCCTTATAAAAACAATCAACTGAACTATAGTTGACCATCAACCTAGATAATGCTTGGGTTCCCTTCCAACTCGGAGATTCCATGGGTCTATGAAGTTCACTATTACAAGCTCTCACAGCAAGGTTGCAGCAGAAACCGGAAAAGAAATACGTTCTCCTCCCACATTCTCCCAGGCCAGTGTTTTTCCCTCTATGCCGTGCTAATTTCCCCAAAGAGATTTCCAAGTTGTCAATTATATTGGGAAAAAAGACATGAGAATTACAAGGGAAAATATACTTGTTTCACAAAGCAAAGATATTAATGAACTCGGGCTGATTTCCAAGCTGTTGCTGCCAAAAGTCCAATTACTTCTAACTGGAAAAATCAATCGTCATTCTTCATGTCAAATCATCAATTTGGACTCTCCCCCTCCTCCCACCTATTTTTTCAAGCCCCATTTTTTATTATTATTTTCCTCCATATCCTCAGTATCCCAGGAAAATAGACTTAGTAGTCCTGTACTCAGTGCTGACCATCCCACCTCAGTGCCTCTGCAGAGTCCCTCACCCCTGCCCTACTCTCACCATTTCTTCACTATGATTACCCTCATTTTTTTTTGCAATCCACTTCTTTCTTAAGGATCATATGGGTGGATTCCCTGATTCCACTAAAAATTACTGCTCTCTCTCTGAATTTCTATAGATCTATACCATTTTTGTGGATCCAGTGGATTGTTAGCTCTCTAAAGGCAGGGACCTATTTTTATTAATTTGTTATTTAAGTTTATGTTTAATAATCAAACAAGGAAAGAAATTTCACATGTGTTTATTATGTGTCAATAACTGAGCTATGTATTGGGGAAATGACAAAAATGGAAGTCTTTGCCTTCAAATGATTTCCATTCCATATATCTGTGTTCACTCTGCATCATGTTTAGGATTCTCTTTTTCTCACCACCAACTCTTAAAACTCCTGATTTATTAAAGACTAAGCTCAAATGCCACCCATTAATAAAGGTTTTTATTTGTGTCCCCCACAACCCCCCCAGCTGCTACAGTCTTCCTTCTAAGACCGCCTTTAAATTCCTTTCCATACATCTTACATGCAACTGTCTAGGCTGTTCCTCTCATTAGAATGAAGCTCAGTTAGGACCAGTACTAATTTTTTTTAAATTTCCCTTTGTATTCGCTGCATTTACCACAATGCCTGATTCTTAGTTGGCAGCTGAAAAATGCTTATTGATTAAATAATTGATTGGTCCTAATAAGGAAAACACATCCATAGAAATACAAATACACAGAAATATAAATATGAAACACACATATGGGGTGACTGGGGAGGCAAGACACCAGCAGTTGGGAGAGTTAGGAAGGGCTTCATGTAGAAAGCAGAGGTTGAATCCAGTGAAGGGTATACAGTAAGCATTAAATAAATGCACATTTTATGAAATTGAAAGAATCACCAAAAGATTTGAAAAAGAACAAGATTGTCTACTGAGACTTTTCACAATGATCCATTCCTTTTAAAATTACTTAAAAGGATCGACATGTTTAAATGAAAAAAACATCTGTCTTTCTTCTAATCCCAATGGATTATTTTCATGCATTCATCTGAACATCACTGACTCTACTCTGAATAGGAGAAGCTCCCTAAGGAAACAAGGCTGATGAAGAGAAATACAATTTTCCACCAAAAGATTCTTAAAATTAAAAATTAGGTTTAAACTCTCACCTTGACTGTGTCCAGAGGCATTAACAGGGTCCAGCAAGAACTACCATAAGTTAACTTATCTTCCATCACTATGCCCAAAAAGTTATCAAACTGTGCATACCTTTTGACCCATCAGTGCTTCTATTGGGCTTATATCCCAAAGAGATGTTAAAGGAAGTAAAGGGACACACATGTGCAAGAATGTTTGTGGCATCCATTTTTGTAGTGGCTAGAAGCTGGGAACTGAATGGATGTCCATTAATTGGAGAATGGCTGAATAAATTATGGTATATGAATGTTATGGAATATTATTGTTTTATAAGAAATGATCAGCAATTCTGATGGACGCAGCTCTCTTCAACAATGAAATGCTTCAAACCAGTTCCAATTGTTCAGTAAAGAAGGCCATATACACCCAAAGAGAGGGACATGAGATATGGACTACAACATATCATTTTCATGCTCTATATTGATGATTGCTTGAATTGGGTTTCCTTTATCAGATCTTTTTTGTTCATCTAGATATGATTGTTCTAGCACAGCAAGATAAGTATGGAAACATGTATACATATATTTGACTTGTCAAATATTTTAATATAATTAACATGTAGTAGACTTCCTGTCATCCAGGGGAGGGGAGGAAATTTGTAATGGAAAGTTTTGTAGTGGTCAATGTTGAAGAACTACCCATACATATGTTATGCAAATAAAAAACTTTAATTAAAAAAATGATCAGGAGGATGATTTTAGAGAGTCCCAGAGAAAGTTACATGAACTGATGCTAAGTGAAATGAGCAGAACTAGGAGATCATTGTATGTGGCAACATAAATATTATACAATGATCACTGCTGATGAATGTAACTCTTTCCAGCAGTGAGATGACTGACGGCAGTTCCAATGATTTTGTGAAGAAGAGAGCCATCTACACCCAGAGAGAGGATTGTGGGAACTGAATGTGGATCACAATATAAATTCTTACTCTTTTTGTTGTTGTTTGCTTGCATTTTGTTTTCTTACTCATTTACTTTCCTTTTTGATTTGATTTTTCTTGTGCGGCAAGAGAATTGTATAAATATGTTTATACATACTGGATTTGACATATATTTAACATGTATGACATTTATTGGATTGCCATATAGGGGAGAGGGTAGGAGAAGGAGAGAACAATCTGAAACACAAAGCTATGCAAGGGTCAATGTTGAAAAATTAACTGTGCATATGTTTTGAAAATAAAAAGCTTAAAATAAATAAATGACTTATCCTCCATCCCTGAACTTAAAAGACTTTTTCATGATCCAAAGAGATAGCAATGCTAGAGCTAAAAGAAATAAAGCTCAGAAGTATTCAATCAGCCTACAAGTATTCCCCTGGCCCCACTCCTCCAATTCCATTATTATAGCTACATGCTACCTTATAATTCCTTTCCCCTTTCAGGTTCTCTTGATACCATTTCAATATGATTTCATCTGGGTGAAAATGTTCAGAGCAATGCTATATATTCCTGACAGCCTCTTGGTACTCACCATGGACTATTGAATTTCTTTCTATAGGAGATATTTTAAGAAGCATATAGATACTAAGAGGTTGTATGGAAAAAGAACTGATCTCAAATCCCAAATCCTGGGTTCAAGTCTTGCCTTTGACATACCCTGACTATGTGAGCATGGACAAGTATTTTAACCTCTCAGTGCTCCCTAAGCAACTTTCTATTACTAAAAACTGAAAGTGATAATCTGCATTGAAGGAGGGAGCTTCCTTCTCTGGGATTTCCTTCCACCAGTTAAATCACAATCCACTCCCTATCCTTATACATATTGACAAGCTGACCTTAGGATGAGACAAGGGATAGAGGGTAAACCTCAGAGTCATAACAGCCTCTAACAAAGGCTGAAACATCAACATCATCATCATCACCAGCCTCACCACACCCACCACCACCACCAACAACAATTAGCATTTATGGCTCTTTAAGGTTTCCTAAAGCACTTTATCAACATTATCACATTTTATCCTTACAGCAACATTTGTCATTTTACAAATAAGGAAAATTAGACAGGCAGCAATTAAAAGGCTTACCTGCAATCACTGTTTGAAACTGGATTTGCACTCAGGACTTCTTTACCTTAGATCCAGTGGTCTTTCCATGCTGAATTGCTGGCTGATTGACTCTGGACAGATAACTTAATCTCTCATAACCCTAGGCTATAATTTATAGAACAGCTCCTAATGAATGAAAAAAAAAGAAAGACCAAGCATTTTATGGGTTAAAGGGGGGGGGGAGTTTTCTACCCCAATGAAACCACAGGTTGATATCAAAATAAAAACAATGCTAACAATAATTAGCAACTGAATCATATCCAGGGAATAGCCCCAATATGATAGAGGTTCAACTTAATAATGAACATTTATTAAGGACATTTCATGTGCAATAGCTCTGGTAGAAAACTCATGTATTTTATATCATATCTAAAGTAGTTAGAGGGTCCCTAAGGTATATAAGAGGAGAAACTGAGTCAGTGAGACATTGGATGGAGGACTGCACTGAGATACAAGGATGATGCTACTTGAGAAAAAAAGGGATGAGGTATAATATTTTATATGCAGGTGACCTAGTTTACTGTTGTTATACCTTCAGTTTATTCCTTTGCCTTGGAGAGGAAAAACCTATCTGTCATTTCTTTCTGGAGAATGCTAAGGGGAAAATATCACTTGCCTTTTTGCCATGTAACACTCACACTTGAGAGCTGTAGAGGCATCTTGCTGCTTGGAGTTGAGAGTGGATAAGATACTAAAACAGGGGACAATGTGCCTGGAGATTAGGGAACTGGGGAGTTCTCAAAGACATGATTCCAGAGGAAGGGACAAATAAAGGAATCTTAAGAGAACCTAACCATCATATGCTGCCAACACAACTCATTGCACAAATCTTGCACCATCTTCTGCTACAGTTTCTTTACACCTGGTTATTCTGTGTTGCCTGGCTTTCCCTCTCCATGTTTATATCTTAGATTCTATGGATTCATTCAGGATTCATTTCTAGCATCATTAACTACAGAAGATCTTTCATAGGTGGTTCTATGGTCAACCAGCATCAAGTCTGCATTTGACTTGTGTTTATGTAATTATTTACATGTTTTCCATGACTTCTCAAAAGTAAGTTCCCTGAGACTAGGGATCATTTTTTGCCTTTTTTGTATCTCTGGTCATAGAAATACATACAAGAAGAGCTTAATGAAACTTGTTCATTGATTAATTAATTGAAAAGGTTGGAGAGGGCTTCTTTACATGTCTCACTGACTTGGTATACCTTGAGTTGCCTCCAACTATCACAGATATCATATATGATTCATACATTTGATCACCGTCCTGACACTTCTAATCTTCCTGTTCTACCTTCTAGTTTTATCCTGATATCATTCCAGGAACAAGAGCTGACCCTTGGACACTAGCATAGATCCCTTTATCTCCCATTTCCATACCTGCTATGGGTGTGGAAGGAGATATGATGTGGTAGAATCTTCACATAGAAATGCTAAATCATTCTCCCTGTGTCTGTGATTTGTTAAATAAACTAAATAGTCACAGGAATATAATGTTCTGTATAATATAGACATAAAGGATCAAGACTTATTTAGATAAATTCCCAAATAGGGTATCATTCTCCAGAGCTAATTTGTGATTTTAATAATGCAGAGCAATATTTTTATAGCCATTACTAGGCTACAATTTAAAACTCAGGAAATAAGGATTTTCTTCTTGCCTAGACTTTTGAAACCACAAAATGTATTAGGGTGGGAAGATCAACCATGAGTGCAAGAGAGGTTCTTCTGTGAAAGTGTGTCATATAAGGGTGAAGAGAGATACAATCTGTGTTCTCAGAAAGCTCATGAACCTAAAAGGTTAAAAATAAGATGAAGAAAAATTATATTTCGGCATCTAGGTGGTATAAAGGTTAGAGCACTGGATCCAGAGTCAAGAAGATGTGAGTTAGAATCTGGCCTCTGAAACTTACTCACTGTGTGATTCTAAACAAGTCACTTAACCCTATCTATCTCATTTTCCTCCTGTGTAAAAATGAGCTGGAGAAGAATATGTTAACCCACTCCAGCATCTTTTTGAAGAAAATCCCAAATAGGGCCGCAAATAATTGGATACTACTAAACAACAACAAAAAAATGAGTTAAATTATAAATCATATTGGGAAGCAAATGTTTTTAGACTGGAGCATAGAAGAGGTTCCAGGTAAAGGGTAAAGAGAGATAGGACTGGAAAAATTGACATGTAGAAGAGAAATTCAACTGATTTTACATATAAGGCATACTGAGAAAGAAGACACATTTTGGCTTAACATATGAAAAGGTATCCTGAGACATACAAACATTGTCTGCTGCCTTGGGAAGTATCAAATCAACATTTTAATATGGTGGGAAATCCACTTGTTGGGGGATGCTTTGAGTAGGATCTGTGGTTTTAGGTAGGAGAATAAATCTGGAGGCAAAGAGAGCCTTAGAAGTCATTCTGATTAATCTCCTCTCATTAGAAAAGAGGCAGCCATAACTCAGAGGTTATGTAGTGTGCTCAACCTCACACAGGGATTAAAAACCAGAAGTGGGATTTGAACCTGACTTTTCTGATTATAGTCATAGCTCTTTCTCCTCTACTATGGCAGATGACCTAAATTGTCCCTTCTATATCATAGATTGGTGAGTTTATGGTTTTGTGTCTCACTAACAGGAAAGGGAAACATAAGTAAATATGTACACACACACACACATATATCTGTATCTGTATATATATATATACATGTATATATACAGATATATATATATATGTGTGTTTACATATGCATACATGTTTATATATGTGTCCATATATACATTCTGCAAAGGAAAGAAAAAGGGAAAATCCTTTAAATTATCATCTGCTTTAAAACAAATTCTAAAAGTCTGTGATGACAGCCCATGTCACAAATATTTAAACGGTTCAAATATCTGACCTTGGTTTTGCTTAACACATGAAAATCACTGCAGTGTTTATTAAATGGATGAGATTTATGGACTGTTTCTGCCTTCGAGCCCAATGCAACACCATTTCATTTAGCTGTTTTTGTATTTTTTAACTACATGCTGTATTTTTTTTTCTGGATTCCTTATCATTCTTTTTTTTTTCCTCTTTGACAATTGAATCAGTCCCTGATTGAACATTTTTAACATACACATAAGGAAGTATTATAAGGAAATATTTAATGGATTAATAGATATTTTAGTAAGACATAGAAGAGGCAGTAAAATTATCCTGGATTTAAAGTTAGAGGACATGGTCCCTGCAATCCCATTTCTCACACTTACTATGCGGTCTTGGATGAGCCCCTTAATCTGTTTTGTTCTCTATAAAATAAATGAGTTGGACTAGATAAGAGGCTCTACACCTTTTGTTATGTCCTGGGGTAATGCTTATGGAGTTTTTCTTAGAAGAAGGCATTGAAAATGCATAAAAGAAAAAAAATGCATAAAATAAAATATGATGCTTATTAAGGGAAGGGAACTATGTAATTATAATAAATATCATTATAAGAATTTTAAGCAATAAACAAGCTCAGGGACCCCAAGCTAAGAGATTCTGGACTAAAAGGCTTCTAATATCCTTCCTGATTATGATTCTGTATGTGCTTCCATGGCTGATGTATCAATTATTTTAGAAGCAAAAGTTTTTTTTTTTTTTTTCACTAGCTCCTATGAATTAGATTTATAGAATTTGAAAGCTGAGAAGGTTCTTAAACATTACATTTAAAACAGATCATAATGTACTAGGTTAATTTGATCATGTACAAATAAATAAGGTATTATGTAAGAAAAATGAAATACATTGAGAAGGAATGATTTGAAAACACAGAAATTTATGAATACAAGTATTTAGGAGATACATTTTCTTTTTTTAAATTTTTTAATTTTTTTTAATTATTAAAACTTTATTTGCAGAACATGTATGGGTAATTCTTCAACATTAACCCTTACAAAGCTTTCTGTTACAAATTTTTCCCCCCTACTTCCCACCTCTCCCCTAGATGGCAGGATATCCACTACATGTTAATTATATTAAAATACTTGACAAATCAAATATATGTATACATATTTCCACACATCATTTTTGTGCAAAAAAAATCATATCTACAAGAAAGAAAAATCAGAGAAAGGAAACACAATGCAAGCAAACATCAATCGAGAGCATGAAAATGTTATGTTGTGGTCCACATTTCACATACCTCTCTCTGGGTGTATATAGCTTTCTTCACTGAACAATTGGAACTAGTTTGAAACATTTCATTGTTGAAGAGAGCCATGTCCATCAGAATTGATCATCATATACTTTGTTTCATGTATAATGTCGTGTATAATGATCTCCTGGTTCTGCTCATTTCACTCAGTATCAGTTCATGCAAGTCTCTCCAGGCCTATCTGAAATCATCCTGCTGGTCATTTCTCACAGAACTATAATATTCCATAACATTCATATACCATAATTTATTCATCCATTCTCTAATTGATGGGCATCCATTCAGATTCCAGTTTCTAGCCACTGCAAAAAGGGCTGCCACAAACATTCTTGCACATGTGGGGCCCTTTCCTAGGAGATACATTTTCAAAGTATAAACTGATAGGTCTCAAAAGAAGTGCAAATTATTGACAATCACATAGAAACAAGTTCAAAATCTTAATCTATAAAATAGAAATTAAAAGATTCCATCAAATTGGAAATGGTAGTAAAACATTTTTGCTAAAAATATTTATTTACTTAGTTTTTGGCAAAATAATACATTGTAGTTGGCTTTGTGGATTTTTTTTAATACATACCATTTGTCCTCATTGTCTTACCACTGATATAAGTTAGGGATATTATTGATAAAGCCAGGGTGGAGGGAAGAAATGTTATTTATAGAAAAAAATTACAAGAATTTTTTTTGAGTCACAAAAAGCAGGAAAGAAAGGAAGAAAGGAAGGAGAAAGAAAAGAAAGAAAGGAAATAAATGAAGGAGGGAGAGAAGGAGGGAGGAAGAAAAGAAGGGAGGAAGGAAAATTGGGTTAGAATTTTTTATCTCATTTCTATTTTCTTCTGTTTTATATAATAATAAAAAGAGCTAGTGTGTATGTAGCCCTTTAAGGTTTGTAAAACACTTTTTAAATATTATCTCATGGTATCCTGACAATAACCCTGGGAAGTAGGTGCTATTATAAAATCTATATATTTGAATACTTTGGCAGTAGAAGTAATTGATAAAGGTAGGATAGAGGCACTGGAAGTACTCACAGAAGTTTTTTTTTTAATGTTCATTTATATGTAATAGAACGATAATTATATTAGTATATTATATATAGATATAGATATTATGTAACATATAATTAATATATTATCTTAACCATAATTTAGAGTTTAGCTTTAACATTTGACAGATCAGAAAACTAAAGTATGGAGACAAATTTAACTTCCTCAATACCACACAATTTAATCCATTTCAGTTAACATTTATTAAGTGCCTACTACATATCAGTCACTGTACTAAGCACTGGGGATACGAAAACAAACAAAAGGCAGTGTCTGCCCTCAGAGATTTACAATCCAATAGAGGAGACAGCATTTCAACAAATATACATACATATATGTATATATATATGTATACATATATATATAAAGCTACATTTACAATAAATAAGAAGTAATATAAAAAGGTGATAGAATTAAGAAGGTTGGCAAAAGCTTCCTATAGAAAATTGCACTTGTTTGGAGAGTACATAAAAGCAAGATTTGATATATCTTCTAATGCCAAATTTAGGGTTCTTGACATGACATTTCCACTGGCAAGAGCCAGTGTTTTTTACAAAAGACACAAAGATTTAAACCTATAGGTCTTGTTCTTTAAGATTTTATAATCTAATTGAAGTAGGTGAAGGAGGAAAGAAAACACCGATATTTATCATGAAGAAATCCATAACAACAATCATGTAGTGGGGAGTAAAATAGGTCTAGAATCACAAGACCTGGGGTCAAACTGCAATTTTGTAATTATCTTTATGACTATGGGTAAGTCACTCCTCTTCGGGTTTTGGCTGCTTTTTCTGTAAAATGAGTAAATCAGACAACTCCTAAGGTCCTGACCAGCTCTCTGTTAATTGTCCAGTGAGATTTCTAATCCTACCAGTTGCCAATCAGGAAATTATGCCCTAGAGAGATTGTCATTTGTCTGGGGGTGCAGACCAAATTGGTCCCAAATTTCCTAACTATTCTCCCCAGTATTGAGTATCAATTAGATCCCCCAAGCTGATGATGAATAAAATAAATAATGCATTGTCTCTGGACATCTTGTACCAAAGCCAAATGTTCTTCCCTTCATTAATTGTGATTCAAGGTGGCTATGTCTCGTCTGAAATTATCCCAAGTAGTTAATTCCTAATGAAGTGCCCAGCATGCCAGAGTACAAAATGTAATTGCCAAGAAAGGTTGTGAAATTTATGGAGAGGGAGAACAAGTTCAATGATTACAGCCCAAATCCCAGCTGGAGCATCATTGAAGGAGCTGTCCACCCTCCCAGGTTAGCTCTTTTGAAGAGCTGGAGAAATCACTCACTCAGACCACTTAGTTACAGAGACCTGAGTCCCCTAACACCTCTTCCCATCTTCCTTTACACAAAATAAATGTTCTTATCCAATATCATAATCTCAATGCTTGATCAAACTCACACTAACCTGCGACTAGCCTCCTGCCTGCTTGTCACTTAGCCTACAAAATGGAAGAAAATTCACAGCACACATAGGTTCATCCAGGACACAAGTCCAGGGATCTCAATTCCCTTAGGGGGACCACAAATGCTGAGAATGTTCTTTTGTTCTCTGGATTTTGTTTCCCTCTTGCTTTAAAGGTGGTGAGTGAATTCAATGAGCTTTAAAACCTTTGATTTCATGAGTTCATATTTCATTATGAAACTAAAAAATCACTAGTTTTGGATCTCTTACAGTTAAATTTACCCAGGGTACAGATTTCTGTTTGGAACGTGTAGAATCACACATATTCAGAGCTGATGACTTGAGGGCCCTCAAATCCAACCTACTCACAAACAACAATTCCCTTCATTATATGTCCTATAAGTAGCATTTCAACACTGGGAGCACTGTCTTTTGAAATTTAACATTTCCTCTTTCATTAATTAATAATAATAGTAACAGACAATATTTCTGTAGTGCTGACTTTGTGACAGACATTGTGCTTTACAATTCAATTATTTTCTCATTTGATCTTCAAAACAAGATTGGTAAGTAGGTGCTATTATACCATTTTATAGATGAGGAAACTTAGACCCTAAAAGGTTAAAATGACTTGCCTAGGAACACATAGCTAATGATTATCTTAGATAAAATTTAAATTTGAACCATCCAAAGGCAGCTAGGTGGTGCAGTGGATAGAGCACCAGCCCTGAAGTCAGGAGGACCTGAGTTTAAATCTGCTCTCAGGCACTGAACACTTCCTAGCTGTGTGACTCTGGACAAGTCACTTAACCCCACTTACCTCAGCAAAAAAAATAGTACTCTATCCATTATATCAGAAATTTTCACTTCTTTTCTGTATTTTTTCATAAACAAGAATAATAAAGGGAATTTGTTAAATCTCCACTGTGCTGAACATTGAGGAAGGGACATAATTTAGGTAAGGTATGTCTCTGTGGTTATAGGTGTGAATGTCTAACAAGAGGTGATATCAAATTTACAGTTAACTATAATGTGTGATATTTTATTGCAAGCATATTAAGGATTCAGAGCATTATTATTTCAAAAGTAGTTATTATTGTAAACTGAGACCTAGAGGCATGTAGCACAAATGCCAGTAGCAGTAGTAGCAGTAGTAATAATGGTGGTGGTGATAGTTAGTAGTAGTAGTAGTAGTAGTAGTAGTAGTAGTAGTAGTAGTAGTAGTAATAGTAGTAGTTGTAATGGGGAAGGTGGGAGGGTGGGGATGGGGTGGGGGTGGAGGTGGTATTTAACATTTATATAGTTCATTAATGTCTGCAAAGCAGTTTACATGAATTATCTCAATTTTTCCTCACAAAAGCCCTGAAAGTTAGGTATTATTATTATCTCCATTTTATAGAGAAATCTAAGAGAGGGTAAATGATTTACTCAGGATCACATATCTAGTGAATTTCTGAGCCAGAATTTGAACTTGGATCTTCAGATACCAAATCCATCCCTCTATTCTTTTTGCCCCCTAATTGCAAATGATCCATCTGGATTGGCTGGTAGAATATAGGAAGGAAAAATAGAATGAAATGAAACTAGAAACATAGGTGGATACTAAATTTTGGAGATAATTAAATGCCAGGCTAGAGAGTTTGTATTTTTTTATAATCTGTAAAATAATAATAACAATAACTAGCATTTAAGTAGCACTTGAAGATTGGCAGATATTATCTATCTCCTTTTGTCCTCACAACACTCCCTGAAAAGGAGAAATATGCCTTTATTATCTCTATTTACAGACTTACTTAGGACCACAGAACTGTTAAGAATCCTTAAGTATGGTATTCTATCCCTAGCACCATGTGATTGCCTCTATGGGGAATAATAATAGCATCTACAACAAAAGATGCTTGTGAAACTCAAATGAGAAAATGTATTTAAATATTTTGCAAAAGCATAACTTATATGTTTATTACTATAGCCTTCATCTATTACTGTCCTAGAGCAATAGGAAGAGCACGAGGAGCTATAGCAGGCTTTTGAGGGGAGCAATAAGGTCAGAATTAAACTTGGGGAAGTTTATCTCAGCATTTGAATGGAAAATGGTTTGGAGAAAAGACAGAGAGATCCATTTGGAGGCTTTTGTAAGAATGCACGAAAGAAGTGATGAGGGCTTCTAGTAAGATAGTGACTATGCCAGTGGAGAATGGGAAATTAATGAGAGATATTTAAATATAGGCTTGAGGATATAAAGTAATGGAAGATATGGGAGGAAGTGAAAGGAAGCATATGGATGACTACAAGCTTTGCAACTTGGATGATTAGAAGAATAATGATTTATTCAAGGCAACTGTGGAAGATTTTAGAAGGGAAGGGTTCAGAGAGAAGTAATACTGTGTTCCACATTGAGTAAACTGAGATAGAGATGTCTATCAGACATCCATAAAACAATTGTTTTTGTGTGATTGGAGATTAGGAGATTAGTGCCACATCTATGGATCTGGATATTTCATGCTCAGAATTAACCCCTGAACTCTTGGCAGCTATTGATATCTCCAACAGAAAGATAAAAGAAGAGAAGGTAAATCTGGACAGAAATTGGGGTGAGTCTAAATAATAACCATGGATGAAGATGCCAAAATAAACTCAAAGGTTTTGTCTAATATCCTAGTAGAATATCCAATAAGAGTTGTACAAGAATTGGTTGGAAGTGTGGGATTGGAACTCAGAAAGTTAGGGATATAGGCATATTTTGGGCATTTGCTTGGAAGGAATATCTAAAGCCATGAGTCTATGAGATGACTAAAAGAGAAACCATGAAGGGACTAATGGTTCTATAGTCCTGGGAGGAGGACACAGACTAACATTGGCTCCATTGTAACTTAATAGTGAAAACCTTTATTTCCATAGCATTGTATTTTTAAAAATCATTTACACAAACAATATCTCTTCTGGCCCTTATGATAATTTTATGAGATTCTTAAATTCATTATTATAATGTCTATTTCCTATGCAGAAACTGAGGCACACAGACAAAAACTAAAAGGTTTAAGCTTAAACAGCTAGTTAATCATTTCATGATTTCTAATCGTGTTATTCTGATTATATTACATGGTGAGGTCAAGATTCTTATCAGCTCAAACATAGGATAGAAAAAGTATTTTTGTGAGTTTTCTTGTCTTTAGTCTATCTCAACTCCAGTCCAGCCTTTGCCCAGCTATCAAATTGATCTTTCTTAGGTGCATCACATCACATGTCCCATGGAGTTTTTCAACTTCAGGATAAAATATAAATGTCTATTGAACACACAATGACTTTCAATTCTTATATATTATTCATCCCTTCATCCTTGGTTTCCTTGTGTTTTCTGAAAGAAAATGTTTCAACTGACTCCAGACATTTTCACTGAATATCCATGATGGCTGGAATTCTCTCTTTTCTCATTGCTGTCTTCTGGCTTCCCTGGCTTCATTCAAATACCACCAGAAAAGCTATCTCCTCCAAGAAACTTTTCCCCATTCCTCTTCAATCCTAGTGCCTTCTTTCAGAAATTATCTCCATTTTCCCAGCATATATCTTTTTTAATTATTATTTTTATTTTTTTATTAATATTTTTTATTTGCAAAACATATGTATGGGTAATTCCTAAACATTAACCCTTACAAAGCTTTCTGTTACAAATTTTTCCCCCCTACTCCCCACCCCTTCCCTAGATGGCAGGATATCCACTACATGATAATTATGTTAGAATACTTAAGAAATCGAATATATGTATAGTTATTGCATCATTTTTTGTGCAGGAGAAATCGTATCTACAAGAAAGAATAATCTAATAAAGGAAATACAATGCAAGCAAACCTCAATAGAGAACATGAAAATGTTATGTTGTGGTCCACATTTCACATCCCTCTCTCTGGGTGTATATGGCTCTCCTCACCGAACAATTGGAACTGGTTTGAAGCATTTCATTGTTGAAGAGAGTGATGTCCATTAGAACTGATCCTCATATAGTATTGTTGTTGCTGTGAATAATGATCTCTTGGTTCTGCTCACTTCACTGAGCATTAGTTCATGGAAGTCTCTCCAGGCCTCTCTGAAATCGTCCTTCCCAGCATATATTTTGTTGATACATAGTTGTTTGCATATTGTTTTCCCATTAGACTATAAGCTTCTTGAAAATAGGAATAGGAGGAATTACCTCCAATACTTAGGGCAGCACCTGGGACAGCACCTGACACATAATATAGGCTTAATAAATGTTTGCTAAATGAATGACTGTTGAATTTACCTGGGATGTTTATTGAATCCAGATATTTTTTCTCTTTATTTTCTTGAATTTTCACAATGAATAACTAAAATATGTATTAAAACTTCCCACAAATCATAGGTAGATTGAAAGTAAAGCCAGTCTGCCTGGAACTAGGGTGACTGTGATGTAATTAATGTTAGTGCAAAGACAAAATGATAGAGGTTGAATGTCTTTACACTGATGGTTTCCAATAGGAGACAGTGACTGTTAGAGAATGTAAAGATATATAGGAATACAAATGTAATAAGAGGAAGACATGATCCTAGGTGATAAGCCAAGGGAATTGTCTGGGATCATTACTTCGGTCTGCAAATGAGAAATGAGTTTGGGAAATTTTAGGTCATTATTATAGGAAATTGATGGTCATTATTTAGTAGCAGTTCAGGATCTGGTAAATAAGAGAGATCATTTGCAATTATTCTCTGAAAAAAATTTTCATTGTTTTTATCAATGAATGAGCAAATTGTCTCAAGGTTAAAGTATACATATATCTTTTATTGTTGAAGGCTCTCCCCAACTTTCCCTATCCAACCTGGCCTTGTGTATTCTATGTTATAGCCAAACTTGTATTACTTGTCCTTATTCAAAGTCAGATCTGTATTTCTTGCTGCTGAACATTTGCTTATATCATTTTAAATAGTTGGAATATAATTACTTTTGAACTTTTGGGGAATCATTATCTTTCTTGGAGGTTCACTCAGATATTACTTCTCGTTCTACCTTCCCTCTCCTTTACTAGTTATTAGAAAGTTCTCTATCTTTAGGTCTCTTTAGATTTGATCTTTGCATTCTTGCTGTTTTTCACACAAACCATCTGCTACAACTGCACCTTTTTTTGCACAAAGCATGGTTCAGCATAAAGCCACTTGTAAATATGTTCAAAAGAAAAAAAGTCTACAAACTTCGAATGGTCATATAAAAAGGCCAGAATTTCAGTCAATCCAAAAACTGGGGATGGGAGAGATGATAGTTGAGTATGGCAACTAAGGGACATAGAGGTTAGAACACTGATCAAGAGGCTAATCATCAAGGACACTGGTGATCATACTTACGATAGCAAATGCTGTGGAAGTATGAAGTTAATGCTGGGTATAGAGGGAGACCTTCTTTTATAGCTGTAGTGATAAAATCAGAAGAGGGAAACATTGTAAAGACAAATGATGCTGAAAGACTTAAAAAGACTGATCAATATGATAAGAATGACAACCATGATACCAAAGGGTCAAAACTATTGCACATGTTTCAACACCTGACACAGAAGTGATTGGCTCAAGGTATAAAATTAGGCTTTTGTTTTTTGTGTGGCCATTGTGGAAATTTCTTTTGTTTAACTGTGAATATGTACCAAATTTAATGTCTTTTATCCCCATGCAACCATGAAGAAGGGATAAAAGTAAGAGAGAGAGAAAGAAAATAAATGCTTGTTAATTAATTATTTTTAATTTTAATATATCTATCTATAGCTATGTGCCTTACAAATAATTGCACTAAAAGTAAAAGATGCAACAATTAAGATTTTCAAGATATTTGGTGATTGATATGGACCTGAAACTTCCCAGTGAGTATAAGAAAAATGCCAAAAAATTGGTTGTTTTCTTGAGAGAAATGAAAGTCTTAGAGAAGGACTTAGGACTTTCTCACTTGAGATGCTAATTAAGATTGCATAGGGAGGTAGGTAGGAAAAGGGAAAAAACAGGGGATTTAAATGACACCTACCATGTGCTAGGTACCTAATTATTGTCTCATGTTATTCTCACAAGTTTAGGCGGGGAGAGTAGATTTGTTACTATCCATATTTTACAGTTGTGGAAATTGAATTAAACAAAGGTGAAATGACTTGTCACATAGCTAATAAGTATTTGAGATCAAATATTCACTCAGGTCTAACACCTGGCAGCCCATTAGGCAAAGGAAATATACTTCTAATTCACAAAGATTCGAAGAAGGTGAAAAATAGGATGGTGGTGAAGACTTAAGCATAAGTGTGTATCATGTGTTTTTTCCAATAATGAATGATGTGCATTTATTAACATTTCCTAAATTGATAAAGATGATACCTACAGTTACAAAAATCCTGAGCAGAACCATCACCTTTAATATATTACTGAGAGGGATATAGAACCTCAGAAATCACACATTAGAAAAATCATTGGCTCAAGTAGAGTTTTGTATACCTTGACATGAGTTTCCCAAGTAGAATATCAGAAGCAAATGCAGTATGGCTCTTCATTGTCATCAATCATCAGATGAGATCACTATAAAAAGACTGCAAAACTGCCTCACTTTCCATTGATTTTTGGGCCTTTTGAATGACATCTATAGATACGTTCAGTTGCATCTCACTCTTCCTGAACTTTGGCTAGACTTCCACAAAACCAAAGTACTAAGTAAGCCCCATGGTACAGATAGAATTTCAAAGGGTGAGTCCTGAGGTTATGGCTCAGGAAGATCTCCAAGTCATTGGAGAGCAAAGGAGTGAAATTGGAGAGATTCCTGCTAGATTGGGAGCAATAATACACATTTTCTTTTGATTCTAAAAGGGCAGAAGGCTTTACCCTAAAGATAGAGTACTTGACTCCATTGGCATATGAAAGTACCTAAACAGGGGCTTGGGACCCTTTTGGAATCCTTACCTCTGCAGAATATAAAAACAATTGAACTTGTTACGTTTCTATGATGTGACAGGGAGAGAAAAAAGAAATTGCACTCACAAACATCTGTATGCACAATGTACCTAAGCACTTTTGTATGTTCATGCATACATATGTGGACACATAGAATATATATTTTATTAACTGTTTTGCAGCAGGGATTCCTTTTGTAATCTGGTGAAGACTATGGATACTTTCTCAGAAGAATTTAAATTCACTCAAATATCTAAAAGCACAAAGAAAATCATATTAAGGCAGTTATCTAAGTACATATATATACATATACATAATATATATTGACATCTGTACCAAGATTAATATAGAAATAGATAATTATATTAAATTTTAGACTCTAGGTCTTCCTCTTTTTGAACAATTTAATAGCTTTAGAATTTAACAGGAGGAAGATAATGGGATGGATTCCCTTTCAAAATGCAAAGTTCTTTTCATGACACCAGTCTTTTCCCTGAAATAATGGCTCATTTTTTCATCATCATCATTCTCCTGGTGAGTTATTTCCAGGGGTGTGTGGAAACTTATTCCTAAGGCTAGAGAGTGCTGATTATTAAAAATTAAGCATGAGCATACATAAATGTACAACTGCTAAAATCAAGGCTTAATTTATTGTTCTGTTTTTGTCTATGTTTAAGAAAATGAAGGAGAAAACTTGAATAACGAAGATTGCACTTAAATGTGTCAGGCATTTACATACCTAAGCATATATATGTATGTCTATATGTATATATTTACATATACATACATACAGAAAGTGAGAGAGCAAGCTAATTATTAAACATTTTGCAAGCTCACACGTAGATATGTCTCTAAATCACAAAACTCTAACAGCATCATGTAGTGTTGTCAACATAGTGAATGTTGACCCTGGGAGTAATAGAATCTGAATTTGGAGCCAGAACTTACTGTGTGCCCCATATTTTTTATTCAGAATCTTTCCAACTGAAGGGACAAGATATCTGAAGGCAGTGAGAATTATGTCCCTATATTCCTAAACAATTGTTCACTGTCACAGGCATATCAGCACAAAACACAAAGGGCTCTCAAAAACCAACCTTAATATTTTTTTTTCAAATTTTCTGGTCAGTGTTAGAGATAGAAAGCAGTGAATGAGGCAGTCATTGAGAGTTTTGGCACTTTCAAGTGATTAGTAGACTCAAATTTAAGGAAATTGCTCAAGTGGTCTAAGAGAAGGACATAGATTTTTTTTTAATTATCTATGTAGTAGTAGGTTGAGCTGGGATTTCCTCATTAGGATGTCTGTTCTTTGGGAAGATTCACTCAGCTACTGATTTCATGCTGTTATGGGACACACATCATGCATGTTCAATGCAGCTCTGCCAACATTTTCTAGGGATGGGAAACTATAAGTTAACACCACTGGTACTAAATGTTGAGTTAGCCTGGATCTCACCCAAACTCCATCAATGCTGAATTTTACTGTGTGACATGCACTGGGCAATATCCTAGGTATTAGAAGCATGTAGCATTCTGTAACCTCAAAGAATTTACTTTCTTCTAGTAACTTTTGGGCTTACTTTGATAATTAAGCATCCCGCTTGGGCCCTCTAGGAATATATGAATCATGACTTCTCATTTCATTGAAGGCTCAGCATAAGAAGACTTCCTTATTGCAACTTTGTTCCTCAAATGAGTGTATAAATACATGATGCATCTTTTTATTGGAATGTAAGCTTCTTGGAAAGGATCTCTCTCTGTATCTCTCTCTCTCTTTCTCTCTCTCCTTCTTTCTCTCTCTCTCTCTCTGTCTCTATCTGTCTCTCTCTCTCTCTCTCCTTCTGTCTCTGTCTATATTTATCTCACTCTGTCTCTCTGACCTCTCTCCACATATATATGTATGTATGTATGCATCTCATGTGTTTGCCTAGATTATTGCTGTTGTTACTTTTAATAGCTAAATTTTATGTGGTGCTTTGCCTATATTATATCATTTGAATTCTGAGAAAGGTTAAGTGATTTACCCTCAGTTATATGGCCAAATACTCAATGTCAGGCAGAATTTTAATTAAGGCCTTCTTAAGTCCAAGTACAAAATTGCTGTCTAGATTGGGATTCTGATGGAAACAGATACTTTTGAACCCGATTTCTCCTCACTTACTTCCATTGTGATGGTTACAGAAAGGGAGGGGACCCAAGACCAGACCTCATCAGAACCATTCCACTCTCTTCCTGGCATGTCCTATACTTATGTCAACCCCAGGGTGGACAGCTAGCTGGCCTTGCTGAGCTTGACTGGTGTTTTATACAGAAATTATTTGCCAACAAGGATTTGTTACCAGCCCTATACTGAGTTGGCACTTTGGGTCATGATGACATTCATTGTTTTGTTTTGTTTTGTTTCTTTCTTCTCTAAGCTAAAGTCTGGACTTTCTCCCTATGGTTCAGAAATATCTTGATCTCATGCTGGACATTCACCTCAAAACCTTGAAATTCACACATTAAAAGCACTATCCACCATTGTGGGCTCTGAGTGGATGGTTTCTGCCAGAATGACCATCTTAATGAGGACTCTCCAGCCAGCCATATCTCATTCCTTTCTAGGCTGCACTCCAGAGTTCTGCTCTCAAATTTCCACATTCCCATTCTGGTTTTTAGTTTCCTCTAATGCGTTGTCTTCACCAATTAGAATGGAAGCTTCTGAATGGTAGGAATGGTTTCTTTCTGTTGCATTTGTGATCCCAGGACTCAACACATTTTTGGCATATGCTAGACACTTGATAAATGTTTGTGGACTGACTGCTAGGGTTTCTTTGAGTATTTGGGTTTTTTTGAGATCTAAATTTTAAATTTGATAACTGTATATTACAATTGTTGATGTCTTTATTGCTGCTGCTGTTTATATCACTTCTTATGCAAGACATTTACTGTAATGGAAATGTGTGTGTGTGTGTGTGTGTGTGTGTGTGTGTGTGTGTGTAGTGTGTGTTTGTATGTGTATGTATACAGTATAAGTGGGAGGTAATTTTATTTATTTTTCTTTCTTTCTTTGTTTATTAAGGTTTTATATTTTTCAAAACATATTCACGGACAATTATTCAACATTAGCCCTTGCAAAACCTTGTGTTCCAATTTTCTTCCCCTTCCCCCATGCCCTCCCCCAGATGGCAAATAGTCCAATACATATTAAACATAGTAGAAATATATGTTAAATCAACATATGCACATATATTTATACAATTATCATGGCTCAAAAGAAAAATCAAATCAAACCAGTAAAAAAAGAGAAGCAAAATAAAATGCAAGCAAACAACAACAAAAAGAGTGAAAATGCCATGTTGTGAACCACATTCAGTTCCCACAGTCTTCTCTCTAGATGTAGATGGCTCTTCTCATCATTGAACAATGGAAACTGATTTGCATCATCTCACTATTGAAGAGAGCCACATCCATCAGAATTGATAATTGTATAGTTTTGTTGTTACCATGTATAATGATCTCTTGATGCTGCTCATTTCACTTAGCATCAGTTCATGCAGGTCTCTTCAGGCCTCTCTGAAATAATCCTGTTGGTCATTTCTTACAGAACAATAATAATCCATATCATTCATATATCATAATTTATTCAACCATTCTCCTATTGATGGGCATCCATTCAGTTTCCAGTTTCTTGCTGGTAGGTAATTTTATTTTATTTTTTTCTTTAATAAAGCTTTTTATTTATAAAACATATGAGCGATTTTTCTACATTGACCTTTGCAAAAACTTTTTTTTCCCAAGCTTTTCCCCTCCTTCCCCCCACCCCTCACCCCTAGATGACAGGTAATCTAATACATGCTAAATAGGATAAATTATATGACAAATACAATACATGTATACATATCTATACAGTTATCTTACTGCACAAGAAACATCTGATCTAGAAAGAGAAGAAGAAAAAAACAACCTAAGAAGGAAAACAAAATGCATGGAAATATTCATAGAAAGCGTTAAAATGCTGTGTTGTGGTTCACAGTCGTTCCCACAGGCCTCTCTCTGGACATATATGACTATGTTCATCGCTGAACAATAGGAACTGGTTTGAATCACATCATTGTTGAAGAGAACCATGTCCATCAAAATTGATCATCGTATAGTCTTGTTGCTGTGTATAATGTTCTCCTGGTTCTGCTGATTTCACTCAAGCAAGTCTATCCAGGCTTCTCTGAAATCCTCCTGTTGGTCGTTTCTTACAGAACAATAATATTCCATAACATCCATATACCATAATTTATTCAGCCATTCTCCAATTTCCAGTTTCTTGCCACTACAAAAAGGGCTGCCATAAACATTTTTGCACATGTGGGTCCCTTTCCCTCTGGGAGGTAATTTTAAAGGGAAGAGACCAGTGGCAGTTTAAGTAGGGGAAGATTGAGAAAAAAAAATTAGAGAAGGTGAAAATTGAGCTGGATGGGCTTTGAAGGAAGCCATAAAAGTTCAGTCAGAGATTAGGATGGAAATAATTCCAGACAAGCAAATCAAATGTACTCAGGCAATGGGACTTCTTGTGAGAAGAAACATTAGCTATTAAAAATGTTCTGATGGGAGAATACAATAATAAAATATTTGTAAATAACTTTTAATGAACATTTTCTGTTTCTGAAATCATCATAACATTCTATGCATCCCTTCCTCTCTTCCTTTTTCTTTCATTTCCTATCCCCAAGAGTCATCCCATATGGCAAATAATATTTTTAGAAAGGAAAAAAATGTCAGCAAAACTGATCAAAATATTGAAAAACTCTGAAAACATGTATAGTGAACTACCCCTTAGAGATCTCATCTCTATGAAGTGGCAGATTGTGGGATATCTTCTCTCATATTTCTTTTTTCAAGTCCAACTTGATCATCATAATTTTCTTAAATTTACTTTTAATTTTTTAGGATCATTTTTTCTATTTATATTATTATTATAAACAATTTTCTTTCCTCTGCTTACTTCACTCTAGATCAGGTCATGTAGTTCATTACATGCTACTCTGTATTTATCATTCATATCATTCTTTATAGCAAAGTGATATTCCATTATATTAATACACAACAATGGGTTCAGCCATTCCCCAACTAATGAGCATCCACATTGTGTCCAACTCTTCACTAACATAAAAAGTACTGCTATAAATATTTTGGAGCATACAAGGACCTATTTTTTTCCCTTTTTGATGGCTTCCTTGGATTATAAGAGCAGGAAATGAATCTCTAGTTCAAAAGATATGAATGTTTTAGTTACTTTATTTGCATAATTACAAATTGCTTTCTAAAATGGTAGTATCTTTTCACAGCTCCACCAACAATGTTTCAGTATGCCTACAGTTCCACAACTACTGCAACAATGACTATTACCATTTTATTTCATTTTACCAATTTGCAGGATTTGAGGCAAAATCTCAGGGTTGCTTTCATTTTCATTTCTCTTATTGGTGATTTAGAATTTTTTTTATTATGGTTGTGAATACTTTAAAATTCTTTTACAGAAAAGACAATCTTCAGGTAAATCTACAAGGAAAACTTTAAATTTAATGCTTATGGTAATATAAGAGGGCAATGAACTTTATTAAATGGGGGGTAGTTTTGGTGATGTGTAAACCTGCACAATAGTAAGAACACTTCGGCAATTTAGTAGATAATGGACTGGAGTGTTGAAAGCCAACATAGAAGACTAAGCAGTAAATTGTTTCAGTAGTCCAAAACTGAGGGGTGATGGGATCTGAACTAGGGTGGAGGCCATTTGGAAAGAGACAAAGGGATGGATATGAAAAATACTGTAAAATATTATAAAAGTAACAAGAGGTGATAGTACATGAAATGTGTGGGTTGTATGAGCGAGAAGTCAATAATGACAGATTTTGCTAGTGGAGATAAGTGATGTTCTCAACAGTAATAAGAAGATGAAGAAGAGAAGAGAATTTTGGAAAATATGTTTTGTTTTGGATATTTTTGGTTTTGTAATGCTTATAGAATATTTAATTCCTCCAATTCAAGTTGCTCAAAAAATAGTTGGTGATACAGGATGAAACTTCTGGTGAAAGGAGGTTAAGGCAAGAGAAATAGCTCTAAAAATCATCTGCAGAGAAATGTTCTTTGAACCTATAGGACCTAATGAGATCACTAAGCCAGACAGTGTAGGACAAAAATAGAAAAGGACTGAACACAGAGTCATGGAGATATCCATGAAAAAATATGACCTGGGGCAGCTAGGTGGCGCAGTGGATAGAGCACCAGCCCTGAAGTCAGGAGGACCTGAGTTCAAATCTGGTCTCAGACACTTAACACTTCCTAGCTGTGTGACCCTGGGCAAGTCACTTAACCTCAATTGCCTCAGCAAAAAGCAAAAAAAAAAAAAAAAATATGACCTGGATAAAGATTCAACACAAAAAACTGAAAGGGATTAACTAGAGTGTGAGAAGAATCAAGAGAGAGAAGTGTCTAAAGGTGAAATCTAAAGGTGAAAAGAAATTTCTAAAAAGAGCAACTCAGAGTGTTGAAGATTGTAGAGGGTCAGATGGGAGAGGATTGCCAAAAGGTCCTTAGATGTGCCATTTATGAGGTCTCTGGTAACTTCAGAGAGAGTAGTTTCAGTTGAGTGATAAAGTGGAAGTCATGGCATAAAAACTAGTGAGTTATATCCTTTAAGGCCTGGGAAGCTCCATTCACAGAAGATAAAGGTAGAAAAATCTGACAAAAAAAACAGAAATTGTCAGGAGGAGGCTAAAAGAAGCATTGATATAAGTGAGAAGGGATCAGGATCTGGTGAATGGCCTCTGAAAGGCCCTGGGAGAAGGCAGAGACTGGGATCCCCAAAGGCTCAAGAATGAAAGCTTTCATTACTAGAAAGGACTTTATAGATGATGCAATGCAACCCTTTTATTTCATGGTTTAGGAAACCCATCTGTAAAATTAAGTCTTGGACTATTCAAGAAAACACGTAAAAATACTGGGATTTGAACCTGGAGTTTCTAACAACCACTTCTTCTTCAGTAGGTGGTGGTGGATCTGGACTGGAACTGGTAGGGCAGAACTAAATCTCATATATTTGAGGCATTTGAAAAAGATACCCACTCTGCATCATGTAGAACTAGGCTGTCCTGCTGGGAGAGGCCCACTCATTATGCAGCTCCATTTGTACACTCTGATAGGCCTTCATTCAGGGCCATTAATCCATCTCTTCCTCCTCCAACAGGAACTCCATAAATGGACTTTCACTATGAGACGATTTGTAAATCAAAAAACTGATGTGTCTTGCATTATCTGATCACTTGTCTAAACAAAGCTTCATTTCTTCCTGGTTGCCATTTCAGGACTTAGAGTTTCTCATTCTCACATTGGTTACAATGTCAATGCAATTTGTACTGTTCATTTCCCATAGATATTCTTTATTTCAATAACAAAGGAAGCCGATTGCTTCTCTTGATGTTTATAATTGGCAAAGCATTTAACACATCTATAAGACTGTTAATGTGCCTTAGAGATGGGGAAACTAAGGAAATTGACTTATTTCTATGGTAGAGATGTGGCAATAACAGACCTCTTTCTGATCTAGAGGCAATGTCTAAGAGCCTAAAACCTCCATAAGGTGGTAAAAAACCTGGACTGGGAAATTAAGGCATAGCATCCTGTATATAGTAAACAGAGAGAGATTTATTAAAATTGGGGAAACATTTCAGTCCAACAGAACACATGAACTTGTTTTTTTTTTTCCTTTTTACCAGAAAACTGTTGTTCTCCTTCCTCAAAAATAACATCAAAGTTAGGAAAATCTAGAATAAAGAATGTCAGAGGAGGGACAAATAATCATAATAGTAATAGTTATAAGTAAATTTAAATGCATAAATGAATAAAAGGTTTAAAAAAATAAGTAATGTTAATAATAATAAATATACACAGTGCTTTGAAGATTGCAAAGTCTTTCCCACATGATAATTGCTCACAAAACCCTTGTCAGGTAAGTCCTGTTATTATTCCCATTTTATAGAACAAAAAAAAAAATTGAGGTGGAGAGAGGTGAAATGACTTACTCTGGATTCTACAGCTAGTAAATTTTTGAGGAAGGATTAGAACTTGGTCTCCCTGAGACAGCTCATAAATTCAGGCAAGTAGGTGGTACAATGGATAAAGCCCAGTATGTGGAATGATGAAGGTCTGAGTTCAAATCCAGCCTCAAATATGTATGAACTGTGTGACCTTTGTAAGTTATTTAACTTATAAAGTTTCCTCTTCTGTAAAATGGGAATAAAATAACTATAATAATAAATTAAGAATAATAATAATAGCATCTTACTTCCAGGCTTGGCAAACTGTAAGCTATTTTATAGTCAGTATTATTACTTATTTTTGATTCCAAATCTGACATTCAATCTCTACCCCCTTTTCAGGCTTTATTGTCATTAGTCCCTTCATACTCTGTTTGAGGGCAGTTGGTGACATAGCCTTTCTCCAAGCTCCACATTCTAGCTCCCACATCCATAGGCACATGGGTGTCCTTTCTATGGAATGTAAACTCCTTGAGGGAAGGCTCTTTTATTGTTTTTCTTTCTTTTTCTTTTTTTCTTTTTTGCTGAGGCAATTGAGGTTAAGTGACTTGCCCAGGGTCACACAGCTAGGGAATGTTAAGTGTCTGAAACCAGATTTGAATTCAGGTCCTCCTGACTTCAGAGCTGGTGCAGTGAAAAGAGCACCACCTAGCTGCCCTTATTGTTTTTCTTTCTGCTCAGATACCTGGCAGAATGCCTTGGAATTAATTAATGGTCGTTGAATCGAACAGACAGATTGAAGGTGGATCTATAACAAACAACTCCCATCAGCATCCATGTTATGTCAGAAAAAAATAACTGTTTTGAGCATTCACAAGATAATTGGCAGATGAAAGGCCCAAATGTCAGATTCCTAATGACTTTTTTTCCCTTGCTGGCACTGTGAGTTTTGTTTTCCTTATTCTGATTTTTCTTTCTGGCTGTCAGGTTGACAGCTGAGTCCACATGAGGGTCAATTTCTCTTTACTTGTCAGGCCAGAGTGTTCAGCTATTAAAAGAAAGGTCCATGTTCTATGTGAGGTACCAGATTAAACTCCATCTAGAGACAAGGTTTTGTTTATTTATTTTTCTGTCCTTTTTTCTTGTTCTTGTTTAACCTGGGGCAAATAAACCTATCTGTTAAACTTTTCTAAAACCCAGTGAGTCAGAAAGGGACAGAAAAAAGAGAACAGGCTCTCAAATCAGCAGATGTAGGTTCAAGTTCTTACCATGATGACTTCCTTCTTATTTGACCTGGGAAAAGTTATTTAGAGTCACTGGGTCTCAGTTTACTCAACTGTCAAAACAATGAACATGAACAAGATGACATCTCAGGTCTCTCCCAGCTCTAAAAGCACATTTAAGGGTGGAAATACTCAATTGTTAGTTGTGACTTCCAAGGAAATATCTCTCTGACTGGATATCATGTGACTTCTGTACTAGCTAACATTTTCATAATATTATAGAGAGATACATAGAGAGATCAATATAGATAGATAGATATCTATATCTATAGATAGACAAGTAGATAGATAATAAATCTATTGATTTATAGATAGATAAGTCTATCTATAGATAAATAGATAAATAAATAGATAGATAAATGCATTGATACATAAGTGCATAGGGACAGGAATAAATGTATATACATGTGTGTATATATATGTATGTATATATGTGTGTATATATGTAAAAATTTTTTAAGGCACAATCCAGAGTTAGGTGCTAAAGATATTTTTATTCCCATTTTACAGATGATAAAACTAATGCTCTTAAAGGTTAAGTGATTTCCCTGTGGTGGTAAAACTTATAAATCTCAGAGGCATAATTTGAATTCAGGATTTCTTAACAGATAATCCAACATTTTAACCATTATGTTTAAAGGTGGAGAAACATAAGCCTCAGTGGAATGATAAAAATACTTGTGCTGAGAAGGTCTGGATTCAGATGTGCTTCTATCCCTTGCAGGTAGCTAGGTGGCATAGTGGATAGAGCACTGATCTTGGATGAGGACCTGAGTTCAAATCCAGACTCAGTAGTAGATCACAATGCTAGTGTGTAAGTAATTTAACCCATTTTGCCTCAGTTTCCTCATCTGTCAAAAGAACTGAAGAAGGAAATGGCGAACCACTTCAGGATTTTTGTCAAGAAAATCCCAAGTGAGTTCATGGGGAGTAATACACAACTGAAAATGATGATAACAATCCAGTGCCAGCTGTTAATTGCTTGCTTTGGGCCTTTGCACCCACCCAACATGATTGGAGAGAGGAGCAGGGTATGGGAGGAGGAGAGAATTTCTTTTCCTACAAGCTGCAATTGAAAGCATCTGAGTCTTATTTCTTGATGGTTAGTACACTCAGTCTGATTTAAAGCAAGGAGAAGCCTGGAGGCACTCTGAGAGGATTCAAACTTTTAGCTTATGGCTAAACAGTTTTCTTCTTGATGCTGTCCTGGGATTTTGTGTCTCCTTGGGTCAGAGATTTGCAATCTCATTCCTGCATGATTGTGTAAGGAGAAGGGTAGAACAATTTAATGAAATCTCCCTATCAACTTTCTTTTGATGAAATTTCAAGCTGTGAGTCTTTATATGGAGTCACCTTGGGCACTCCATGTAATGTGGGCACACCCACTACCTCCTAGCAAATAAGGGCATGGGGAACCAAACTAACTGTTAATTGGAGGAGGATGGATGAAAATTCTTATATAAGGAGCTTTACTCTCCTATAGTCTATAAGCCAGAAAAGTTTTCTCTCTGTGTGTTTTTGTTTCTGTCTGTCTCTCTGAGTTTGGTCTGACTCTGTCTCTGTCTCTGTCTCTGTCTCTGTCTCTGTCTCTGTCTCTGTCTCTGTCTCTGTCTCTGTCTCTCTCTCTCTCTCTCTCTCTCACACACACACACACATACACACACACTCTTTCCATCTCCCTTTCCCTTTCCAAGTCTCCTATCCTTCAATATTTTGTTTCCATAAAAAGGTACTAATATGACCCCATGTATAGAGGTACTAAATCTGAAATTAGAAGGACTTGAATTAATATTGTGCTTCAGACACTAGCTAAATCACCCGGTGCAAGTCTGAAATTATGTCTGCTTTCCTCATCTATAAAATGAGGATAATAATGGTACTTACCTCTCAGAAGGACTAAATAGTATGAGATAATATTTGCAAAGTAATTTGAAAATTTAAATGGCTAAATAAATGCTCATTTGTTGCTG
Organism: Myrmecobius fasciatus; assembly: GCA_023553655.1. NCBI lineage: Eukaryota > Metazoa > Chordata > Mammalia > Dasyuromorphia > Myrmecobiidae > Myrmecobius > Myrmecobius fasciatus. Next base: position 152,219 of record JAJPUD010001496.1, on the reverse strand, counting down.
TTAAAAATGGACTAGAGAGTAACTGAGCAGTTGAATTGGGGTTGTGGGGCAGAGCCTATGCCCATCCAGTTTCCATATTCCAAGAACAATTAATTATTGGTGATTTGCAGCAGAAGACTATGGCAGAGCCAAGTATATGTACTCATAAAGGCTTAGATGTGAATTCATTTCTTCTTGTCTTTAAGCCAGTGCTCCACTCATTATGTTGCTGTCAGTCATTTCCATCCTGTCCAATTCTTTGTGACCCACTTTGGGATTTTCTAGACAGGGCAGAATGGTTTACCATTTCCTTCCCCTGCTCATTTTTCAGATGAGGAAACTGAGGCAAACAAGCTTAAGTGATTTGCCCAGGGTCACACAGTTAGTAAGTTTCTGAGACCAGATTTGAATTCAGGAAGAGGAATCAAAGTAGTTGACTCCAAGTATCATTCCCTTGCTAAGGGAAGCTTAGATAAACTTTGATCAAGAGACTGAAGCATTTCACTGATATCACAATCAAGTTTGTAGGAAGTGTTACCTTAGAAAAGATCTGTCTTTTGGGGTACTAAGGATTTGTAGGCTATGTATAGCACTACAGGAAACTATGGTGTTTCAAGCTTCAGTAAGGAGTTGATATGGAGTATTTCTTTATTTCTTATTTTTTGCTATTTTTTTGTTTATTAAAGCTTTTTATTTACAGAAAATATGAATAATTTTTCTACAATGACCTTTGCAAAATTTTCTGTTCCAAATTTTTCCTTCCTTCTCCCCACCTTCTCCCCTAGATTGCAAGTAGTCTAATACATGTTAAATATGTTAAATATATATGATAAATCCAGTATGTATATACATATCTATACAATTATATTGCTGCACAAGAAAAATCAGATCTGGAAAGAGGAAAAAATAACAACCTAAAAAGGAAAACAAAATGCAAGCAAACATTCATAGAAGGCAATAAAATTCTATGTTGTGGTCCACACTCAGTTCCCACAGGTCTCTCTCTGGATGTAGATGACTTTCTTCATCACTGAACAATAGGAACTGGTTTGAATCACCTCATTGTTGAAGAAAACTATGTCCATCAGAATTGATCATTGTATAGTCTTGTTGCTGTGTATAATGATCTCCTGGTTCTGCTCATTCTTTATTTCTTTTAAAAAATAAATCTAATTTACTCTTTGCAATTAGAGATGGAACTTAAAATATATTTTATTCTTTTGGAATATTTGGGAGGTCATTTAGCAATTGTTCCTTTAATGGCTAGGAAATTATCTGTATCAGAATGCTGAAAGGAGTTGGGTATCAGCCAGCAAAGTTAGAACTGGCTCTCCAAGTTGGAGATGGCTTTTAGAGTTAGTTTACTTTCATAATTGTTTTCATCTCAGCTCAAATCCCCTAGTCTAAATTTCATTGAATGTCTCTTAATATATAAGGCATGTATGATTGTTAGTTGCCTTAGATGAGCCACTTATCATAGCTGAGACTCAGTTTCCCCATCTGTAAAATGATAATGTAAAATGGAATACTTTCTAAGTTACTTTCCAACACCAAATCCTTTGATAGCTACAGGGTAAGTACCTTCATTTCTGAGTTTATCATTACAAAATTTTCTTTGGATAAATTGATAACAGCTTGAATGTGCAGCGTTTTTTGTCCCATATCAGAATGTGAGCTTCTTGAGGGACTGTGTTTTTGCCTTTTCTTGTCTGGCCGGGGTTAGCCTGGGTCCTCGAACATAATCAGCAGTTAATAATGTTTCTTGAGCAACCACAAATTCTCACTTGAAGAATGACAGGAATAGATCTACTGTTATTGAGCAGCTCCTAATTTCACATAAAAATGCTCTTTTCTGGAACTTTTCTTGTCTTTTTTGCAAGTTTGGCATCAGGGATACCAAGATAATTTTTACACTTTGCTGGCCATGATATCTTAAAGCACTTAACTCTGAGAACATGACCCAGATAGAGCAAGAGTGACAGTTTTACTTCTCCAACTGAAATCTATGAGCCACTTCCTGATGAGGATATTGAGGCAATGGTTTACAGCAATGACAGCCCTTCCCAGCCCCCAGAAGCAATTGCGGGAACTTCTAAGCTTCTGAAACATGGCAGATCTTTCTTACTGGTCACAGCTGCTGATAATGAGGGCTCACTTTGAAATTCCTGCAAAGTCACCTCCCAAAGAGCTCAACACTGTGCTAGGTATGAGACTGAGAAAGGGACCAGAGAAGTGTTGATTTTGTGTATGTGTATGTACTTATATATGTCATGAATAAATGTTATTTAAAAATTTTATAATAAAATAAAATTAATAAATAAAACAAAAATAATTTCAAGGAAGAACTGTCACATTTTGGATTGTGGATTCTCAGCACCTAGCACAGCACCTGGCCTGAATAAATGTTTATTGTTTAATTGATAAAGAAGATATGGCAAAACAAAGTTTGTCTCAACTTCTCTTGGAGAGAAAATGATATTTGGAGTTAAGTACTTTGATTCATTTTGCTGAATTCAAATCCGGTCTCAGATATGACAAAAAGATATGGCAACAAAAGATACATACAATGCAATGAGCAACCACTCCCTGCAAGATAGTGTGAAGAGGGTGAGAAGGGGAATTGGGTCTGTGATTCTCAAATGAAGTTACTCCTTCTACAAATTCAGATCAGTGTATTTTCTGCAAATTAAAGGCTTAAAGGGTTGGCTAGAGCAGAAGTTGCTCCATTTTTCTGTGTTGTGGATTCTTTTGGTGAAGTCTAAACATTACTTCTTAGGATAATGTTTTAAAATAAATAAAATATAATACTTAGTATTACTTTGAAATACAGTTATCAAACTATGGAATTTCCAGTTTCACATAACCCTATAGAACTCCTTGGGGGTCCTTGGACCACAGGTAAGGAAGCTCTGGACTAAACTATTGGAAAGCTTGCCAGTCAGTATATACTGCTAAGACTCAGTATTAGAGGGAGGACATGAACCCAAAATCTTATTGGTTTTGAGGCTGATTATCTAACCCCCCCCCATTACCATGTTGCCACTAGGCAAAGGAAGGTACATAGGCCCTGCCTTCATAGAATTTACTTTGTAATGGGAAAATACATACGCAGAAACAAGTGTATATATGATAATCTGAAATGATCTTCAAAGAATGAATGACTATTTGATTACAAGAAAAATTACATCAAAAAGTTAAAAAAAGAGAAAAAATAAAATTTAAGCAAACCACAACAAAAAGAATGAAAATGCTATGTTGTGATCTACCCTCAGTTCCCACAGTCCTCTCTCTGGGTTTAGATGGCTTTCATCATCACAAGATAATTGGAACTTGATTCAATCATCTCATTGTTGATGAGAGTCATGTCCATCAGAATTGATCATCATATAATCTTGCCATTGTTGTGTATAATGATCTGGTTCTGCTCATCTCACTCAGTATCAGTTCATGTAAGTCTCTCCAGGCTTCTCTAAAATCATCCTGCTGATCATTTCTTACAGAGCTATAATATTCCATAATATATATATATACCATAATCTATTCAGCCATTCTCCAACTGATGGGCATCCACTCAGTTTCCATTACAAAATGGGCTGCCACAAACATTTTTGCACGTGTGGTGGAACAAATTGTTTTAATCCTCCCATTTTTCAGAGGGAAATCTTTACATACTTGGACAGATGCCCCTCTGACTCACCAATGGGTTTGAAGGCTGTCAGTTACCCTCTCTCTGTTTTAAGCCATCTGCTATGTCAGCTTTACTAATTGTGCACTTTGCATGCTACAACTTCATGGTTCTATAGGTGAGAGTTGGGTAAAAGATAGACACCAAAAGTAGAAAAGTGGCTCTGAAAAGGACTTGGCAAGTTCTCATATTAGAAGTATGGGGGGGGGGCCGGAGCCAAGATGGCGAACTGCAGACAGCTTTCTCTGTGAACTCCTTTGGGACCTTCCCTCAAACCCAGACAAAGTGAGCCTTCGAACTGGTTTGTGAGTGAAGGCTCCACCAAACATTTGGACTACAACTCACTTCTATCAAAAATCTACCTGGAAAGAACTCCAGAGAAGGTTAGCCTCAGGCGAAATCGGCTGCTGGTCGCGATCAGACTCCAGCCGGGGCGGAAGTCAGGGCTGCGATAGAGGGCCGGATTTAAGGCACCCAGGAAGCCCCTGGGAGACGCCTGGGCCACTTTGCTCTGCTTGCAGGCAGGTGCTTTGACAGATCTGCCTTTGGTAAAGGGTGGATTGAGAGAAACTGAAAACGTGGTCTAGCCCCACCAGCCTCAGACTGGAAGTCAACTCAGCAAACTGCCCCAGGGCAAATACAAATCCTTGCAGTTTTCTCTGTTTTTGACCAATATCCCAACTTTAAACCATGAGCAAGAAGCAGAAGAGAGCTCTCACCATAGAAAGCTTTTACGGAGAAAAAATAGAACAGTCCCCAGATCCTGACATTATGAAAACAATCCCAGATGAAGCCACAAAGGCAGACTTAAGTTGGTCTCCCTTTCAGAAGGCTTACCTGGATGATTGCATTAAGAATCTCAAAAGAGAGCTAGAAGAAGAATGGGGAAATAAATTGAGATCAGGGCAACAGAAATATCAAAAACTGGAAAATAGGACTGGTGAATTGGAAAAAGAAAACAGTTCATTGAAAAACAAAATTGGTGAATTGGAAAAAATCACCAACTCACTGGAAAATAAAAATGGTGAACTGAAAAACAAAATTGGTGAATTGGAAAAAGACAACAATTCACTGAAAAACAAAATTGGTGAATTGGAAAAAGACAACAATTCACTGAAAAATAAAACTGGCAAAATGGAAAAAGAATGCATTGAATCAAGAAACTCAATTGGCCAGCTACAAAAGGAGCTAAAAAAGATAACTGAAGGAAATAATACTTTAAAAATTAAAATTGAACAAATAGAAGTAAATGACTCAATAAGACTTCAAGAATCAGTTAAACAAAAACAAAAAAATGAAAAAATAGAAGAAAATATGAAATATCTCCTAAAAAAAACAACTGACTTGGAAAACAGATCCAGGAGAGACAATTTAAGGATTATCGGACTCCCTGAAAGCCACCATGAAAAAAAGAACCTGGATGCTATCTTCCAGGAAATCATGAAAGAGAATTGCCCTGATGTTTTAGAATCAGAAGGCAAAATTGGCATTGAAAGAATTCACCGATCACCTCCAGAAAGAGACCCCAAAATTAAAACCCCAAGGAATATCGTGGCCAAATTTCAGGACTATCGCACCAAGGAAAAGATATTGCAAGCAGCTAGAAAGAAACAGTTCAAATACCGAGGAACTGCCATTAGAATTACACAGGATCTGTCATCTTCCACATTGAAGGATCGAAGGGCCTGGAACCAGATATTCCAAAAGGCAAAAGAACTCGGATTACAGCCAAGAATAAGTTATCCAGCTAGAATGAGCATCATCTTCCAGGGAAGAAGATGGTCATTCAATGATACAGGAGAATTTCACCTATTTCTAATGAAAAGACCTGATCTGAACAAAAAATTTGACCTCCAAATAGAGAACTCAA
>JAJPUD010001496.1:121677-140578 GCA_023553655.1 Myrmecobius fasciatus | reverse complement strand
CCCCCCAAAAAACTCCATTATATTCATGTATAAAACAATCATACAGCAGCGGTCATCAAAACCATATGGTACTGGCTAAGAAATAGAATAGTCGATCAGTGGAATAAGATAGACTCACAAGACAAACTAGGCAATAACTATAGCAATTTGGTTTTTGATAAACCCAAAGACCCCAGCTTTTGGGATAAGTATTCACTATTTGACAAAAACTGCTGGGAAAACTGGAAACTAGTGTGGAAGAAATTAGGGCTTGACCCACATCTAACACCACATACCAAGATAAGATCTAAATGGGTTCATGATCTGGATATAAAGAGTGATACTATAAGTAAATTAGAGGAATGTAATATAGTTTACCTCTCAGACCTATGGAGATGGAATAAATTTATGTCCAAAGAAGAACTGGAACTCTTAATTGAAAACCAGATAGATAACTTTGACTATATTAAGTTAAAAAGTTTTTGTACAAACAAAATCAATGCAGACAAGATTAGGAGGGAAGTAATAAACTGGGAAATCATCTTTACATTCAAGGGTTCTGATAAAGGTCTCATCTCTAAAATATATAGAGAATTGTCTCATATTTATAAAAATTCAAGCCATTCTCCAATCAATAAATGGTCAAAGGATATGAACAGACAATTTTCAGAGGATGAAATTAAAACTATTTATAGTCATATGAAAAGGTGCTCCAAATCACTATTGATCAGAGAAATGCAAATCAAGACAACCCTGAGATACCACTTCACACCTGTCAGATTGGCTAAAATGACAGGAAAAGTTAATGATGAATGTTGGAGGGGTTGTGGGAGGGCTGGGACACTGATGCATTGTTGGTGGAGCTGTGAACGGATACAGCCATTCTGGAGAACAATTTGGAGCTATGCTCAAAAAGTTATCAAACTGTGCATACCCTTTGACCCAGCAGCATTTCTATTGGGCTTATATCCCAAAGAAATCATAAAGAAAGGAAAAGGCCCCACATGTGCAAGAATGTTTGTGGCAGCCCTTTTTGTAGTGGCTAGAAACTGGAAATTGAATAGATGCCCTTCAATTGGAGAATGGCTGAATAAATTATGGTATATGAATATTATGGAATATTATTGTTCTGTAAGAAATGACCAGCAAGATGATTTCAGAGAGACCTGGGGAGACTTACATGAACTGATGCTGAGTGAAATGAGCAGAACCAGGAGATCATTATACACGGCAACAACAGTACTATATGACGATTAATTCTGATGGACATGGCTCTCTTCAACAATGATATGTTTCAAACACCTCCAATTGTTCACTGAAGAAAGCCATATACACCCAGAGAGAGGGATGCGAAATGTGGACCACAACATAACATTCTCATACTCCTTGATTGATGTTTGCTTACATTGTGTTTCCTTTATCTGATATATCATTTGTGTAGATAAGATTTTTCTTGCACAACAATGATAAGTTTGGAAATATGTATACATATATTCGATTTGCCAATATTTTAACATAATTAACATGTAGTGGATATCCTGCCATCTAGGGGAGGAGTGGGGAAGTTGGGGGGAAAAATTTCTAATGGAAAGCTATGTAAGTGTTATTGTTGAAGAATTACCCACACATATGTTATGCAAATAAAATAAAATTTAAAAAAAAAAGAAGGAAAAAAAGAAGTATCAAACATCCCTGAATATCCATATACAATAAAATAATAATAACTTTTAATTTATTATCTGGAGCTCTTTAAGATTTGCAAAATGCATTATGATTATCTCATTTGATTCCCAAAGGAATTAAAAGGTAAATGCTATTATTACCTCAATTTCATAGATTTATAGAGAAAACTGGGACACACAAATTTTAAGTGATTTGTCTAGGATAATATAGATCCTAAGTGACTAAGGCTGGATTTGAACTCAGTTCTTCTTGATTCCAGGTCTTTCATACTCAGGCATTTTCTGATGTTCCTTTTATCACAGTCAGCCTTCCTGGAGTCTGACTGCAATTATATTTAGAAATAATTCCTTTGCTTCCTCTTGAGGTAGGGTTAGGGAAGAGGAGTGCTCTAGGATCATATATTCAAGTCAAGAAGGAGCTCAAAAGCCATCTAAGCTAAGCACATCATTTTACAGGTAAGGAAATTGAGGCCAAACGGGATGTTTTATAGTAACCCTGAGAGGCTAAGTTACTTGGTCAGAGCCTCATGGCCAAGATATATTGGAGGCTAGACTTGTGCCCATGAATTCCCGACTCTGAGCCTGTCATTCTTTTCCCTGTGTCTCAATGCCTCTGTGAACATCATCTATTATTATTAACAATAGTCAACAATATAAGAGAGCATAACAGAATTGCAATGCAGGACAGGTAAACATTCAAAAAAGGCAATAGCACAAAACAAAGGCTGGCATTTAAGGCAATTTAAGTAATATTTTTAAAGTTCCTAATGCTCTAGAATGGAATCAGGGCACCTTTGTTCAAATTCAGCCTTACATATTTATTGATTATGTGACCTTTGCTAATGTATTTACCTCAGTTTCTTTATCTGTAAAATGGGGATGATAATAGCACCACATCAATATTGTAGTAAGGATAAAACAAGATAACATGTGTGAAGTGCTATACCAATCTTAAAAGGTTCTATAAGACCTAACCACATAATAATAATACTAGCTATTATTATTATCATTATTGCTATGTACTAGAGAAAGCCTCATTGCTCATTGATGTAGATATTGATATAGATTATATAATATAGATATTATATAATAGTGAAGCATGAGATCTGATGGGTAGTACAGATTTTTGAAGGCCTTGAAGACCAGTCATACAAGATCAGATTTTGTGAGGAAGTCATTAAATATTCAAATAAAATTTGAGAGAAATCTTTAGTGGGATGCAAAAAGCCCAAGGCTTTTGTTTCCTTATGCAAATTCCTACTTTACTCTGGACCTCAGTTTCCTGCTCTGTAAAATGAGGCTGTAGACAGATGATCACTGATATCTTACTCTAGTTCTGACAGTGTGTTCCAGTGAAATGGTATCTATGATAGTTCAAGTCTTGAGATCCCATCAGACTTGATCAGTATCTTCAAGTGGGTCAAAGGGGTTCACTAGTGATATTGTTCCTCAACATCCCATGACATACATACAATGGTGTTTCTCATCCTCTTTAGAGCAAGAGAACCTAAGTTAAAATCCCACCTCTTCCATTTACTGGACATGTGACTTATTGAAGCTGCTTCTCTTTTGTTCTTAATTTCTCATCTATAACATGAGAGGGTTGAATAAATAGTGTCTAAGGTCCCTTCTAACTCCAAATTTATAATTATTTTAATTTTCTGGGTTTCACTTTCCTAGTCTTAAAATGAGGGGGGGTGGACTATATGACTCCTGTGGTTTCTTCTAGGATCTAGAATTATATGATTTTTCTTCACCTCAGTTTCCATATTCATAAAATAGAAATGAATGAATGATTGTCATAGAGTTCTTGTGAGCAGCAAATGAGATGATTCAGATAAATTGTTTTAGAAAGGATTCAATAAACTCCAACCATTATTAGTAGAACTCAGGGGCTCTGATAAACCTCAGTGGCACTTTGCTAGAGCTGCACTCAGCAGGAGAGAGATGACAAAAGAGATGGATAGTGGTGGTGGATGCACCACCCCAGGAGTCTGCAACACTTTCAGGGTCCATAGATCTCCATAGAAGGAGCTGTCCTTGGTACCCAGATTAGTTGCCATGCAGAAAACTGCCCATATTTTCATCTCTGGGCAGACTAGCAGAAGTTAGAAAATGAGGTGCACTGTGCACTGGTGACTGTTTGTTGTTTCATTTGTTATAAGAGAACTACTGCAGTGTAGAGCAAAGAAAGATTTGATTGTCAAAGGCCCAGGAACCATTAAAGTTGGAGACAAGCTCTCAGAAGAACCTGCTGTTTGGATATATCCTTAGGTTTTGTAAGACATTTTTTTAGAATTACAGAATGTCAGAGATTAGAAGACCTTGAAACATAGAATGTTAGAGCTGGGAGCATAAAGACTTTGAAATGTCAGAACTATAAGAAATTTTGAAATATAAAATGTCATTATTATGTGGGAGCTTAGAACAAAAAAAAAATAAACCCAAGAAAGACCTTGGAACTCATTGTATCAGATAGGAGTGGAAATGTATAATGTTTGAGCTGAAAGGTGCATTAGAACATAAAATGACAAAATTGGGAGGGAACTTGGAGCATGGGATGTCAGATCTGGGAGGGAATTTAGGGCTTAACTTGTCAGTGTTGGAAAGTTTATCTAGCGTATTAGAAGTAGAAAGAACTCTAAAACATAAAAAGCCATATGGAGGGATACTGGGAGGACTTTTAGTCCATCCCTATCATTTTATAGAAAAGGAAGCTTAAGTTTCCCCCCTGGAAGGAGGGTACCAAGGATTTGGAGTCAGAGGATATAAGTTAGAATTCCAGCTTGGCTTCTTTGATCTCTATGATTTTGGGCAAGATGTTTTTTCACTTATTCTTAGTTTCCTTGTCTGAGAAAGAAGGTTGTTGAACTAGCTAAATTGTAGCTTTCAATAGTAGGAAACTGGAGATTTATTTAAAATCATCTGGATCATTTTTTCAGAGCCAGGACCAGAACTAGAATCCAGGTAGATGCCTTGCTTGTTAGTCCAGAGAGCAATCCATATGAGGCCATGAAGAATTAAAGAGAAGTATCCCTTGTCCTCAAGGAACTTACATTCTACTAATGGAGATCATAATGCATAAACCAAACATAATACAAAATGTATTGGCAAGAAGTAAAAAAAAACATTCATAATATGATTCAAAGAATCCCCTCAACTCTATTTTACAATATATTTAAATGTATTTTTTTGAAAGAAATAAAGAAGGAAGGAAGGAAGGAAAAAATGAAAGAAGGAAATGAGGGAGGGAGGAAGGGAAGAAAGAAAGAAAACCAGGAAGGAAGGGAAAAGAAGGAAAGAGGAAAGGAAGGAAGGAAGGAAGGAAGGAAGGAAGGAAGGAAGGAAGGAAGGAAGGAAAGAAGGAAGGAAGGAAGGGAGAGAAAGATGGAGGGAGAGAAAAAGGGAGGAAGGAACTTATTATAAGCACAGTGAAGAAAAAAAAAACAAATCATTGAATCTTTTATGTTCAACAATGTATTTTATCTTTTCCATAATTTTGAAAAGCTTACAAGTCAAGACTATAGTTGAGGGAGAGTTGGGTGCTCAAGTTTTTCTTCACAGATGATTCTGCATTCAGTACAGCATCTGAGGCTAAGATGCAACTAATTCTTTCCCGCTTTCACTAATTTTGATCTGACAGTGGACATCAAGATAACAGAAATTCTCCATTAAGTAACAATACACCATCCATATGTGGAACCATCACTTACAACAAGTGAAAAGATTTTGAATACTGTGGATAATAAGTTTATTTACCTTAGCATTATACTTTCTAAGCATGTACATATAAATAATTAGGCTGAGACACATATTGGCAGAGTTAGCTCAGTGTTTTGGAGGCTTTGCAGGAAAATGTGGGAGAGAAGATGTATTAGACTGCCTAACCAAACTGAAGGTCTATGGAGCTATTGCACTGACCTCTTTGTTGTATGACTGTGCAACTTGGACAGCCTACCAGTACCATGCCAAGAAAATGAATTGCTTCCATTTGAATTATTTTAGTAAAATTCTGAAGATTCTCTGTCAAGATAAGGTTTCAGACACTGAAGTTTTTTCTCAAAATGAGCTTCTAAGCAAACTATTGCCAAAAGTGTAGTTCCAGTGAGCTGGCCATATTGTTCAAATGCCAAATGTAATTTTGGCTAAAAGACTATATTACAGAGAACTCACACAAGGTAAGCACTCACAGGTAGGTCAGAAGAATGATGCAAGGACACTCTCAGAGTCTCTCCAAAGGATTTTGGAATTGATTATGAGATTGGAGATACTGGCCCAGGCCCATCCAGTGTGGTATACCTGCAAGAAAGAAGGCATTGTGTTCTGAAGATGAATCAGACTTGTAGTAGCTCAAAAAATATGCATTGCACACATTTAGAGACATTTTCACTTCAAATCTTCATATGGACTATTTGTGACTAGAGACTTCCAACCCCTTTTTTTGGTTTGATCAGTCACAGTTGGATACATTGTACCCCCATGCCAACATAGTGATGTAATTTTGGTTCATTTTTTTTTAACAATGTTGATATCATTGTACAATTTTTTCTTGTTCTACTCCTTTCACTCTTAATAACTTATACAAGTTTTCACAATTATACTGTCAGAAGACTTGCCTTTAATATCTGACTTACTTGACATTACTGCCTAAGGACATGTCTACTTTTGCTCATAAGATCCTATAATAATAGATTGAATGTGGGAAGGTGCCTCCATTTTAATCTGTACCTCCTATGAGCAAAACCTTGCATGAGTTGATGCAGAGTGAAACTAGTAAAACAAGAAAAAAGGAGAGTTTTGAAATAATTAAGAACATGGATCAATCAAATGATCAGCCATGATTCTCTATAGGTCTAATGGTGAAGAACCCAGATGTGGTGGACTAATAACAATTGGTTATAGTCTCTGACATTCAAAGATTGCCAAGATGTAGAGCTCCAGCCTGTGAAGAGTTAAATAGAAGCATATCCTAGGATTCTAGTTTAAGGACTTTGTATAATGTGTACAGCCAGGTGGCACAGTAAATAAAGCACTGAACTGGACTTAGAATAACCTGAGTTTAAATTTTATACTTACCTGTGGTGTACACAAGTCAAAAATGGGATACATAATCATCCCTATGTCCCAGAATGGTGAAGGTCAAATGAAATATTAATAAAGTGTTTTACAAACCTTAAAGCATTGTAGAATTGTTACAAAAAAAGCAAGCAAGAAAGAAAGGATTTCTTGATCCTGAAGTATCAGGAATTGTAAACTGCATTTGCCATATGAGTATCCTACATATGTGGGATTCACTTCTTTTATATACTAATTCTGGGCCAACTTTTCCCATCAGCACTTGTTAATATCATGAGTCCTGTAACTATGATGGGATTTTGTAACTACTGTTTTTCCTGTGCCATTTAAATGCATGACTTTGCTAAAAGTTAATTACATCTTTTAGTATTATTGTTTGTTGAAAGAATATTACTGTTGTTCACAAGATATAGTGTTAGGAAATATGTATTTAAAATAAATTAAAAAAGAGGAATAAAAAGAAATAGTGTTAAGATCCACAGGGTAACCCTTAGGATCTGAAAAGAATCCTCTACCACCCTCATTCCTAGGGATCAGAATTACAGGCACTAGAATAAGTTTGGGAACAACAACCAACAGAAAATTCTATACTAGATTTTTTTTCTTTGTTTTTTTTTTTTTTTGAATTATCAGAGTTTGGGATAATGAAACACAACTTAGGGGATATGAACATTAGGACACAAAGGAACATCTTGAGGTAAGGCAAGAGACATAATTTTACTGTCATCCATCCATCCATCCATCCATTCATCCAAAAAAACCTCATTTTTCATTGAAGACCATCTACTAAGTCACAGAGGGGCTGCAATCTACATAGAGAATGACTTATACTGATAAAATAGCAGATGTTTGAAAAACTCAAGTAAAGAACCTAAGAGATCAAGTTGCTTTGATTGACACCTATGATTACAACTCTTCTCATGTATGTTCCAATTAGTCCTTCATATCCAGAGGAATATGAACTCTCAAGAGTACTTGACATATGAAGAGTCAAAAGTTCAAACATCTTCAGGCCTACTTCCCCAACTACGTTCAAGTTAAGAGCTGGGCTAAGATTTTCACATAGTTTCACATTATTTAAAACTTCCAAAACATTTTCCTCATAACAAGATTCCATACTAGATAGCAATATTATCTTTATTTTATCTTTATTTTGCAAATGGATAAGCTGAATCTCAGAAAGGTTAAGCGATGTTCCCTGAGGATCGTGAGCATTGTCTGTGACTTCTCTCACTAAGATCAACTTTAATTCAAGGGCACTGAATCTCCTCTGAGTTTTTTTGTTTGCTTTAAGAAGTTTCTCAAAGAAACCCAATTAAGGCAAAAAAACCCCATATATTTTAGGCAAGACAAATATATTCTGTATTCAATTGAGTTTGTCTACTATTTCTTTTTTTGAGTCAGGACCTATATATGTGCATATATACATATATATGTATATGTATAAAATATATCTGTATGTACATATATGTATGTATGTATGTATAGGTAAGATAAATATATGTATTTGTTTGTTGAGTAAGCTTATTGTTATAATGGGGGGAGGGCTGAAAAAGTCTAGTAACTCATTTGATTACAGAATTTGAGATCTAAGCCTGGAAAACAATATAGTTCAAGACCTCCCACCTTTTTATAGATGAGGAAACAAATTACAAACTTATCCGACTTATCCAAAATCACAAAGGTACTAAGTGTCACAAATAAAATTTAAATCTATGGCCTCCCATGTACTCAGGCACATTAACTCCTATAGAAATAAGTATCACTTGTCCCCCCAAAGTAGGAACCAATTTTTCTCAAACTCCCATTTTTACCTCCTCTCCAACAATTTCCTTCCAACAGAATTGACTCAGCAAGGGAAAGAAAAAGAAGAAAAAAGCTTTAGCATCTGAAAATGAGCCTAATCACCACATCCCTCAGCAGACCAGAGTGGTTATTACTATGTTTAGCATTTATACAGCCCTCTTTGTCTGCCAAGCCTTTGGTTTTCATTTTTAGTACCCCTTCCTCCCGCATTCAAATGATGTAGATGGCTCAGATCAATCATATTTCCCTGAGACAGGAAAATGGAAGGTGGCACATCAGTGGAGGGACTGAGCAGAGTTGAAATTCATGGTCCATCACTCAAGATGGCAGTGGTTAGCATGAGGATTAGCAAGAAAAGATTTATATACATTTGGCACTTAATAAATGTTTCTTCAATTCAATTGAATTCAGAGCCAGGAAAATAATGTCCCCAAATCAGATTCACATACTAAATATTATTGTTAAATTACAATTATTATGAATTAATAAATTTTTAACAATTAAAATCATAGAATTTCAGAGTAGAGAGGGATTTTATAGGTCATCTAATCCAAACTATACTTGAAAATATTTCTAAACTAGTGAAATCTAGTCTTTGATTGAAGACTTGTGGTGACAGCAAATCCACTATCTTTTCAAACAACCCATTCAACTTCTTACAGTTCTGATGCTTGGGATGTTTCCCTTATAGCAAAAATAAATTCACTTTTTTCTGCAACAATTGATCATTGTGTTTATTGCCATCGCCCCCTTTGGAACCAAGTCTAGTCCTTTGTCCATATGATAGCTCTTTGAATACTTGCCAGCATGCCAGCATTTATCATGTCTACCCTGATTCTTTTTCTAATCAAAATATCCTGGTTTCTATAAATGATTTTAAGACCCTTCATCATTTTGACTGTTTTACACTGGATATTCTCCAACACACCAGTTTCCTTTCTAAATATGGTTCCCCAAAGTGAATACAACTCCCTAGACATCCTACTGGGTGGGATCACCAGCACCTCCCTCATCCTAGCCACTATGACTTTTTAAAGTCCCCAACATCTTTCTTGGCTACTATATCATAGCACTGAATCATACTGAGCTTCTAGGTCAATAAGAACTCAAGATTCTTTTTTGACAAGAGTTTATCTAGAGTAAAGTTGAAAACACCAAGCAAACTGTTTATGTCTTGTTATCTGTGTTTAGTGTGCCACAAAGGGGGTCACCTCTGCCAAAACCATCTATAGAATATACTGGAAAATATGTGTATTCCTCATAGCAGCATGTAAAGGATGATTTTTTCCAAGTTGTAATGGGTTCATAATTCCTCTGTGAACACTACTTCCACCTGTGCCTATTGCAACTTCTGTACCTCCAATGAGGTTTGTTCAATTTTTTTGAAAAAGTGAATTTTCTGCTGAGAATCCAACTATGACTCTTAATGGCATTTCTCTCCAAGTTGTATTTGTTGTCATTTTAGTATTTCCCTTTCCCTTACTTGGTACAATACTCAACTACTCATCAATTGTTTCTTACTCATGTTGTATGACCAGTCCACCATAATATATAATCATGGTTCCAGGTCTATGAAGTCATGATGATATAGTATATTACTTGTCGTGAACACAAACAGCCCTTGGTAATGTGCCACATCTTCCATGGAACTATCATGAATCTCTCTATTGCCCTTTGAGTCACAAGCAATTACTATTCTTCAAAGATGGCGGTAACCCAAGATTAATGTCCATGTTGCATAATGTCCAGTAGAATAACTCTGTTAAATGGATGGGCTGGTATTTTCTGGGAACAGATTAAGTTTCTAGGAAAAGATGAAAAGGAATGACTCTGGCTTTTCAAATGTGATTTTCTTCCTTCCAATCCACATCAAGTTTGTTCACTCTTTCTCAAAATCTCCTATTCAAGATAGATGCATGGATAACCTCAAAGAGTCAATAATTAGCATAAATACTTTGTAAGAAATTTGAAGATATTATCTCATTTTATCCTTATAACAATACTGGGGGGTAGGTCCAAAAGGAGGCTGAGACAAGTTAAGTAATTTTCCAAGTCTTTACATGTCAGAAATCCATGATCAAATGATAACTATTTCTATAGTATCTAACAGAAATTGGCAGAAGCAGGAACTGAGAATGGTATACACATACACATATGTAGATATGGAAATTGTATCTCTGTGTGTCTATGTGAGGAGGTTAAAGTTTTATGTGTGTATATATACATATATATATATAACATCTAATAAAAACATGGATATTATCTGTGCATACACACAAATATATTATACTATATATAGCATATATATGTGAATATATAAATAATATATAATATATATGTGTATACAGTACACATATATGTGTGTAGATACACATTTATATCCTTCTCTCTCCACACACAGTAGATAGACAAGCAGACAGACAAACAGGAAATGGATACTTAGACAGATACATAGATAGATACACATTCAGACAGATAGATACAAAATATAGAAAGATACATAGATATCTAGATAAAAAGACAGGCAGATACATAGATACACATTCAGACAGATAGAAAGGTACATAGATATCTAGATACAAAGAGATACAAAGACAGATAGATACATAGATACACATTCAGACAGATAGAAAGATACATAGATATCTAGATACACAGACAGACAGACAGATACATAGATACACATTCGGACAGATATAAAGACAGAAAGATACGTAGATATCTAGATACAAAGACAGATACATAAACAGATAAATACATAGATACACATTCAGACAGATAGAAAGATACATAGATATCTAGATACACAGACAGACAGATACATAGACAGATACATGGATATGTGCATAGATACATGGACACATGGATGGATAGATAATGTATTTAAGTTTGATCTTTGATGATTCCTGTCTTGTAGTATATCATTTATCTCCCCAAAAGGAAGCTCTATCCCATAGATAGCAGATATAATTGAGAAAACTGAAGGTGACAGACTAAGTATTTTGCCCAGGGTGACCTAGGGACTTGCTTATGGTCATACAGTATGAAAGGCAGATTTGGAAATGCTGTTTCGGGATCTGTTCCTCTATTCATTAAGTCATTGTGGCCTGTTCCCAAGAGGTAGTTTGGAAGCAGAGAAAAGCCCTTCAAAAGGCTGTTCAAAGGAACAGTCGGGTATCACGTGACCTGAATGTTCTGCTTCCATTTTGCCTTTCTTTAGGATTAGTTTGTTTTAATGAATGCTTTCTGTTCTGGATCCTGTAAGTATTTTACAGACTCTGACACAGTGACCCTATTGGCTATTCAGGAATCATGGCCAAGAGAGCTGCAACTGCCTTCTCTGACTCTTGGAGGCAGCAGTCACCCCTCCTCCCTTCCCATCCTCAGGGCATCAGGGAATGCAGCCTGGACAGTTAGATTTACTCTTGCTGGGGAGGGGCTGTGGATTTCCCATTTCCATAATAGGTTTCTATTTTGGTACCCCAATCAAATTTCCCTCTGAAGGAGGGCTCTTTGACTCTAACATCTCAATGCCCTTGATAGCATAATCAAAGAGAATCTTATTACTTTCCTGATCCACCAGCATGACCTGATTTGCAGGGAAACAAAGATGTCTTTCTCAAGACCAACAGTAATGTTTTAAGACATAGATCAGGTCACTGGCTCCGATATTAGTAGTACAATGGTGACCAATCTTTCATTTCTATACAAATCAAAGAATCACAAAAGCACAGAATTTAAGATTTGAAAAGAAAGCTCAATAGCCTTCTTACCCACCCCTTATCTGAATGTAGTCTTCAGTATAAAATAACTAACATCTAGCCTCTGCCTGAAGCTTTCCAAGGAAAGGGATTTCTCATACATTCTCTGCAGGAGCTGATTTCCATTTTATAATGTCTATTAGGAAACTGCTGTGTGTGTGTGTGTGTGTGTGTGTGTGTATGTTTGTTTGTGTCTTGTCTGTCTGTCTCCTCTCTCTCTCTCTCTGTCTCTCTCTGTCTCTCTCTGTCTCTCTCTGTCTCTGTCTCTCTCTCTCTCTCTCTCTCTCTCTCTCTCTCTCTCTCTGTTTCTCTCTCTCTCTCTCATTTGTTCTCCTGACATGAAGGCTAATTGTGCCTTCCATCCATTGTCCCTAGTTCTGCCTTCTATGACCAAACAGAATAAGCTTCAGAGACTTGAAAACAGCTGGTGTGCTACTGCCTCTTTCCCCCAAGTCTTCTCTTCCCCAGGCAGAGCACTGTTTTACCCATTAGGACTTGGCCATCTCTCCAGCTATTCCCTCCATCTCTCCCCTTGGAAGAAGTGTTTTCTTTTCAAACCAGGGCATTGAGTGCCTGCCTCATAATTAAGCCAACTAGTTAACTGAACAGTAGTTGTTGCTTCCTCATTTGCTCAGTGAAATACTGGTGAATGGATTCTCTCTGGTTTGAGGTTGTACAATGGGATCCAGGTCTATTTTCCACTCCTGAAGCCCCAGCCAGAAATTTTATTCTGACAAAAATTGAAGTTAAATTTTTCCCCTTTTCCCTTCCATGACAATTCTAGTCATCTATTGTAGCATTCAATAAAGCATAAATAGTTTAGGAACTCATTAATAAACAAATACATTTATTTAATTTACAAACTTAGTGTCAAGGGTGCCTTGGGGGTGGAAGGGGAGAGAAAACTTTACTAAATAAAGTTTTAAGGAAATTAATATTTCCTAAGGGTTCAGAGGGAGACATTGGGTTCTGAAGGGCATTTGCCCCTATAGGAACAAAAAGACAGGCCAATGCAGAATGGATTATAGCTGCTACCAAATTAGAATTCAATAATGCTCCACAAGTGGTGCATGTATAGTATGTCTACACTGTCCAGGTGTCAAGAATCCTGGCAATGGTACCTCCCATATACCCCTCATTGATGGCTCCATGGTGCTGTTCTCTACCTGTTCTGGCCATTGTGCTTTCTTAATTTCTTCTCCTAAGTCAAAAGTGGGAGACATAGTAGTTCACTGAGAAAATTTAACTCATCTTCTGGTCCCAAGACCAGGACAAAATCTCATCAGGAGATTAAGGATGAGAACAATGGGAATAATCACCTCACTAGCATCCATTTCTAGAATCTCAGTCTTGTAGTTGAAAAGAAGTATAGCCAGGACTCTATTATACTTTATTTTCATTTATTTTGTTTTTATTTTATTTATGTATTTATATAAATGTGTTTACATATTTATATAAATAAATTGCATTTATTTTCATTTATTTAATTGTTTTTATTATTTTTGCTTTAAAATTGCCTTTTTCAACAAATAAATTCCTCTCATTCCCTGTAACCAGGGAATCATCTCTTGTAATAAACACTAAAAAGAAAAAAAAGGAGGAAAAAAGCAGCTCAACAATATTAGAAGCACAACAATGGTGGATGGTGATAATTACAGCTACACCACAATGGTTCACCAATCCTAAAATAAAGTTGGGAGGTGATTTTCTCATCTCTTCATTCAATATCAAATAATATCAAATTTCTTTTAATTGTTTTCAGTGTTTTTTTTCTATTTGCCCTTCTAACACCTTTGTGAATACTATTTTCATGATTCTTCTTCCTTTTCCATCAGTTCACATGAGTGTTACTATTCAGTTGTTTCAGTCATTTCTTATTCTTCATCCCATTTGGACTTTTCTTGGCAAACATACTGGAGCATAATGCTATATATTCCTTTTTCTAACTCATGAGGAAACTGAGGCAAGCAGGATGAAGTAAGTTCCCCAGAGTTAGAGAGCTAGGATTTTCTATATTCTTCAGTCAATTTTCTGACTTTCTGACACAATTCATTTTATTATTGTTGCAAAATTTATTTACTCAACCCAATGACATTTACTTTGTTTCTATTTCTTTGTCACTACAAGATGCACTTCTATGAATATTTTGATGTAGGTGGTATCTTTCTCTCTATTGTTGACTTCTTTGGCTTTTTTTGCCTAGCAGTACAATATCTGAGTCCAAGTGCATGAATGTTTCAATTATTTCCTTAGTATGATTCCAAATTGCTTCCCATTAAGGGCAAACATCACAGGTCTGAAAGTGGAACTTCAACAGAATTCTCTTTCTCACAGAGGTTCCAATATTAACTTTTCTGATCTTTTGTTATCTTTGTCAACTTGTTATGCATGAAATGAAACTTAAGTCATTTGAATCTGCATTTCTCTTCTTATTAATTTGTAACAGTCTTTCATAAAATTGCTAAAGCTGCAATTGTTCTTTTTGTTAAGTTTTGTTCTTGTCCTCTGACACTTTACCACTGGGGAATGAGTTTTGATCTTATATTTTTTCTATTAGTCTCCTACACATTTTGTATTTCAGATACTTAGCATTATCTCCTTAGATCCTTGGTAGAAAATTGAGCTCCCAATCAAAAGCTTCCTTTAATATTCTAGTTGTATTGACATTGTTCATTAAAATGCTTTTCAATTTCACATAATTAAAAAGGTTTTTTTTCTGTGATCACTTTTCTCCCTTCTTTGATTAAGAACTCTCTTTCTAATGGTATCTATGAAAAACTAACTGATCTGATTCTCTATTTTTTAAATGGTGACCACTTAGTGGTTAGCAATTTTAATGGCAGCATTCAAGTCACATCCATTTTTTGTGTCGTTATTCATTCTTTTTAAATGTATTCACTTTCATCTTTTTAACCCATGTTGGTTAATGAATTCTCTCTGCCTCCACATCAATCTCTTCATATAATTTCCATTTTTCTTCTTCATTAGGTTAATTTCCCTTTGTGTATTTTGGAACTTCATCCTTGAGAATTTCTCATCACCCCTAAAAAGACTTCCTGTGTAGAATTGTAAAAACCCAGGGTACTTATGAACCCTCTGAAATTGTATTCTCCCCAAATTTGGGCTACACATCAGAAAATGAAAATCATTATGGATGTAACAATAGTATGTCCTTGTGGCTCCTTTCTCTGATTGGTTGCTTCCTTCAAGAAACACCTTTTTAAAATAAATGGGCAGGCCAGTCATGTTTCAATCCCTCTGCAGAATGCATACCCTACTCTCCAAACTTTCTTTTCCATAACCCCTTCTTGTACTCTCCTTTCCAGCCCTCCCCAGCTTTTTGGCTTCTGTTTTATGTCAATAGCTATTTGTTGACTTATTGATTTTGTGTCATTCTTTCAGTTATTCATTCATTATCAATGGCAGTCGATGATTTTATGTAAGTCACTTTATCATTTTAAATCCATGTTCTCATCTGTAAAGTGAATGGGGGAGATGAGGGAAGAGAAGAAGAAAGGGAATAACTTTTATATAGTACCTACTATATTTTCCAGGAATCATGCTAAGTGTTTTTTAATAAATATTATTTCATTTAATCATTGCCACAATTCTGGGAAGTAGGTGCTATTATATCCCCATTTTATAGATGAGTAAAGTGAGGTAAATAAGAGTTATATGACTTGCTTAGTTTCAAACAGCTAGCAAATACCTGAGACAAGATTTGAATCCAAATTTTTTGTTGACTTCAGACTCAGTGCTCTATTGAGTCCCTATACACCATTCCTTTCCATCATCCTTTAATATTCTATATTATGACTCTCCTAATAGAATAAACTCTCTATTCCTCACCTTTCTCAAAGTGAGGGACTTCAAACTCTACTTCTCTTTAGCCATTGATCAGGAAGTTTGCCTTATAGATATGATCAGCAGATTGTGAACTGGAAATGATTCTAGAGAATCATTTCTAGAGAACAGTCTCTTCCAATTTGGAACTATGCCCAAAGTTTTATCAAACTGTGCATACCCTTTAATCCCACAGTATCTCTACTGGGCCTTTATCCAAAAGAGATAATTAAAAAGGGAAAAGAACCCCAACATGCAAAAATGTTTGCAACAGTCCTTTTTGTAGTGGCAAGGAACTGGAAACTGCCCATCAGTTGGGGAATAAGTTACAACATATGAATGTTATAGAATATTATTGTTCTATAAGAAACTATAAGCAGGATGATTTCAGAGAGTCCTGGAGACACTTATATGAACTGAGCAGAACCAAGAGATCATTGTACACAGCAACACCAAGATTATATGATGATCATTTCTGATGGATGTGGCTCTTTTCAACAACAAGGAGATTCAGGCCAGTTCCAATGGTTTTGTGGTGGACAGAACCATCTGCACCCAGAGAGAGCACTATGAGGACTGAGTGTAAATCACAACATGCTATTTTTATTATTTTGTTTTTGTTTGCTTGCATTGTATTATTTTCTCATTTTTTTCCTTTTTGATTTAATTTTTCTTGTGCAGCATGATAAATGTGGAAATATGTATGGAAGAATTGTACATGTTTAAAATACATTGGATTATTTGCTCTCTAGGGGAGGGGGTAAGGGGAAGCATGGGAAAATTTTTGGACCAAAGGTTTTGCAAGGGTAAATGTTGAACATTTTCTATGCATATATTTTGCAAATAAAAAGTTTTAAGGAAAAAAAGGAAAAAAGAGAAACATCTCTTCTACCATTTCATACTGCCATCACACTAAACCTATTCATTGCTCTTTTATGAGTCAATTTTGACCTCAAAATTTTTAATAAAACAACCACACTCAAAGATCAGGAGAATTATGCATATATGTAATTAGCATAATTTTTAGTAAAGCAATTGACAAAGTTATTCATGGTCTTCTTGAACAAAAGATGAGAGAGACTGTGATACTTGAGGTTTATTAAAAAACTAGTATTACAGCAACAACAAGATTATGCGATGATCAACACTGATAGACTTGGCTCTTTTCAACAATGAAGCAATTTGGGCCAGTTTCAATAGACTTGTGATAGAGAGAGTGATCCACATCCAGAGAAAGGACTATGGGTACTGAATGCGGATCACAACACAGTATTTTCAACTTGGTTGTTATTACTGTTTGCTGGCTTGCTTTTTACTTTCTCATTTTTTTTCCTTTTTGATCTGCTTTTTTTATGCAGCATGATAAATGTGGAAATACATTTAGAAGAATTCTACGTTTAACCTTTATTGGTTTGCTTGCTGTCTAAGGGAGGAGATGGGGGAATGGAAGGAACAAAACACAAAACACAATATTCTGCAAGGGTAAATGCTGAAAACTATTTTTGCATGTATTTTGAAAATTAAAAAAAACTATTATTAAAAGAAAGAACTAATATTGAGGTTGGTTGAATAGCAAAGCACCCAAGGAAGTAATTAATTGTTTTAATGTAAAACTGAAAGACAATATATAGTGACCCATGATGTATCTATGCCCTGAGCTATGGTGTATTGAATACATGGTTGGATATGTATTCAGAAAGGTCTGGGATCTAGTTCTGTTTCTTCTGTATGTCAGTTGTATGAAAATGAACAAGTCACTTAAGTCCTCAATTGATTATGAGCATTGGGATGTTAACTGTGTCCAGAGTGGATTAGCTTATCTAATGTGAGAGCTAGCTGAGTCCATTTCACCCCCGCTAATTTTTCTTTGATGTCTACCTGTTACCCAGTTCTCACCTCTGGCTCCAAGAAACTGTAATATTCACAGCAGCCAACCTCTAGTAAAATTATCTTGACAAACAGATGAAACTAGTTTGAGGATAATCATTGGGCCTCAAACCCACTGGTGAGTTTGAGGGATGTCTATCCAAGCATATGAAGACTTCCCCTATTAATGGACAGATGAGCACAATTTGTTCCAACATCCAAGAAAATAGCAGAAGCAGACTCTGTGGAAAGCTTAGAGCTCAGGTGGACATCAAAGGCTCCAAGGTCATCCACTGAATCCTAGACCATTTCATCTTGACTTTTGTCTCACTACTGGATTTTGATGATTTTGAAAAGAAAATGTGGTTCATTATTTTGTGCAAAGCTGCTTCACTTAAATCTGGTTCATTCAAACAAGATATCATCCTGTGATGTCATGGAAACAAAGGACAAACAGTAAGATGAATTGTAGTTGGTATCAAGAAAGGGAGTCATTATGTCTGGACACACACATGACTTAGACAAAGATATAAATCTAATGCTCATTAAAGTAGTGCATAACACAAATCTGGGAGAAGTAATAGTTCAGATAAATGTTTCAAAAAGATCTTGGCAAGCTAGAACAAGGAGCCAAATTGAATCAACTAAAATCTAATGAAGATAAAGGCTTACACTTGATAAAGGCTTACACATGAACATAATGAAGGAGATATGAATAGCAGTTGACCTAAATTAGGGAGTACAATTTTTCCATTTTTCCCTTTTTTCTAGATGTCTAAGATGCTAAGGATTCATGTTTATATAATTATATATGTATGTGTGTATACATATATGTACATATATATGTATACACACACTATTATATATATATACATATATATACATATA
>JAJPUD010001496.1:107175-117651 GCA_023553655.1 Myrmecobius fasciatus | reverse complement strand
ACACACACACACACACACACACACACACACACACACACACACACATATATATATATATATATATATATATATATATATATATATATATATAAAGGAAGTATCATAGCCTGTTAAAAGGAAGAAAGTGTGGGAGGAATAATGATATTAAAAGACATGGACCTCTGAAGTCCAGGGCCCTGGAACAAGATAAGGAGGCTCAGAACTCACATGGTCTATGTGATCATGAGCACAGAATTGGGGAAGGATGATCATATATGAAGAACTTCTAAGAGACTAGTTTAAAAGGAAAGCATGAGAAGGGAGTAATACTTCCCTAGAATGCTATCCCTCTTCACCTTTGTCTTTTCAAATGTTTAGCTACCTTCATTCTAAAATCAAGTGAACTTAAGTAACAGTGCCTAAAAGAAACCCCTCTTTCTAGTGGTCTACCCCCCAAATTCATTTTGAACTCTTTTACACTCATATGTTGACATGCTGTTTCTTTTTCTGTAGTATTTTATTTTTCCAAATACATACAAAAGTAGTTTCATGCTGTTTCTTCCTAATAGAATGAGATAGGGATAGCTTCACTTTTATGTTGCACAGTGTCTTGTGAACAGAAGGACTTAATGAATGCTTTTTAAATTGAATTGAATTAAATATACCTGATATAAATTCATTTGACCTTTGCTTTAGGATATTTAGTGCTTATTGACTTTATTAATTCAGATGATCCTGTGGAAATTGTGATATTTCAGTAGTCTACAGGGATAACAAGATGGAATATTTGGATTTGAATCTGTGGGGGAGAAATCTGGGATGTGTGGACACTCAAAGTATAAAGCGACTCTATCAAAGTGACTAAAGAGTGTTGAAGGATCAATACTGTCCAACTCTCCCGGCAGATGTCTGTTTGCATTTATCATTATGTGTGATCAGTTTTAAAATTACATTTTAGCAAGCTCAATTACATGGTGTTTGGCATCTCCCTGTTTGCACTGAGGGGGATGGAAGTGGGAGAGTTTTTCCTTTCTCAGAAATACATCCATAATTCATCTTTTAAAGTGGGTGAATTTGAGGGAAATGTCTCATCTATTTGTTGTGATCTCTTGTCCCCCAAATAGTGATTCATCTTTAACACAGATACTCAAGGACCTGTGAAGGAGATAGAAAATTCTGGAGCACTTTATGAGTTTGATTTTCAATTTTAATTTTAGAATTTAGAATTTTAGAAAAATAATTTTAATTCTCAATTTGCACATTGATAGGCCTGGAATTTTCCAGATTTATCCTCTGAAGAAAATCTTGGGCTGGAACAATAATTTTGTGATTTCATTTGATCTTCCCAACAGCCCAGTAAGTCTTTCCTACAAGTGTAATTCCATTTTATCTCTTTTCACCTGGATTTTCTTGATTCTTCCCCTATTGAGTTAATGCTGTCCTCTTTCAACAAAAAATATTTTCTTTGTAGATCGAGGGGATAGGAAACTAAAGTCAGAAGGACCTGGGTTCAAATCCCTGCCACAAATATTTAGAAGCTGTGCGATCCTGGACAAGACTCAAACCTTTTTCAGCCTTAGTTTTGCCAACTGCTAAATAAAGATAAGCATTGTACATATTTTGAAGTCAGTTAAAAATATATGTTTATTAATCACCTCCTGAGCTCCAGGTACAATGCTACAAAAAAAGGATCCTGCACCAAGGTAGTTCCCAAATTTATTTCTTGTTGGTTAGTCATTTTCAGTGGTGTCTGACTCTTCATGAACCAATTTAGAGTTTTCTTGGCAGAGTTATTGGAGTGATTTTTCATTTCCTACTCTAGCTCAGTTTACAAATGAGAAAACTGAGGCAAAAATAATTAAGTCACCTGTCCAGAATCATAATTCTGTTTTATCTCGGAGGGCAGATTTGAACTGAGGAAGATAAGCCTTCTGATTCCAGATCTGGCATCTTATCCACTGCACACAAATTGACTTATTCATTCATTTATTCATTCATTTGTTTGTTTGTTTGTTTATTGCTAAGGCAATTGGGATTAAGTGACTTGCCTAGGATCACACAGCTAGGAAGTGTTAAGTGTCTGAATCCAGATTTGAACTCACATCCTCCTGACTTCAGAGCTGGTGCTCTATCCACTGCACCAACTAGCTGCCCCTGAACACAAATTTATAAGATTATTGTAAAGGTAAAATGAGTTGGTATATACAAAACTCTTTGCAAATCTCTAAGGACTATGTATGTAATATGTATCATTATTGCTATTGGTAGCATTAGTATGACTATTTTCTGTAATAGATTTACTCCTCCATCTTTCCCTAAACATAAGATTTACTCTCTGCAGCCAAGTTCTATTACTCATATTTAGATCTCTCAACACACTTATCTAGACTGGTAGTGTGTGGTATATAGCAGTTGCTTAGCATGCTGCATAAGTTTGAATGTCGAGGAATGGGTATAATCATCATTGTTTTTAGATGAACAGTTTGTCCATGATTGCAAAGGGCAGACTTGAGGTGTCCCAATGGAAAGCATCCTGACTCTGAAGTTCCTAGATCTAGTCACTATAGAATGACAGAAGTTCGATTACCATTTTAGACATCACTCAGAAGGATCTTAAAGATCCATCTAAACTAATATCTTTTTTACAAACAGGTAAACTGAGGCCCATAGAGATTGAAGTGGCTTGTGCAAGATTACATAGGAAATAAAGATTTGAACTTGTGTCCTCTGTTACTAATCTAACACCCTTTCCACTGTGCCAGGTTCCTTCCATATTCCAGGAGGCACCCTCTATTTCTAAATTTGTAGCACTATGATTTCTTCCATTTCAGATTCTCTGCTATAATGGCTCCAAGTTCAACACACTTTCCCCAAGCAGCTCATTTACTTTCTTGAATTATTCTCTCATTTCCAGCCCCCTTCCTCCCCACCTCTACACTTGTTATTTTGTCAGATAGAATTCATCTCCTCATTCTCTCCACTGTAACTTGATGGGGAAATTATACTTTGGATTTAGATTAAAATATCCCAATGAGCCAGTTGTCACATCCATCAGGCACTTGGTCATTTCAGAAGCAATGCAGTTTCCTTCTGCATCTTCCATATGTCTCTATTGCCTACATCTCCCTGAACCCAGAGAGTTGCGTCAACCTTATTCTATAGAGGGTTTACACCCACATGGGTTAAATTGCTAGCAACTATGGTAGCTCTTCTGAGGAGGGCAACAACCAATGAAAGGTTCTCTTGATGAGGTAATGTCTTAGACTTGAATATTATTGGATAAATACTCTGCCCCTGTTTCCAGCATTATTGGGCAAGTTTTCCTGGATCCAGAAAGAGCTGGATTTTTTCCAGTTCCTTATGTAACTGATTTACAGAACCTAGTTCTTGTCTATAGTTTAGGTACCCACCCCCTACACCCTTACATATTAAACAGTCTAGAAGACAGCATCCTCCTTTTTTTTCTCCATCCCCTAAACCAAACCATCCTGGGTGGAAGATTCTCCACTCAACCACAGAAGGAAGCCTTCAAAAACAGAAGGGAAAAGATAAAGAATTATATGAAGTGGGACCAAAGAAGAATAATTTACAGGTTTAAGAGGAAGAAGCACTGAACTAGAAGTAAGGACCCCTGGGTTCTACTCCCAGCTCTGAAAGTAATGGATAGTATGAATTTCAGCAAGTCATTCCATTTCTCTGAATGTCCCTTGCTTCCGTTGTAAAATGAGAAAAAAACTAACAGTTGACATTACCTTTAGGATAAATTGAAGCTCATCTCTGGGGGAAGACACTAGCTCTCAGTGGGATAGGGAGAGATTTCTTGCATAAGGAATTAACTGATTCTGCAGTGGAAGAAAGCCAGTCATTGTCAAAAAACCTGGGTTCAAATCCAGTGTCTGCAACTTGCTAGCTTTATGATTTGGGGCAAGCACCTCTTTGGACCTCAGTTTCCCCAACTATAAAATGAAGGGATTGTACATACTAGAACTAGATGATTTCTAAGGTCCCTTTCTCCTCTACCTCATACTTCTAGGTTCCATTTTTTCAGCTGAAAAAAATTAGGAAAAACAACTCTAGAATCTTGACATATATGATATTTCTTTCTCAGAACTATTTTAATTCAGTTCAATGGTTACTCCAACAGTAACCTTATCTATATGGATAATTCCTCCAATGATGCAGATTGAACCTTATCAAAAGCAACCCAATCTGGACAGCTTTTATCTTTACCCCTTCCAGAAATCTAACTCATGGAGTGTAAAAAAAAATGTTGTTACCTTATTTCTGTTGTCTTGAAAACTAATGGATGGAAATAGAAAGATTTATGAGATTTATTGTTGTTAGTAGATGAGGAAACTTACCCAAAGGAAACTTCCCTACAAGCTCAAGATGGTGCACTCCCTACAATTTAAAGTCTTAGGGAGCTGCCTCCTAAAGTATATTTCAGTGACTTATTTAGGGTCAGAGAAAGAATTGTTAGGGAAAGGATTTGAATTCAGATCCCATCTTCTTTTTTTTAAATTTTATTTGCATAACATATGTGTGGGTAATTCTTCAACAATAACCCTTACATAGCTTTCCGTTACAAATTTTCCCCCCAACTCCCCACCCCTCCCCAAGATGGCAGGATATCTACTACATGTTAATTATGTTAAAATATTGGCAAATCGAATATATGTATACATATTTCCAAACTTATCATTGTTATGCAAGAAAAATCTTATCTACACAAACGATGTATCAGATAAAGGAAACACAATGAAAGCAAACATCAATCAAGGAGTATGAGAATGTTATGTTGTGGTCCCCATTTCACATCCCTCTCTCTGGGTGTATATGGCTTTCTTCAGTGAACAACTGGAGGTGGTTTGAAACATTTCATTGTTGAAGAGAGCCATGTCCATCAGAATTGATCATCATATAGTACTGTTGTTGCCGTGTATAATGATCTCCTGGTTCTGCTCATTTCACTCAGCATCAGTTCATGTAAGTCTCTCCAGGCCTCTCTGAAATCATCTTGCTGGTCGTTTCTTACAGAACAATAATATTCCATAATATTCATATACCATAATTTATTCAGCCATTCTCCAATTGAAGGGCATCTATTCAATTTCCAGTTTCTAGCCACTACAAAAAGGGTTGCCACAAACATTCTTGCACATGTGGGGCCTTTTCCTTCCTTCTTTGGGATATAAGCCCAATAGAAATGCTGCTGGGTCAAAGGGTATGCACAGTTTGATAACTTTTTGAGCGTAGCTCCAAATTGTTCTCCAGAATGGCTGTATCCGTTCACAGCTCCACCAACAATGCATCAGTGTCCCAGCCCTCCCACATCCCCTCCAACATTCATCATTAACTTTTCCTGTCATTTTAGCCAATCTGACAGGTGTGAAGTGATACCTCAGGGTTGTCTTGATTTGCATTTCTCTTATCAATAGTGATTTGGAGCACCTTTTCATATGATTATAAATAGTTTTAATTTCATCCTCTGAAAATTGTCTGTTCATATCCTTTGATCATTTATTGATTGGAGAATGGCTTGAATTTTTATAAATATGAGACAATTCTCTATATATTTTAGAGATGAGACCTTTATCAGAACCCTTAAATGTAAAGATGATTTCCCAATTTATTGCTTCCCTCCTAATCTTGTCTGCATTGATTTTGTTTGTACAAAAACTTTTTAACTTAATATAGTCAAAGTTATCTATCTGGTGTTCAAGTAAGAGTTCCAGTTCTTCTTTGGACATAAATTTATTCCATCTCCATAGGTCTGAGAGGTAAACTATATGACATTCCTCTAATTTACTTATAGTATCACTCTTTATATCCAGATCATGAACCCATTTAGATCTTATCTTGGTATGTGGTGTTAGATGTGGATCAAGCCCTAATTTCTTCCACACTAGTTTCCAGTTTTCCCAGCAGTTTTTGTCAAATAGTGAATACTTATCCCAAAAGCTGGGGTCTTTGGGTTTATCAAAAACCAAATTGCTATAGTTATTGCCTAGTTTATCTTGTGATTCTATCCTATTCCACTGATCGACTACTCTATTTCTTAGCCAGTACCAAATGGTTTTGATGACCGCTGCTTTATAATATAGTTTTAGATCTGGTACAGCAAGTCCACCATCGTCAGCCTTTTTTTTCATTAATCCCCTTGAAATTCTTGACCTTTTGTTTTTCCAAATGAACTTTGCTACTATTTTTTCTAGCAGATCCCATCTTCTACAAGAAGCCTTTTCCAAGCCCTTTTAAATCTAGCTCCTTCCTTCTCCTAATTATTCCCTATTTCTCCTGTTTTGTATCTTGTTTGGACATTAGAGTGCAAATTTCTTGAGGGCAGGGAATAACTTTTTTTTCCTTTTTTTGTATCCCCAGCATTTTACACAGTGCATGGAAAATAGAAGCTGCTTAATAAATGTTTATTTATAGACTAAAAGAGGTCATTTCCTTTTTGTCTCAATGTCTTTGATCAATGGCTGGCTTATATCATTAGACTATAAATTCCTGCTGTTTAGCATTTGTCTTTGAATCTCCAATACTTATTATAGTAATGTTATATAGGAACATAGACCTAAACTCAAAGGAACTTTAGAGGTCATTGGGTCCAACCACTTCATTTTACAGATTAAGAAACTGAGGCATGTAGAGATTAAGTAACTTTGTCTATGGTTATAAATCTAACAAGTGTGAAAGCAGGATTTGAATCTAGGATTTCAAGATTCTGTTTACTGAATTTTATTTTATGTGATTTCTCAGTTGTAAATGCTTAATTATTGTGGATTAATTAATAGGAATTCAAGGAGAGATTACTTCTTTCTTGATAAAGGAAACTAATGCAAACTGATTTGTCTTGGGTTTATTCTGGAAAGGTATTTGCGTATACACTATCTCACTCTCAATTAATTTTCTACAAATGCATCATTTTTGCTGCTAGATTCTGAGCTGGACTTGGACCCAGAGGATCTGTCCAGTCCTATCTTGGCTATTTATTAGTTCTGTAACTTTAGGTCATATAGATACTTCCTCTGTAACATAAGGACAATAATGCAGACCCTACTTTCTTCAGCAGGTTTTTTAGGAACAGAGTCATAAATAACGAATTTGGTGCCTGGGGTGAGCAGCATGAAATGCACCTGCAAAGTCATGTTTATGATTCATGTTGTGAAAATAATTCAAGAAGTAATTAAGATAAATTCAGTTGAGCAGAAGAAGGATTAATTACTCTCCTGTATTCTAGCTTCTGCAGTAATGGATTTGTTAAATCTTTGCCCTTTCTGAAGGTCACTTTCCCTAGGAAAAAGCCAGGTCAAACTATCCTAGTTAGATGTAGCTAAGTGATGCAGTGAGTTGGGCTCTCTATTTGGAGTCAGCATGATCTTAGTGCAAATTCTACTTCAGACATTTATTAGACTCTGGCAGTCACTTGACCTCTGCCTCAGTTTCCACAACTCTAAAATGCAGATAATACACCTATTTCCCAGGATTGCTGTGAAGATCAAATGTGATTATATGTATAATGTTTGTTGCAAACCTCCAAGTGGCATATTAATGTTAGCTATAATAATTATTATTGTTATAATATTGTTCAATACAATAGATGTCCAAAAGCATAATGTATCCAAAATGATCTGGACCAAGTACGGCAGTGGTACTGTTTTGTTTATTTTAAACATGACATCTCTGATAGAACTAGAACAAAATGAGAACAATTGTTTAGCACTTCTAGAAGAATCAATATCTCTAAAAATAGGTTAGTAGCCATAGAAGACTGTATATTTGTTTCAGCAAATTGTTAATACATTAAACATTCCCAGAATTTAGAAATTATTTTCAAAATCATCCAAGGAAACCACTTTTTGTTTTTGACCAAAAATTTTTAGCATCAATTGGAGTACAATTAAATTCCACCTATTTTTTTAAATCAAACTTATATGAAGAAATAAAGCAATTCAGGAAAATTCATTATATGTTCTAAAGGAAATTAATTAATACATCAAGTTATCTATCCATGCATTCATTCTATGCCTAGTATATGGAAGGTATTCAGGAAGTTGCCAAGATAGATAAAACATGAGACTTAACCTCAAATGGCTTATAATCTAGTAGAGATGATAGGATGCATACACATACATCAATATGTTACAAATTGGAATTAGTAAACTAGAAATATAGGAAGTTGTATAGTGAACGTTATCTAGTAAAGGTGACTCTTTTAACACTTGGAAAAGTGCGAGAAATGGCAAGAGATGAAGAAGGTAGCAGACAAAGGCTGACATCTATAGAATCATCAATCTCTGAGTTGAAAAGAAGCTCAAGTATCCACTCTATATCCAAAAATAAATTTATAAAACATTTCAAAGGTGATCAGCACTTCTGGCTTTGAAAAAGGAATGTTTTTTTTTTCTTTGCCCAATACAAAGAAGAGAAAACATAAAAAGAGAGAAAACAAAATGTCTGCTGCTAAATACCACCAGTACAAGAGCATCCATCAATTTCATTGAGAGGAAGCAGGAAGAGAAAAATCCCCAAGATAGGAAAGCATGCAGTATGCTCAGGGAAGGATGCTTGGTTCATTGTCTCAGGAGAGTAGAACATATACAGTAAGGAAATATGAGTAAGGAAATAGGCTAAAAAGACAGATCGGATCCATATTAGCAAGGATTTTGAATTGAGTTAATAATTTAAGTTGATTTTATTTCTTTTTTTCTTTTTTTCAACAAGCTATGGTAGCCACTGAGAGGTTCTGAGGAGATGAGTGAAAAGAACTTACTTTTACGTAAAGGGGAAAAAGTGATTCTATCAGAAGAATGAAACATGGATTGGAAGGTTAGTCAATGGTAGAGAACAAGAGTTAGGAAGACATTATAATAGCTGAATTGCAAAGTCAATGAGGACCTGGTTCAAGGAGGCAAAGAGAATTTAAAAGAAAGAAAATTAATTAAAAATATTTATTTGCCTTAACAAAAGGAATTTTCAAAGAAAGGAGGCAATGTGTACTTATTAAGCACTTATTGTGTAGGCACTGTGCTAAGCACTTTATAATTATCATTTGATCCTCAAAACAACCCTGTGATGTAGGTTCCATTATTATCCCCATTTTAAAGATGAGGAAATGCAGGCAAGCACTTTTACTGAAGTGGCTTGCTCAGTGTTACATGGCTAGTGTTGGAGGCCAGATTTGAACTCAGATGTTCTGACTCCAGCCTGGCACTTTAACCACTGTGCCCCTAATTGCACTAGAGGGATGTGACATAGACATAAATGCAGCAAAAGAATCCATGGTAAATCCATGGATGAGGTAGATTTCAGTGCCCCATGAGCTTCAAAGACACAGTGAGGGAGAAGGAAGAGATTATGATTGATTTATGTTGGCACATGTGAGGGTGAAGGGTAATCCCAATGAGCATCCTGTTCATTGGAGGTAACGTGATCCTCTCTGGGGCTTCTTAATTTTGTGTAACAGATCCTTTG
This sequence comes from Myrmecobius fasciatus, assembly GCA_023553655.1. Classification (NCBI taxonomy): domain Eukaryota; kingdom Metazoa; phylum Chordata; class Mammalia; order Dasyuromorphia; family Myrmecobiidae; genus Myrmecobius; species Myrmecobius fasciatus. Next base: position 108,195 of record JAJPUD010001496.1, on the reverse strand, counting down.
GAAGCAATGTCATGAAGACCATGACCTCTTCTCAAGATGATGTTTCCAAATATATAATATACAATATTACAAAGGATCTCAGGCAAAGGATTCCCATGTCTAGCCCTCAGTTACCTTATTTGTAAATGAAGAGTTAGATTAGAAAATCCCCTAAATCATTTCCACATAGAGAACTTAAACTACAGAGTTTTGAGACATGATACAGCACCATGGACAGAGGACTGGCAACTTTGAAGTTGGTCACAGAGTAGCTGAGTGACCACAAGGTGACCTTTAATTTCTTAGACTCCCAATCAAACTCTCCAACAATGTAATCTCCATTAAGAAAAGCATTTTCCTATTCAAGATTGCCCCCCAAAAGGTAAAATTGTAGAGCCAGACAACAGAGAACCCAGTGGTTGTTGTCTCTGAAGTTCAGACCTGTAATCAGTAATCTCCTAAGCATGAATGTGAAATTCCCAGTGAAGAAATTTCCTCCCTCATACAATTCTACCACCACTGAGCAGTGGAAAAATCTGTAGCCTTGGAGATTTTCCAGGGAGCCTGGAGAGGGGAAGGAGCTCTCCAGTTCATTCAGCCAGAGGCAGCAACTGAACTACAGTTATGTGACCCTCCCAAAATTGTAAGACAATAAGAGAATTGTTGCTGACCTAAGTCATCCCCCCACACCAATGGAAAGAGTTTTAGACTGAAATGGATAGAAAATACATATAGAGGTAGAGAGGGAATAAGAGAGGGACAAAGATAAAGACCAAAATGGAGGGGCAGAAGAAATAGGAAAAGAAGAGATGGGAGAAAAAGAGAAAAGGAAAAGGAACAGAGGGAGGGAGGGAGGGAGAGATACAGATACAAAAACAGACAGATAGAAAGAAAGAGAAAAAGAAAAAATGATACAGACAGGAAAAAGAAAAAAAAAAGAGAAAGAAAGAAAGGAAAGTAGGGAGGGAGGGAGAGAGATAGCAAAAGAGAAAAGAAAGAAAGAAAGAAAGAAAGAAAGAAAGAAAGAAAGAAAGAAAGAAA
>JAJPUD010001496.1:79821-107165 GCA_023553655.1 Myrmecobius fasciatus | reverse complement strand
AAAGAAAGAAAGAAAGAAAGAAAGAAAGAAAGAAAGAAAGAAAGAAAAGAAAATAGGGAAAGAAAGAAGGAAGGAAAGAAAAAAGGAGGGAGGGAAGGAGGGAAGGAAGGGAGAAAGGAGGGAGGAAAAGATACAGAATAAGACAGACAGAGAGGGAGAAAGAGATACAGATAAAAAGTCAGACACACACACACAGAGAAAGAGAGAGAGAGAGAGAGAGAGAGAGATACACAGAAACAGAAAGAAAGAAAAGAGCAGAGAAATGGAAAGAAAAAGGGAGAGAGAGAGAGAGAGAGAGAGAGAAGAGAGACAGACAGACAAAGACACAGACACAGAAAAAGACAGAGATAGAGACAGAAAGAGACAGAGAAATACAGAAAGAGAGAGAGGGAGGGAGGAATCTATTTTAAGGTTGGACCTGTAATTTCATTGGTACATGATATGAAATTTCCTGTGTTCAAATTCCTTCCAGCACTACATGAAATAATCTGTACTTTATGAAGTGACAGATTTGCCAGAGGTGTTGAATGGGTCCCTGCTAGCCCTCAGGTGATGTAGGAAGCAGGACCTAAATCTAGATCTAATTCTTATACTTACTCTCTGGCCAATGTATATCCTAATACATTAACAGAAAGATAAGCATTCACATATCCACATGTGTATTTATACATACATATAAATATACATATATTTATAAATATACTACATATATACATATATACATATATGTCTGATTCTCTAAATAACATAATTGGGTGTATAACAAATACTCAAAATAAGATTTCTTTATCTGAGCATGTTGTATATTTGCTAGTCTGGGTAATATTTGGTCTGTGCATCTTGGACAAAGAATAGCCAATTTTATTAAAACAGGAATTATACTGAACTGACTGAGGGGCTGGGGGATGAAAGGGTCAAGGGAATCCTTTGCAGCTTGAAGGAGCCCAGTCAGAAAGTCAACCCAGCTCAGCCCACCTCATTCTTTAGGGTGACGGCAAGTTCGCTCAAGCCGACCTCTGGGTCCTGCCAGATCCAGCTGCAGATGCAGCAGATGCTGCAGAGCAAAGGGTGGGGCTGCTGAGCCATGTACTACATGATTGTGGAGATCAAGGCCTCCTTGCAGCTTGCAGAGGGAAAATCAAAAGTAGTTCAACTTTGGAGAAATCAGTTGTCCTTAGAGTTCCCCGAGAGTTCATCGGAGGCAGGGGCCCATCTGAACTTCAGGGACATGGGCCATTTTGGGTGACAACGGACCTGCAAGAAGCTGGACCTAACGAGTGTGACTCCCAGCCTTCCCGGTAAGTTCTTCCTATTCAGAGGCCCTAATTGCTGTTTGCTGGGATCCCCAGACAACTCCTGTGGCCTTAAAGAGCAGCAGCAGCCTCAGATGCCCTCAGAAGTTCATTTAGTTACTTTTGGTTGGGCAGAGACAAGGTGTACTTTGGAAATAGCTTCCTGAAAGCCATCATTTTTATAGGCTGGCTGCAATGAACTTCTTATCTCTCCCTGGAGGCAGATAATGGACATGGTGTTCTTTTGTTACAGATGAGAAAATCAAGGATGAGACAGAGCAAGGAAAAGATTTTCCTGCCCAGATCAGACCACTTCCCCAGACATTTATCTAACAGCCTCAACTGTCCCCAAAGAGCTGAGGATCTGGAAGCAAGATGTCAGAATGAAATGAAGGGTTTCTAGTATTGCCTTTGTCAATAATTATCTGGTTACTCTTGGGGCAATTTCTTTTCCTTTCTGAGCCTCAGTTTCCCCATTATGTATTTTTTCCTTTTTTTAATTAAAGCTTTTTATTTGCAAAACATATGTATAGATAATTTTTCAACATTGACCCTTACAAAGCTTTCCTTTACAAATTTCCCTCCCTAGTCCCCACCCCTGCCCTAGATGGCAGGAAGTCTACTACATGTTAATTATGTTAAAATACTAGACAAATCGAGTATGTGTATACATATTTTTACAGTTATCTTGCTGTGCAAGAAAAGTCAGATCTACAAGAAAATAAATATGAGAAGGGAAACAATGCAAGTAAACATTAACCATTATGTAATCTTTGTGACAAACTTACAAGATAGGGATTATTTCTCCCCATTTTGTTGTTATTGTTCAGTCACGCCCAATTCTTGGGGACTCCATGGACCCCAGCATGCCACTGCTGTCCACAGATCTTTCTTGGCGAAGGTACTGGAGGGGATTGTTATTTCCTTCTTCCGAATTTCCATGTTACTTGATATGTAACTAGGGAATCAGAGATCTTAAGTGACTAGTTAATGATTCCTCTACTAAGTGGTGAGGTGCCAGATGGCATGCTTTCTGCTTTTGGTGCCTAAGTCCAGAGTTTCTTCCCAGCCTGGACATATTCTGTTCCCCTTCAAGAGCATTATCCTGGTGCCTCTGTCTCCACTAAAGTTTCCACTCATAGGCTGTTCTGTGGTGTCCCCCCCATTGAATTTGGATTTAAACATGACATCCTATACTGTTTAGCCCATTCACAAAGATTAGTGATTATTTCTCTGGTTTAAATTGAATAATTTGCACTCTCTGTTCAGCTCTAAGCAACTCTCGTTTTCGGTGAGATATTCTTATTCTGGAGATCATGATTTTGTTTTTCTCCCTAAATTTTATAATTGTGTTTTAGCATGATTGTTTTTCCTTATAATCCTTTATATTTTATTCTTTGCATTTAGAAACCTTCTGAAAAAAGAGGCCCCAGGCCTTCCCAGATGATGGATAAAGAGTTGTAGCCACCAAGAAAGCTAAGAACCTCTGTTCCATGTTTTCCCTGACCCCTTGGGGAATTAGAGCCCCATGTAACAGGGATGATTCGTGGGTGATATCTTTTGGCTAGTTCAGTGCCTGCTTACAAGGACACACAGAGGAGTCAGATGGGGTGATGGGTGCAAGGCTATTCCTAAGAAAGCCTGATAGGACAAGGAAGTAGCTGAGCAAAGTCAGGCTGCCTCCTCTGCCAAGATGCCCAGATAAAGGTAAATCAGCAATCTCTGCCTGCCTTTAAGCTGTCACTGCCCTTCTATTATGCAGCCTCTGCCTTCCGAGATGAAAATGAATGACCGTTGCTGGCAGATAGATGGCTCTGGGCACTGCAGTTGGGCTGTCTGGAGCACCTGCATCCCCAGTGAAATCCCCCTGATTTATTTCATCTGCAGTAATTAAGATGGCTCATCTCAGCTGCAAAGATTTTTTTTAACAATATAAGGTACAAGGGTAGTGGTGGAGAGTTGGCAATAGGGGAGTAGAAGCCATAAAAGAAGTTTGGGGATGTTTGGGTGCCATGAGACCCAAATCCAGACAGCTTCAGGAAAGTGGGTTTAATGAATTAGTCCCAGAGGACCTGGGGTTCAACATCCAGCAAAGAATAAACACAATAGAGCTAATTAATGATATAAATGAAAATCATCAGAGCATACAAGAATTCAGCACACAACATAAGCAATCAGACTCTGTAGAAGATATAATGAGTGAATAGTCTCCCTGTGCCTGTCACTGTCAGTCACAAGGTTTGGAAATCCTGACATCCCATTGCTGCAGTCCTCATGGCCTGGGAGGACCCTCCTTGGTTGACCTCCCTTCCCATAATTGTTTTTATTCCCCCAAACTGGCTCTTGTATCAGCCCAGGAACTGCACAGGCAATGATCAGAAAGTGGCTTTGGAACTACTTGCCTCTGGATTCTGCCTCTTTCCTCTTTCATAATCTTGTTTTTTTCTGTTGCTAATTAACTCATTTCTAATGATGCTCATTGCCCTTGGTAGTTTTATTAATTCTGGATCTATGGACTTAGATCAGTCTTAATGGAGATTGCAAAAAAAACTCTGAGCAAGGTCTACCACAACTTGGATCATGGGGTGCTTGTGAAGCAGCTCTGGTCCTCTCTGAACCACCAGAGTGGAAGGCAGGCAATGACCCCCCACTTTGAATGGAAAGGGTTGCAGCCAGATCAAATGATCTCTGAATCTTTCTGGGCTTAACCATGGCAACTCAGGCAAGGTTTCCTGAGAAACAAGATCCCAGAAGGAAAAAGCTTAGGAAGGATCTAAGCCCCTAAGGAAGGTAGCTTTAGCTGCAGGAAGTGCCATGCCACCAATTAACCTGAGCTCTTCCAGAGATAAAGAATAGAGACCCAGAGGAGCTAGATAATTATCTGAGGTCACACAGCTAGTAGAAATGGCAAGGACAGGTCTGATGACTCTAAACCAGTATTCTTTTTTTGTTGTACCAAGCTGACGATCATTAGTCTGCTCATTTATTAAGGAAACAAGCATTTACTAAGCCCCTATTATGTGCCAGGCACTCTACTAAGGGTTTTTACAAATAGTATTTCACTGGATCCTCACAGCAGCCCTATAAGATAATTGAGGAAACTGAGGCAAAGAAAAGGTAAATGACTTGGCCAGTATTAAAAAAAAGATAGTATCTGAGGGTGGATGTGAAGTCAGGTTTTTCTGCTTCCAGGGTCAGTGCTTTATCTACTGTGATTCCCCTCTCAGCATTCTCTGCCTCAATCTCTCTGTCTCTATTTCTCTCTGTCTGTGTCTGTCTCTGTCTTTCTCCTCTTTTCTCTCTTTCTCTTTTTTCTCTCTCATTTCTTCTCTCTCTTCTCACTTTTCTTTCTCCTTTCTCTCCTCTCTCTCTTTTCTTCTCTCCTCTCTTTTTTCTCTTCTCTTTCTGTTCTCTCTTTTTTTCTCTTTTGCTTTCTCTCTGTGTGTGTCTGGCTGTGTGTCTCTCCTCCCCTCTCTTTCTGTCTGTCTCTGCCTCTCTCTCTCCTCTTCTCTTTCTTCTCTTGTTGCTCCTCTCTCCTCTCTCTTTCTCTTTTGTCTTTTCTTCTGTCTTCTTTCATTTCTCACTTTTCTTCTACCTCTTCTCTCTTCTTTCTTCTCTCTCTATCTCCTCTTCTCTCTCCGTCTGTCTCTGCCTCTTGCTCTCCTCTTTTCTCTCTCCTCTCTCTCTGGTCTCTCTTTTCTCTCTCTATTTTCTTTTCTCTTCTTTCATTTCTCTTTCTGCCGCTCTCTTCTCTCTCTCCTCTTCTCTCTCTGTGTCTCTGTCTCTGTTTGTCTATTGGTCTCTGCCTCTCTCTTTCTGTCTTCTCTCTCTTTTCTATTCTCTTCTCTTCTCTGTCTCTTTGTTTCTGCCTCTCTTTCTTATCTCTCTTCTCTTTTCTTTCTTCTCTTTCCTCTCTCTCCATATATATATACATGTACATATGTGTGTGTGTCTATGTGTTTATATATGTATATACATCACACACATATGCAAATGTATGTATATATGCATATATATGAGATTTTATATGTAGAACCATATTTTTAAAAATTCTCTTAAAATCTCATTTGCCTCAGAGCTCAGTACCAGCATTGCCATATACATGACGACTTTCCTGACTCCCCCCTCAAGTTCCTAAGGCTCTTACTCCCAAGATGCTTATCTTTATTTTATTTTTTAGTCTCAGACAAATTAAACCAACTTACGTCAATAATTGTTTGTTATGTTTCTACTCTGTGCCAAGTTCCTTCCCAAAAAGTCCCTGCCCTCAAGGAGCTTATAGTCTAATGGAGAGACAATCTAAAAACAATTGTGTAAAAGTAAATTATATGTGGGGTAAATTAGGGATAATCAATAGGAGGAAGGCACTGGAATTAAAGAGGGCAGAGGGGTGTGAAGAGTTTCTTGTAGACTGAGATTTTAGTTGGCATTTGAAGGGACACAGAGAAAACTGGAAGGAGGGATTGGCGTGATCCCCTCTGCTTCTCCCACAAGCCCCTCCATCTTCTGTCTGACCATTTTCCCTAACTAATAATCACTCAGTAAGCATTTATTAAACAGCTACTATTTTCCAGGTACTGGAACTCTTTCCTTTCTTTTTTTTACTTTTATCCTTTTCCTTTTCCCTTTAAATCTGAGCTCAAATCCTCCCCTCTGCCAAGAGCTTTCCCAATTCCTTTTGATGCTAATCCCTTCCCTCTGGGGATTGTCTCCAATTTACCCCATCTGCATCTAGTTTGTAGCAGGTTATTTGCATGCTATATCTCCCATCAAATTGAAAGTTACAAGAGAACAAGGAATATCTTTTTGTCTTTTTTTTGTATCCTCAAAACTTATAATAGAGAATGTCAAAAAAAATAGGTGCCTAATAAATGTTGGTTGACTGAGGCAATTTGGTGGGCATTGAGGTGGTGCCATAGTGCACAGAATGTTTTGCTTGGAATCAGGAAGACTCATCTCCCTGAATTCAAGCCCTACTTCAGACATTTACTAGCTATGTGATTCTATGCAAGTCACAACTCAATTTGCCTCAATTTCTTCATCTGCAAAATGAGCTGGAGAAAGAAATGGCAGTGTCTTTGCCAAGAAGACCCCAAATGGACTCACAAAGTGTCAGACTCAGTGAAATTATTGAACTATTCTGAAGGGGCAGAGCTTAAATCTGAGCTTTGAAATTCACTACTTGACATGTCATGGAGAAAGCACTGGACTTGGAGTCTGTTTTGCTTGGAAGTCTTCTTCAAACCCCAGCTGTGTGATCCTATGAAAATCATTTCCTATGTCTGAACATCAGCTCCTTCATCTATAAAAGATCAGGATACTCTTTACTTCAGGGGCTTTCTCTATCATGTTGTAGAGACCTCTTTACCCTGGATATTCACTCTAGACATCTCATAGTTGAAGGACCCTGCCTTAAAGCCTCTCTCTCTGATTGGCCGGTTCCTCCCAGAGCTTCCATGGTAAGGAAGATGCCCAGAGCAGCTAAAGCTTCATTCCTCTTGAATGTAAAATCCTATTTTTGTGAACTTAACCTACTATTGTCAATCCTGAATACTTTCATCCCTATCCCCCATAGACCGACATTTCAGTTCTCTTTTATATATTGTATTCTCCCATTAGAATATAATGTTTTAGAGGCAAAAGACTGTCTTTCTTTCCTCTTGTATTTGTATTTCAAGTACTTGGTGCCCAGAACATAGAAAATATTTAATAAATGCTTTTTGTCTTGTTGAATTAACTGAGTGACTTAAAAGGTTGCTTCCAGTTCAAAATCAATGCTCCCATAATCCTTTAACTTGTTTGACATTGTCATTTATCTCTTCTGTGCTTCAATTTTTTAATCTGCAATTTGGATGTAAATTATAGCTATCTCCAAAGATCATTGTGAGTATTAAATGAGAGGGTACATTGGAATCACTTAGTAAACTTTAACACAGAAAGTGTAGGTCAATTATTGTTGGTTTTGTTATTATTTTTAAAGCAGAGGTGAAGTGTTCACTAAATCAAACAGCATTTATGAAGTGTCTACCATATGTTATTCAAGTATTCATTTCCACTTGCCACAAGATACAAAGACCAATAAAAAAAGTAATTCCTGCTCTCAAGAAGCTGATATTTTAGTTGAAGGATACAACAGGTTTATACACTGTATGTCAGTCTATAAAATCAATAGATCAATTATTTCTATGAAGGTGATCCTCAGATTTAATTTGTTTGAACCTTAACCTCTTTCCTGACCTCTATTCTTATATTTCCAACATCTTTGGCTATATGTTATTCTTTTCTTTTTAAGATAAAGGAATGAAGCTTTAATTATGGAAATTTCAGGCATTAGTAATGCTGGTTTGTGGTACCAGAAGGACTTTCTTACAATGCTGCATTCATATCATGTAAAACTAGATAATATCTGTATCTGTAGATACATCTATAGATAAATAATGGTTCTGTCACCATTTGGGCCAGTGTCTTTGCTCTTCTCTGTTTACACCAATTTTTATTCTTAACTCACAGTCTTTTCTTATGTTATTTCTCTTACCTGGCATTCCTTCTCTCCTCCTTTCCTGCTATCCAAATCTTCTTGGCTATTCTTCAAGATACTTCATGAAGTCTTTCCTGAATGTTCAACCAAGTTGGCAATGAAAATTCTTACTGAATTCTTTGATATTCTTCAAAAAAAACCATCATTATAATAGGGCAACCAAACATGGGTGGAAGAGGCTCTGCCTCTTCCCTTTGAAGTCTCATGTACTCATCCCTCATGCTGTCTCTTTGGGCCATCCTTTTGTATAGATGTGGGATATTAGCCTGGGCAATATGCTTTTCTCATTCCTTATGTTTCTTTTTTTCTTTTTTTTTATTAAAGCTTTTTATTTGTATAACATATGTATGGGTAGTTCCCCAGCATTGATCTTTTTACAAAGCTTTCCATTACAAATTTTACCCCCAGTCCCCTCCCCTCCCCTAGATGGCAGGAAGTCCACTACATGTTAATAATGTTGAAATACTTGACAAGTTATGCAAGAAAAATCCTATCTACAAGAAAAAAAAAAAGAAAATCAGAGAAAGGCAACACAATGCAAGCAAACATAAATAGAGAGCATGAAAATGTTACGTTGGGTCCATATTTCATATCCCTCTCTCTGGGTGTATATGGTTTTCTTCAGGGAACAATTGGAACTAGCTATATGTTATTCTATACACATCTTAAAGGCAACATGTCTAACACTGAACTTAAAAATCCCCCCCCCAAATAAACAAACACTCCCTTCCTCCTACTTTCCCTATTACTGTTAAGGGTAATGCCTTTCTCATAGTCACTAGATTCTCAAATGAGATATTATTCTTGCTTCTTTACTTATTGTCACCTTCATATCTACCTCATTGAAGTTTTCTTGGCAAAGATATTTGCCCTCTCCTTCTCCAGTTCATTTTACAGAGGGGGAAACTGAGGCAGATAGAATGGCCTGAATTGTCCAAGTTTACATAGCTAGTAAATATCAGAGGCTGGATTTGAACTCCGATTTTTTCTGACTCTAGGCACAGCTCTCTAACCACTGCGGCAGTCCAGCACCCTTCTATCTCTGGAGTTAAACACTAATATTCAAATCTTATCTTTGACTCTTATTACTTGGGATTTCAAGTCATTTGGGCTCCACGGCCTCAATTTCCTCACAAATGAAATGGATGAAAGGAGGGCAGAGGCTTACAAAATATACTCTGAGGTCCCTTACAAGCTCTAGGTCTTCAATCTTGTAATGGCATCATTTCCAAATATAGCTGCTCTTTCCCCTGTCCCAAGAGATTTCTTTGACTTTAATATAGGGAATGCCCTAGAGTAATGCAATCAATCAACTTGCAATCAACTTATCAAACCCCTTTAATGTGTCTGGCATGGTACTGGCAGCTAAGGAATATAACTACAAAGAACAAAACAATCTCACCTTGCCAGAAGGTAACATTCTGAAGCAGGAAACAGAGAGACCACACAGAAATGCATCCAGTATAAATATCAAGTGGATAAAAACCACTTGTAGATATAAATATCACACGCTTCCTACATTTGGCACTAAAGGGTCATTCTCTATTGAGCAACAGTGGGCACCAGCATGTAGCCTGGGGCTGTTCCCCTAATGAAGCAGTTGCTCACTTGACATTTGTTAAATCAAATCAGATTAATGCCTAAGTACACAGCTTACACACAGAATAATATACTCACATTGACTCTTTGCTCATGAGTGATCGGGAGGCCATGATAAAAATAAAATGAGAGGAATACAAATATGCCAAAGCATGCTGGGAATTATACTCACTTTGTGTGATGATGTGTCCTAATATGATCACAGTGGGACAGGATCTTTGTTACAAAGTGCTCTATGAAACTGAAAACTGAGTGGATACCCATCAAGTGGGAATGGCTGAATGAGTTATGGTATATGAACGTAATGGAATATTGTTGTACTATAAGAAATGATGAGTAAGCTGATCTCAGAAAAAACTTAATAAGACTTGAATATGAACTGATACTGGTTGAAATGAGCAGGACCAAAAGATATTGTCCACAGTAGCAGGACTATATTTCAACACTGATGTGATTTGAGGCAATTCCAACAGACTTACAATGGAAAGTGCCATCTTTTTCCAGAGAGAGAACCATGAGAATCAATGTGAATCAAAAGATAGTATTTTCATATTTTTTGTTGTTATTGTCATTTGCTTATCTTTTATGCTTTTTTCTTTCACTTTTAGATCTGATTTTTCTTGCACAGCATGGTAAAAATGGAAATATATTTAGAATAATTATATATGTTTAACCTATATTGGGTTGCTTGCTGTCTATGGGAGGGAGTAGGAAGAAGGAGGGAGAAGAATTTGGAACCCAAGATTTTGAAAAGTTGAAGGTTGAAAACTATCTTTGAATATACTTGGAAAAATGAAAAGCTATTTACAAAAAAAACAAAGTATCCTATGAAAGTATCTCCGAACTTTTTTTTTACATCAATGATATATATATAGTTTTGTGCTTATCTTACAGGTTTTGTCCTTGTATTAATGACAAAATTGTCCTCAAACATTCATGATCTCTTACTTAGTTTTATTCTCAACAAGTGGATTGTAAACTCCTGGAAGGCAGGAACTTTGTCTTTTTTTTTAAATTCCCATTGCTTAGTTTAGGATAGTGCCTGGGATATGGTAGGTGTTTGTTAAATGCTGGCTTGAATGCTATAACAATGCACATCTGTTGTTTAGGAGCCTTTTGCCATGTCTATGACACAGTTATTGGAGAGGCAGACTCTGAGCAGAGAATAAAGCAGTACCCAAAGGGATCCCCCCTCTTACATTTGGCCAGATAACTTTCATATTTTCATTTCGAGGTGTCAAATATCCAACTGGCTATCCATATGGCCCACAACATTCCCAAGAGCAGCTGGACCAGAATAAAATATAATTTTAAAAATTTAACAAAAGAAATAAAAAGACAATTTTATGTAAATAATGTCAAAATTTGGCATTTTGAGTCCACAGGCAACTCTGGGGGATTCTTATGCACAGTTTAGTGGCCCCCATTTTTTTTTGACACCACTGTCCTAAAATGATTTTTATATTACATTTTATTGTTTTTCTTGGAAAATGTCTCCCACTATTTCCCCAGAAACCAAACTATTCTTTATGATAAAGAAAAATAAGTTAGTTTAAAAAATTAAGTAAAAACACACAGTGTCCTTGTCTGCCAGTGTATGAAACATTCTTTGACCACTCTTTGACAAGAGGAGGGAGATATATTTCATTATCTATTCTACTGGATATTATTGGTTTTCCAATTACTCAGACTTTGGCTTGTTTTTAGGGCTCATTGCATTTATTTTGTTCACAGAGTACTTTGAAAAATGAAATCAAACTCTGGCATGGTAAAAGCTCACTCAGAAAGGGAAAGCAAGCTTTCAGGGTAGGCAATGCTTTTAATGTCCACAATTCCTCCTCCCCTTTTGACCAAATGTCAAAGAGTTTGGGTAGTATCACAAATCAGTGTGCAATCAACAAATAATATGGTCAGATTCTTGCAGGAACATCCTCTTTAGAGACCTCCTGGTAGGCTTGGATAGAGTTCTCAACTCTTGTTGTTGTTGTCTGTCCTTCATTCTCAGAGAGGACCACCAGGGAAGGGATGCTATAACATGCAAGTGAATTGGAATTAAGGGAGGGAGAGCTGGGAAAGGTCACCTGCCTCACTTTCCCCTCCAGAGCCATCTGTGTCCAGTGGCAAAATATAGATCAAGACTACTAGGTATGCCCCAGAATGAAATGAGAGACCTTGTCCTTTATAAGCTAACACCTTCAACAGTTCTCAGTTTAACTGAGGCTTTGCCCATTCAGGGGTTAAGGCTAGGTAGCAACTGAGGCAAAGAACCTCCTCTTTCACCTAATCCAAAAAAAGAAAAACCCTAAATAAATAAAACAGGATGGGGAAGATGCTGCAGGTTTCAGGCCAAAGCAGAAATTACTGCTACTTATATTCAATCTGAATCAAGACCCAAACAGTGACCAAATGGGACTTGGTCTAGGACCTATTGGTTGTCAACCATTGAGAATCTTATTGATTTAAGGCAGGGTCCTTAAGAAATTTAGCCAATAAACTCCAAAATATCTTGAAAAGGTTTAGAGGTGCAAAAGAAAAGAAAAAAGACTGTGCAAAACCCCAAGTCTTGGCAAGTGTAGCCAAGGATGCTAGAAAAAAATATTGAATATACAATGAGATGATTCTAGCTCAATTCTAATATCAGATGTTTACTAACTATGAGCTTTTGGGGCATTTATTATTTTTCAGCTGTATAATTAGAATAATTTTATTATCTATCTCCCACATTTATTTTGCACAATGAATCTATGAGTCCCTCTGTCCTTGTCCAGTTCTTAACAATATATTCCCATAAGTTCAGAATGAGGGATTCAGTCACTACAGAAATAAAGGTCTCTTTCATCTTTTTTCCTGCCATCTCAAGGAACTAATAGAGGTCTCTTGGTGTTGACTAGCCTCTCTTCCCTTTGCCATGTGATCATCCCATGTTTTCTTACAAACATGATTCCTTGGTGACATCTCATTCTTCTCTTTCTTGTTTTTTATTTTTAACTTTTTTAACTTAGTAAAATATATGTAAATTGAATATAGGCATACATATTTATACAATTATCTTGCTGCCCAAGAAAAATCTGATGAAAAAGGAAAAAAATGAGGAAGAAAATAAAATTCAAACAAATAACAACAAAAAGAATGAAAATGCTATGTTGTGATCCACACTTAGTTCCCACAGTCCTCTCTCTGTGTGTAGATGGCTCTTTTCATCACAAAGTCATTGGAACCAGCCTGAATCATCTCAATGTTGAGAAGAGCCACATTCATCAGAATTCATCATTGTATAATCTTATTGTTTCCATGTACCATGATCTCCTTGTTCTGCTCATTTCACTTAGCATCAGTTCCTGTAATTACTTCTCATTTTTGGTATTCCATGATGCTTATAAGTTGTGTCTGCTTAGACCTATCCTGCACCTTTCCATGCCCTTTATGTGATCTGCATCCTTAGTTCATCAGTATCAGGGATTAGTATTACAGGTTACACTGCCACATAGCAATACCAGTAAAAATTTGGATTGAAAAGATAATATTTCAATTTCATAAAAAGCTTGGGGTCAGTAAAAGAAATGAAATATCTAGAAGATGCTATATGCCTCTTCCTTCCTCATCATCCACAGTCCAGCTTCTTTTCTATTAGCATCCTTGGACAAACTTTAGGAGGGTATTGATCTAACTGCATGTTGAAATCATGACAACAGACATTCTTTATCCATTTGGTCTTTCCTGTGTAGATGGACAATATGGGATCCATTGAATGATTTGAAATCTATAAGAGACTATGAAATGCATTAGAGCTGGAATCAGTCAACACAATGTCATCTGCAAATAAGTATTTGGGGGGGACATGCCCATCCATGAGAAATGCTTTTTCTCTTTGGATTCTGTGCTGAATTTGCCCCACTCCATCACAGTGGGGAAAACCTTGGATGAGCATATTATTCTTCTATACTTCATCTGATATTTCTTTTAAGAGAGTCATTCTCCTTAGAAGGTGAAAGAGAAGAAATAATCTTATAGCTTAATAAATCCCCATTAACTGATAATGAATCCTATCTTTACCATCTCACAATTGAATGAAAGATAGAGAGAACATGGGATACCATTTGTTTCTGTTTCTTATGACAATCAATAGAACAAAATATCATCTTATGGCATCATAACATATGGATCAAAGATACTTTGGAGATAAGAGCCTATGAGATACTGTTTTTCTACTGATTTTCATAATTAATAAATAACATAACCAATAGGATTATATATTATCTATGCCCTTCAGTTATTTGAGATAGTAAATATGGGGTATACTGTTGATTAAATAGTATTTCTTAGGCACATACTATATGATGGGGACTATACTAAGTGCTGGAAATATAAAGCAATATGCAACCATTGGTCCCCTGTCCTCTCACATTCTAATGGGAGATATTCCATACAGAGAGCTCCAGGAATTTTTACCGATTGTTTCCCACATATAGAATTCTCTTTCTCCTCATTTTCATCTCTTGGTTTCTCTGGTTTCCAACTCCCGACTTCTATAAAAAAACCTTTCTCAACTCACCTCAACACCAGTGATTTCCCTGTGTGAAGTACGTCCAAATTAGATATAGACATAGATATATTTTTGTACTTAGCTGTTTACATATCTCCTTCCTTCTAACCCATTGCATCTTTGTCATCCATCCCCTTCTCTCTTTTCTTCACTCTCAAAGTAACCCCTTATCCAGGCCTTCATCAAACAACCTTACTGGAAAGGTTCCTTATTGGTCTCCCTCATTCAAATCTCTCCATTTCAAACCATCCTCCCCACTGCCAAAGTGGGATCTAAAGCCTAGATCTAATCATCTCACTCTTATGTTCAATAAATGCCAACTATTATCTGTAAAATTAAAAACATACTTATCTCTTTGGTGTCCCATCCAGGCATTCACCATAATTACCTTTTAATTTTTAATTCATCCTGATAATGATCCTTCTGGACCATTGAGACCATGAATCCTCCAGAGATCATGTCCTGGGAAAATTAATACTCAGTTTTAGACCTTCCATTTTGTGATCAACATGTACTATTTTATACCTAAGAGACAAATTCAATTAACCATATTCCATTAGCTCCAGATCATCTGACCATACCAAGTACTCTATTCAGCTTTCTGCTTGGAACTAGCATCTTGCCTTTTTTTCATTCTTTCTGTATTTATAACTGTTTTTCATCTTTTGCTCTGGGAACTACAATTCCATCAATACAATCATTGCTTTTGGGAGGGTGGTTTCAGCTTGCTGTTCTGTGGCACCATTTCTATATTACCCAGACCCAAACTTCTCTGCTTTTGCCATCACTTCCTTTTCTTTGTTTTCTTGTCTTGATAGTTAAAGTTGCTTTAGAGCAGAATCCACCTTGATTTTATATTTGCATGACCAGCTCTTCGCCTGGAGCTTCCCACAGAGTAAGCATCTGAAATTATATATTCTTCATGCATTTGCTTTTTCATTCATTTAGTCATTTAATGTCCTTTACAATCTGATTTCCAATAATATTTCCAACTTTCTTGTATATACACACTGTATGGTAGAACAAAATATACCGTCTTGTTATTCTCCATGTATAACTCTCCATTTTTAGTCACCAAATCTGTCCCCCATGTCTGAAATTCACCCTGTCTCTTAAAATCTAATTTCATTCAAAGGTTGGCTTAATTATCAACTTCTATATAATATCTTTCTTGATCTTCCCATTTTTTGCTCTGAGTGCTTTCTCTTCTTTTTCATCATAATGAAGAATGCATTGATAATATTTGTTTACATTTTATAATGTAAAATATTTTATTTTAGTCATATATTTCTTTTAAATTTTATTTTAGTCATATACATATTATCTCTCTGTCAGAATATAAGCACCTTAAAGACAGGGACTGTTTCATTTCTGTATTTGTATTCCTAGTTCCTAGACCAATGTCTAGAACCAAGTTATGTGTTTAATAAGTACTAATTGATTTTTTGACATCTGGAAAGGAAGTGACTATATATCTCTGTATGTCTTACAGCTATTCGCAAAGTGATGTATATCTAGTAGGCACTAATGAGTGATTCTTTAGTGTTGCTTTCAGAAGACTTGATCTTTTCCTCTGTCATGTTTTGCTATGCATTATTAAAAGAATATGGAAAAATGAAATCAGTGTTGATAATCTTTTTTTAAATGCTATACTTTCCTTTGGAAGTCTGTTGTTGTTTTTATTATATCTGACTCTTCCTGACTCCATTTGGAGTTTTCTTGGAAAATATACTGGATTGATTTGCCATTTCTTCCTCCAGCTTATTTTACAGATGAAGAAACTGAAACAAACAGGATTAAGTGACTTGTCCAGGGTCACAGAGACATTAAGTAGCTGATGCCAAATTTGATTTCAGGAAGATGGATCCCAAGCCCAGAGCTTTATCCACTATACCACTTAGCTACTAAGCCTATGAAGCCATTATTAAAATAATATTTTTTGTATAAAATAAAATGAATAGTATTATAAAAGAAACCAGTTATATTTTTAATACATTGTGATTATAAAATTATAAAAATGTTATTATGAAAATGTTTCATTTCTATTGCATAAATGGTGCAGAATCCCACCAATTATTTTTTTTAAGTCACTAACCTGGGTGAAAAACTCCTAGGTTAAATGAATAGCTTAATGATCATCTTAATGACACATTTCTGGTAAACGTCCTCTAGCTTAAGGGAGTCCCTCCTGGGAAGATATAGGGGCACTTATTAACCCTTGCTTTCTACAACTAGAATCACAGTACCATAATCCCCTAATGGAGATGTGACTGTCAATAGACTAAAGCTGGTCCAATTACTCAATTTTTGTCTAAAGAGAGGCCCTTGGGTCCAGGCCAGGGACACTGGGGAACACAGCCCCTTAATGAATTCAGATGTTGAAAAAAAACCATGAAAACAGTGGGACTCATATCAATGCAAACTTAATAAGATCTAAAAACAACTCAGGCCTATACATTCACATAGACTAGATTATAACAACTCACAGAAAGACAGTCCCACATTGGGGAGCACAGAAACATGGGTCCATTAAAAAAAGGAGATGCTCCAGCAATAAGGTGTGCTCCTTACCACTTTGTGTGACTGAAGGGGAGGTTACCTTTCAGAAAATGGGGGTTCTTATATACTCATTTTGGTGAGCCACCTGGAGCTGTCTTATTTGCATTTCAGAGGTCAGGACAAAATATTATTTTGGAGTTATTAAGGAAAAAATAAGCTTGTTGTAGACAAAATTCTATTTGGGGACACACAGCTGTATTAACCTTCAAAGATATTGTTAGTATTTTTCCATTAGTATGTCTGATAAGTTTACAGCCTCCGTTAAGGGGAGACCATTGGGCCTAGTCATATAACAATAGTTTTCATGCTTAGATTCTATAAGCTTCAGACTTCCTTAAGGGGAGACTGAAAATGATGATCTCAAGACCAACAGACCTAATAAAATGTTGTATCATGGTCTGCTCCCAAAGGATGGTGGTAATCTCCACTATTTATGCAGGATTTGTGCAATAGTAAATGTTTACTTGGCAATAAAAACATACCAATCGGTGGTTAACATAGCAGACTATTTTACTCTCTTCTCTTCATTAAGAAAAATAGCCTGCTCATTCTTTCATCTTCTAATCTGGTACTTTAAAAGAGAGATTTAGCATCCTTTAGAAGAGAGCTAACGAGCACAGTCTCCATGATGAAATAAATAGCAGAGCAAGTGTAAGTGGGAGAGAGCGACAATCTCCATGCAAGCAACTATATGCATTCCCAGGATATCAAATGGGTCCAACAAAGTGTACTGGCTGGTGAACCAATACTCTCTCCTCACATCTAGAGACAGGATGTCATAGTCTTGGACTTAGAAACAAGAATTTCCAAGCTTAAATTCTGCTTCAGACTCTTTCCAGCTCTGAGCAGTTCATTTAACATTTCTTAGGTTTGCTGTATGCTCATCTGTAAAATGAGGGGGTTGAACTCTACCTGAAATGGATTTTTAGAATTCTTTCATTTTACAGATGGGGAAACTAAGGCTTGAAGTGGTTAAATGACTTGCCCATGATCATATAACTTGTAAGTATGTGAGGGAGATTTTGATCTCAGGTCCCCCTGATTCTAGATATCATGTCTTTTTATTGCTCCCTCCCTGTATGGTCTTTTACTTCCCTAAATCTATTGTCTGATAACAAAGACTCTGAATCCACATGGAGTAATGCCGAAAAACTCTACCTCCCAGGATGTAGGATAAGATCTCTGCTCCACCAGCTATATAATCTTGGGTAAATCATTCCTCTCAGTTTATGGTCCCACCATCCTGCAACAATCAAGATAATACTCAGCTGTTCTGGAGTTTGGTTTGTCAACTTTTCTGGATTTTCTTGGAGCTACTGAGGATCTCTGATATTCTCCTAAATTCTTGACACAGTAATTCTGTTCTTCTACCATGATGCCCAAACACACCATTACATATGGTGGAGAACCTCCTTCTGCCATTTCTACTAGAGATCACAAAGTGGTGCCATAACGTACAGAGTGCTGGCCCTGAATTCAGAGAGACTTAAGTTCAAATGTGACCTCAGATATTAATTAACTGTATGACTTGGGCATATTGCCTAATCTCTGCTTTCCTCAGTTCCTTCAACTGTGAAATAGAAATAATAATAATTCTGCCAAACTTTCAAAGTGGCTGGAAGAAGCAAATGAGATAATATTTGTAAAAAGATTTAGAAGAGTGCTTGGTAGGTGGTATATAAATTCCCATTATTCTTTATCTACATTTTCTATAAATTTTCAGCCAATAAACATTTATTAATCACCTACTATGTGAGGAACTATGCTAATTGTTAGAATTACAAAGAAAGACTAAGATTGCCTTTGATCTCATTATCTGCTGTCCCAAGATCATAATTGTCACTCCTATAATATTCAAAGGATCTCCAGATTCTGATAATCTATATTCTAGTGGAACTTCCAGCTCTTATAGTCTATGAATTATTAACTGTATATACATCTTTGCAGGACCACTAAGTGGCACAGTGGATATAACACTAGGTTTGGAGTCAGCAAGTTCTGAGTTCAAATGGGACCTCAGATTTTTATGTACTATCTAATTGATCTCAGGCAAGTCATTTTACCTTATTTGCCTCAATTTCCTCAACTTTAAAATGAGCTGGAGAGGGAAATGGCAAAGTCCTCCAGCATCTTTGCTAAGAAAACCCTACACAGAGAGACTCAGAGGCAACTAAAAGACTGAAAAACAAGAAAAGTCATCTTTGTGCTGTTTGTATTTCACAAAAAAAGTTGTGACAAAGGACCTGCCCTCAGCAACTTGAAGTCTATCTAGAAAGGTACAGCTACCAAAACATTTGTGAAACATTTTCAGGAAATAATTGAGAACATCTTATGAATTAGGGGTAAAAGTCCCAGGTATTAAATCATTGTTCTGGGAGGTAATTACAAACTGTGTTCTTCCTCCCTGTGTGATCTTGCAGAAATCATTCTCCCTCTATGGGTCTCCATTTGTGGTTCTGAAAAGTTAGGACACTGATCTTTTTTGATGCTAAAGAGGAATAGAAAAAAATAATTGTGGCTGTGAGAAGTGAGGGAAGGCTTCTTGGAGAAGATAGTAGTACTGGAACCCAGATATGAAGGCTGAATATGATTTTAATAAGCAGAATTCTCTATGTCCTAAGTAAGACCATAGAGCTGGAATCATATGTCATGTAACATCTGAACTGATGTTGGGACTTGGAATCAATGGAGGAATCATCCATACTAGTTATAATCTTCCTCCCAAGAGACCAATAAAATACCAGCTAATTATTTCAGAATGTTAATGGAGTCACAACAAGCATGAGTGTTTCCAATAAGCCAGTTGGGCATAATGGACCATGGCTATCACTGCTTCAGTTCAATAGACAGAATCTCAAGGATAGCTGATCAACTTCCTATTCTGAGAATTCACAGAACCATAGAATGTTAGATCTAGAAGCATCTTCCAGATTATCCAGACAATTCCTTTATTTATGTAGTAAAAGATGAGAAACATTCAACAATAAAATGTTTCAAATCAGTTCCAATTGTCAGTGAAGAAAGCCATATACACCCAGAAAGAGGGATATGAAATGTGGACCACAACATAACATTTTCATGCTTTCTATTGATGTTTGCTTGCATTGTGTTTCCTTTCTCAGATTTTTTTTCTTGTAGATATGATTTTTCTTGCACAGCAAGATAATTGTGGAAATATGTATACATATATTCGATTTGTCAAGTGTTTTAACATAATTAACATGTAGTGGACTTCCTGCCATCTAGGGGAAGGGTGGGGACTAGGGGGGAAAATTTGTAATGGAAAGCTTTTTAAGGGTCAATATTGAAGAATTACCCACACATGTTTTGCAAATAAAAACTTTAATAAAAAAAGATGAGAACTGAAGAAGGGAAAAGAAGTTATATATATTGTTGTTGTTCAGTTGTGTCCACCTCTTAGTGACTCTATTTGGGGTTTTCTTGGCAAAGATAATGGGATGATTTGCCATTTCCCTCTTCAGTTCATTTTACATATGGGGAAACTGAAGTAAACATGATTAAGTAAGCTCAGAGTCATACAGCTAGATGTCTAAGGCTAGATTTGAACTCAGAAAGATAAGTCTTTCTGACTCCAGGTCTGGCACTCTATGCACTATAGTTCCGCCTAGCTGTCCATATGTACATATATAAATACATGTCTATGTAAGTATGTATATATGTATGTATAATATATATTATATGTAAGCCATATTAAATATTACATATATATATATGTGTATATATATATATATATATATATATATATATATATATATATATATATATATATATACAGTGATATTAGTAGCAAAGCCAAGACTAAGAGCCAGCTTAGAATTTCATAATGTTGAAAGGATTTTGTAATCCTTTTATAATCCTTTTCTTAGTATGTCCCAAGAATTTAGAGTCCATTTTTGGCTCTTTGACAGCTGAAGAAACTGAGGTACTGTGCGTTTAAGGACTATCCTGGGGGGTCACAATATAGTCATTAGAGTCAGGATCCATATCCAAATTTAACTCCCAATTCAGCACTTCCCCCCTCCCCTAAATTATAGCTATGCTTTGAGTGACTTGTTGGCGTGCTCACTATTTCAAGCCAATGGATATCTGGGCACAGAATACAAGAACGTGGTATTTTTGCACCTAGAGCTGCCAGGAAGGTATCTGCCAACTATAATAACTGCCTTATTTTAAAATGAAGCATGATCTGTTAATATCTGGTATGGCCATAAATCATGATGAAAATGAGACTATGGGCTTGGAAAAGCAAGATAATTTGCTTGAGAGGCAAGAGATCAAACTTTTTAGACTAATAAAAGTCATCCAAAGGAAAATGGATTAGGTTAGCTGGTCCCACCCCTCTGCTCAGTGGATGAACTATAGAATATTCAAACTGGAAAGGACCTCAAAGAACATCCAAATTTAAAATTTAGGAAACTAAAAATTAGGAAGCTGAGTCCCTGAGGAGCCATCATCTCAAAAGCACACTAGCAGAAAATCTACCTCCATTGGAGTCAAAGAAGTTGATTCAGATCTTGGGTTCATCCACTTAAATGCCATATAACTCAGTTTGCCTTTCTCAGCTTTGACTTTCAGATCTATAAAATGGGGGTGTGGGACTACATGACATTGACATTTTCTGTGTCATAGACCCCTTTAAAAATGGGGTAAAACTTACTTTCTAATGACTAAAATAAAATATATAGAATTACAAAGGAAGCTGATTACATAAAATACAGTCAACCTCTTTTAAAATCCTGAAATGGGGCATCTGTGACTAGGGTTAAGAAACTTGGAACTGGATTTTCTAGAAAGACCATTCAGTTTCAAGTCTATGATCCTATGAAGACTACCAGACTACCCTAGGAAATTTAACTTTGCTGGATAATATTTCTCACCCTTTCCTGTCAGAAACTTTTATTAGTCAGTGCAGTACAGAGAGAGGAATGTTGAGATTCTCGACAGTCTTGGAACCTGAATTCAAATGCTGATTGCCTCTTTTACCTTTGTAAAAGTCACAATCTTTGAGACTCAGTTGTTTTTTTTTTCTTCTGTAAAATGAGGGAATTGGGCTAAGTTTGGGGATTTCGCACAGCTCAATGAAAAAAAAATGTGGCAGAATGTTGCAGAATCTCCTTCACCAAAGGCAAAGAATTGACATCCTATTCAAATATTTTGGTTTTGAATTAGACTTTAGTAAACAATTAAGTAGCAAGCAATTACAATTTTATTACAAGGGAGGGAGGAATTAAGAAATTCTCAGCTCATAGAACTAGAGCTAAAATCATCTCCATCTTCCCCATTTTTAAAATTAGGAAACTAAGTCAAATAAAGTCAAACATTTTGTAAGGAGCTTATTTATGTTTAGGTTAAGAGACTTGGTCCAAGTCACATGAGTATTAAATATCAGAGATGAGATTGAAATCTTTTCCCTCTTCCTTTAAATTAGGGTTCTTCCCATTGTACTAAGCTGGCTGTTAAACCATATATATATATATATACATACATATATATATATATATATGTATATATATGATTGGTACCTTTTCCATGGAAGATTTCACTATAACCACTGGAACCTTATTAAGAAAAAAAAGATGGTTCCAGATAACCTTTCAACAATCACATTAGAGCTCCTCTAAAAGGGTCACCTGGGGCTCAGGGGGGACGTATTCTTTTTGAAGGAGCCCCCCCATCTTTACTTGCCTATGAAAATGAGTTGACAGATTCCAGTCCTTTTTCATCCTTTATCACCTATTAAGAAGACAACCTGTCAGACTGTATTCTGGCCAAGAGGAAGTCTGTTTTCATATAGTTTCCACCCCTGGGCTATCATTAATGGTGCCTTGCGGTGGAAGCACAGAGCAGTTATACATGCTATTCACAGCTTTTGAGTATAATCTCTAAAAATGGTGATTTGTGAATTCATTTTCACAGCCCAACAGATGGCAGGATCCAAGCCCTAATCAGAGAACTAGAACATTGGAGAGTTGAAAGAGACCTTGGAGGCCACTTAGTCCAGCACATATACATATTATCACATGTCAGAAAAGTGATACTCCAGTCTCTCCTTGAGTCTAATTCCAGTAAAAACGCAGGACAGAAACATATGTGTTTGCTCAATGAGTCCAAAAGGGGAGGTAAGGGACAATTCTCCTGGAATATAATCTGGATTTTCCTAAGTACAGTGATCCCAAAATATCAGTGTATAAAGTGATTTCACTATGCATTTATTATTATTTCACTTTATACTTAACACAATGCCAGGAATATAGTAAATACTTTATAAATGTTAGTTGCTGATAGGAGAGACATTA
Organism: Myrmecobius fasciatus; assembly: GCA_023553655.1. Classification (NCBI taxonomy): domain Eukaryota; kingdom Metazoa; phylum Chordata; class Mammalia; order Dasyuromorphia; family Myrmecobiidae; genus Myrmecobius; species Myrmecobius fasciatus. The sequence goes on along the minus strand of JAJPUD010001496.1, from coordinate 84,317 downwards.
TTTGTGTATATGTATATAGATGGATATAAGTATGGATAACCAAGAAAAAATATAAGGTACCATTGGAGAAGAAGGTATCAGCTGCATGGGGAGAAGGGGAGATCGGGAAGGGTCTCATACTATAGGTACCATTTAACCTGAGTCTTGAAGGAAACCAGGAATTCAAAGAGGACAAGCAAGAAGAGGAACAGGAACACGAGGAGGAGGAGGACAGAATGGGGAAGAAGAGGAAGAGGTGAATATAGAATTCTAAGCACTGGATTTGGGATCAGGAAAATTGAAGCTCAAATCTAGCCTCAGAAATATACTATCAAAGTGACCTTGAGTCAATCTCTGTCTGCCTCAGTCTCCTCATCTATGAAATTGGAATAATAATATCTAACTATCAAAGTTGTGGTGAGGGTAAAATGACATAATATTTATAGGACACCTTATAAATTATAAGATATATAAATCCTAGATAGTGTTTAGTGTGGATAGGTTAATATGATTGAATTATAGAACATCAGAAGGGAAGTAATGTATAATCATGCTGAAAAAAAGCACTGAGTAAGGAAGATTTTAGTATCTCTCCCAAAAAGGAGGTTTTACTGTACTGATTCATCAAGTCACGGGGTAGGAGGGGGCATTAGAGTTTACTCAATTGGAATTCTCCACCAATGCCCAAGACTGTCATCATCCCCTAAGATATCAGCCCTTGGTACTCATACCTCATCAACTCCCTTTGCTCCTGGGGCCCCTCTGACTTAGAGGGCAGAGCAGAAAGCTCCCACATTCCCCACTTATGGAAGGCACTCAGACCATCCATCTCTTCATTTCCTACTTAGCTTCACTCTTTTGGATTTCTTCATCAGGCCTCTGAGCTATGTACCCTTTTTTAGTTTCTCCCCCATTGGATCCTTAGCAACTTGTGGCTAAATATTTATTCTCCCTTGCCTTCATACCTATATCTCCAGCATTTAGTATAGTATCCAGTGCATAGTTTATATTTAATATTCAAAGATTGTATATGAATGTTATGGAATACTATTATTCTATAAGAAACAATCTGCAGGATGATTTCAGAGAGGCTTAGAGAGACTTATATGAACTGATGCTAAGTGAAGTCAATAGAACTAAGAGAACATTGTACACAGCAACAAGACTATGTGATGATCAGATCTGATGGACATGGCTTTTTTCAACATTGAGGTGATTCAGGCCAGTTCTAATAGACTTGGGATGGAAAAAGCCATGTGCCTCCAGAAAGAGACTATGGAGACTGAGTGTGGATCACAAAATAACATTTTCATATTTTTGTTGTTTTCTTGCTTTTTGTTTTCTTTCTCATTTTCCCTTTAGATCTTATTTTTCTTATGCAACATGATAAATATGGAAATATGAATAGGAAAATTGCCCATATTTAACATATATTGAATTACTCACTGTCTAGGGGAGGTGGTGGAGGGAAAGGCAGAAGGAAAATTTGGAACACAAAGTTTTGTAAGAGTGTTTTTTGAAAATAAAGAATTATTATTAAAAAAGAAACTGAGATGACTTTATGAGGGAAAATGACATTAAAAAGGAGGCATTAATAGCAAAGGTCCCATTAGGAACATGGGATCTTCCTATCTCACTTATAGCTGAAACTTTCCATGGATATTGTTTCCCTTATTAGAAGTGAGTTCCTTGAGAGCAGGAACTACCTTACTTTGGATCATTTCCAGAATTTAATAAAATGCTTTGCATATAGTAAGTGCTTAAATATGTAATCATTCTATATTTAATATATTATGGACTATGGCATAGATGGATAAAATAAATGCTTATTGTAATTAAATATCAATATCTGTATTTAAGATGATCTTTCATACATTTGTTGAAAGCATTCTTTTTACATCTCAAGACAGGACAACAATGATAAACATTCATTTTGTTCCTACATATTTTTGATCTTTTCTTCTGGGTCTCTATATATTATTTTTTTTTGTTTCATCTATTTTGGAGATTATAAGTATTGGGATAACACTGATTTTAAAACCTTAAACTTGAATTTTGCTGAATCAAAATTATGTCCAAGACATTGTGGCAAGAGTTTCATTTGCCATCATAGTCTAATTCTAGACCTAAATAAGATATTTTAAGGCCTTTACTTATAATATGAAGCTTAATTATCTATTATTCCATGATTTTGTGATTTAGGCCACTGGGTTATGTCAAATATTTGATAGATGCTACTTTTTTGCATCCTGATATGTTGCACATTTTCTACCATTTTCTTACATGATTTATACTCATTATTATGCAAATTCGGGGTTCCTTAAGTGTGAACTTTCTGTAACCTGACCTTAACCTGGTACTGAAAAGCCATTAAAATTCCCTTCATTTCTATAAATAAACATATGTGATTCTGAAAAAAAAAAGTTAAGGTGAAACACAGGTATCTCAGGGGACTTAGACAAATTCATATAATGAATACACAGCAGTATTCAGAGTATCTTTAAAATATAGGTATTATTGAAGAATCCAAACTAAAATTTTCTCAGTAAATATTTATTAAAGTGTTGAGTATGTATCAGACATGATGCTAAACACCCAGGACAAGAGTAATAATAATTAAAAAAACAATCTGAGTCAGATTTGATCTCAGAGGTCATAAGAATATAGGATCAAGGCTGCCGGTAGTTTTAGAAATTATTTAGTCCAACTCTCCACCTCTGTTTTACAAATAAGGAAACTAAAATATTGAGAAATCATTTAGTCCAGCTCTCGACCTCCATTTTACAAATAAGGAAACTAAGGTACTGAATCACAGAAAGTCATCTGGTTTAAGTTTCATTCTTAAATAATAAGTCCCTGCCCTCAGAGGAATAAATTAAGCAAGCTAGAGTGAGGACCTTAACATGGTACAACAAAAGCTCAGAAAAGTTCTATCTAAGGTTTCTTTTGAGCTCTGACCTTCTATGATTCACTGACTATTACCTGCCCTTCCCATTCTACTCCTTCCAGAAATCTCATTAAAACTGGAGAAATCCTGAGAATGAATGAACCAGGGATGTCTTCCCTGGGGTTGATGCCATAGATTTGCCTTGCTGAATCCTGTAACTAAAGGACACATAACTTTGGCCTGAGGGATCTTTGGCTCAGAGTCAATTACTGAGTATTCCCATATTCCATCTCAAATGACTGTTTTTGTCCCTGACACAAAAGCCAGCCCTGGCCCATTTTCTGAACTTAGCTTCTATCACATTTTAACCTCACTTTCAGCAACACATTCATTTCACTGTCTTGGAGACCAAAAGAAAAAAGAAAAAAAAAAGACATATTTCTAGGTGAGATTCCTGTTCCAGTTAAAGACTTGAACCTACATTGAATCCCCCTTGAGAAACATCAAATTTCAGGATCATTTTAATGGTAATTCAATTAAAATTCTAAGTATAGTAAAAGTGATTCTATAATAAAATAAGTAAAAATATTTCAGAAACTATCTCTATGGACTCATGCATCACACTCATGTTGGGAGCATTTGTGAGAGAGGGCACTCCAGAATAATGAAAAAAAAAAGCAATTAATTTCTTTTTTAAAGTTGTTTTTCATTGAGGTCTGACTTTCTGTGACTTCATTTAGGGTTTTCTTGGCAGAGATTCTGGAATAGTTGGCCATTTCCTTCTCCAGTTTATTTTACTTATGAGGAAACTGAGGCAAATGACTTTCTCCCTGGACAAGGTTCCACAACTAATAAATGTCTCAGGTCATATTTGAACTCAAAAAGATGAATCTTCCCGATGACGAATCTAGTTCTCTATCTACTATACTACCTAGCTGCTTCATTTAAGTGTATAATATGGACCAAACAATAGCAACAAAAACAGAAAAATTGAGGTAGATCCAAATCTCAAAAAGTTCAGTGTATTTTTGAGTGATAACATACAAAAGAGAATTTTTTGGAGGGAAGATGGAAAGGTCCAAATTCCTGAGTGAGCACAGGGAGGGCACATGGCAAGCCTGAAGAGTCCTTGGGTTATTTAAGTAGGTCTAATAACAGTTTCGGGGTATGAGGAATACAGAACAGATCAGATGGTAAAACTTGCTGGTCTATCATCTCATTAGAAGAAATAGACCTGATTTAGTCCTATTTCATTTATGCTTCATGTAAGTTGTCAATTACTCAGATATATTCAGAATAGCTCATACCAGTATTAAAGGTGAAAAAGAAGGGACATTTCCTGAATGTAGATGGTCTTCCCATATCTCAGACATCTCTAATGGACATAAATACTGAAATACTCTCAGAGAGTAAGTAATCAATCCTATGTCATTGATCTCTGGCTCTCTTTGAGTAACCATACTAAATTAGTATCTTTGAGGTATACATCAATGTGATTTGGAATGCATATTAGAGTGTTGGTTCCTGAAGTAAAAGGATACTTTTATTCTTCTTTCTGTATATTATTATTTTTATGTGTGACTCCCCATGAACTCTTTTTTTTTTTTTTTTTTTTTTTTTTTTTTTTTTT
>JAJPUD010001496.1:0-79721 GCA_023553655.1 Myrmecobius fasciatus | reverse complement strand
TTTTGGTGAGGCAATTGGGGTTAAGCGACTTGCCCAGAGTCACACAGCAGGAAGTGTAGGAAGTATTAAGTGTCTGAGGTCAAATTTGAACTCAGGTCCTCCTGACTTCAGGGTGGTGCTCTATCCACTGCACCACCTAGCTGCCCCTTATTTGGGGTTTTCTTGGCAAAGATACTGGAATAATTTGTCATTTCCTTCTCCGTAACTATATCCAGTACTTAGTACTTTACCTAACACATAGTAAGCACTTGTTGATGATGATGGTGATTTTCCCAAAGAGAATCATCATTGGAGTGACAACTGGATAATTCCACCTCTTCCCTGTCCTCAACATATTTTATTGGGCTGTGGTTGTGTGATCTTGGCATAATAGTACCATTCCCTATAGAAACAAGAGGTCTAAGAATTTTTTTTTAATTCTTACCATTGAATTCATTTTAAAAATTAAAATAATAATATTTAATCTAGCTAAACATTTATTATAAAAATACTAAAACATCTTTTAGCTTGCTATGCAACCCCAATGTTTCACAGATATAGGCAGCTTTCTTTTTCTTCTGAACTAACTCTTCTTCTCAGTCTCCCTATTTCTACTGAGGGCACTGAGGTCACAACCAATGGCCAGTATTGCAAACAGTGAAATCCTCAACTGCCCCGATACCCTCAGCACAGTTCTCTTCTGCTTTTCCTTCTCTTCACTAGCACAGCCACCAAGACTTCATGATATCTTCTTTGGATTGCTGCAATAGCATCCTAGTTGGTTACACTGCCTTTAAAGCTCAATCCACTCAGTCCATATTTAGCAGCAAATGTGATTTTCCTCAACTAAAAGTCCGAGGCCCTCCTTCCCATTCACTCAGTCACCTAGGAAGCTATAAATTTAGTAAATGAACAGTTTAGTTCCCTTTAGTCTCTTGGCTAAATTGCCTGTGATGGGCAGTCTATGTCAGACACAACCATAAACATACAACAAATGTTTCACTAATACATGTAACAGGGCCAATCATTGGGAGAAGCCTTGGGAATGCTGAATCTCTATGCTGAATAATACTAATTCTTTTCGTCTTTCTTCATCACAAATCTACCAGATCCTTTACATTCTCATCACCTTCCTCAGGACACTTATAGTGTAACAACTAAAGCTGAACGTGTAGCTTCAGTTCAGATTTCATTCAGGTGAAATATGACCCAATTATTGTCACTCTGGTCCTGAATTCTGGGCCTCTCAACAAAGTCAAAAGCTTTGTTTGCTTTCCTGTCTACTTTTTCATATTGCTCATAAGTTAATAACGTAATAGGTTTTATATTTAGATGGGGTCTCAAATATTATCTAATCCAATTGTTTTATTTTACAGATGAGGAGACAGAGACCTAGAGATAACAACCTAAGTCCCCAAAGTCACACACAGAAGAGCCAACATATGAACACACTTCCTCTAATTCCAAACTGGTGTTCCTTCCCTTAGACTTCTGAATATCCAGAGCTTGAGAGCTAAAAGGGACCATGGAACCCAGAACATGAATTTCTGATGAATCTCAGAACATATAAATCTGGAAGAAACCTTAGGATATTGAATGTCAAGTTGGGCTAGATGTTAGAACACAGATGTCACATCTGGAAGAAATCTTAGCATTTTGAATGCCATAACTGGAAGGGACCATAGAACACTGAATTTCACAATCTGGGATAAACCTTAGGATTAAAAATGTCAGAGCTGGGAGGGACCTCAGAACACAGGTCAAACTTGGATGCACTTTAGAATGCAGAATGTCACATCTGGAAGAAACCTTAGGACATAGAATTTCAGCAATGGAAGGAACCTTAGAACATGGAAAGTCAAGCTAGGATGGACCTTAGAATATAGAATGTCACAACTGGAAGAAACCTTAGGACATAGAATGTCAGAGCAGAAAGAGACATTAGAATTAAGAATTTTGAAATTGGCAGAAACTTTAAAACATAGAATGAGAAAGCTCTAAGGACCAGAGCTAAAAGAGATCCTGATACTATTCAATCCAACCCTATCATTTTACAATGAAAAAAAAAATTCCAGAAAAGAAAAGTGATTTGTCCATTGTCACGAAGATATTTAAAAAAGATTATCTAATTTGAAACATAGTTTTATTTCTCCTGAGCTTTTCTGCTATTTAGAGGAGACATTACATCTGGGGACTGGAGGATAGTTGGAGAGGATGGAATAGGACAATTTCTGGTAGATATAGCAGGAGTACGGAAGGGAGAGTCATGTCCAGGGGTCAAAAGTACTAAGACTGGTTATAAAATCTCATTAGCAACTACTATAGAGCAGGTTAATATCTCTCACTACAGCTTCAGTCTGTATGAAGCAATGGCAAAGATACACAGATGGGAAAGATCGTCCAAAATTTGTGATGTCACAAAGGTAGAGAGTTTCCACCAAATTTCCCCCTTATTCCATATATGTAACACTTTATTTCCCACCTCTTGTCATTTACATGGCTCTCTTTTTTGATTGGAACATTTTCTCTTCTCATGTCTGCTTCTTGTTGCTTATCACTGTGTCTGGAACATAGTTGGCATTTAAGAGATGTTTACTGGTTGCTTTATGTGGCCTTCTAGTCAAATCCAACTCCTAGCTAAAGCATTTTCTAATATTTCAATTGTTACTATTTCCCCCTGGAATTGCTTTGTATATTTTTCTATGTATACTTTTTGACAGCTAAGTGACACCATAGTGGATAGAGCACCAGGCTTAGAGTCGTGAAGACCTGAGTTCAAATCTCACTTCAGGCACTTACTGGCTGATAACTTTTGGCAAATAACCTCTGTTTCCCTTATTTTCTCCCACTGAGAGCCCCTAAATTTATACATGAAACAAGTTAGCCACTCTGCTGTCTAAGCATGTCTGGGAGTGAATCAAGGGCTCATAGATAATGTATAAATTGGAGATTTAAAATGTATAAATGTAAAATGTATAAAGAAAATGCATAAATTGGAGCATCTACCTTTCAGGGTTGTTGTAAAGATCAAATGAGATCATTTGCAAAGTGCCTAGCATAATGCCTAGCACATGATAAATGCTACATAAACATTAGCTATTATTATTATGTATATTTCCTATTTATTTATCTAGGTATACACTATTCCATGTTCTTTCATTCGGTACTCTGTCACCCACAGTAAACTCTTTGAAATCAGGGGTTGTTTAATTTCTTGACATTTTATCTCTAGTTCCTAGCTCAGAGTCTGGCACATAGTAGTAGGTGCTTAAATGCTTGTCAGGGTCCCAAAAATCTCTGCTGAGGAAGATCTGAGGCTGACACATTATTGTTGTTCCCACCACTTTAACATTCAATGACACTGGAGACTATATTGCTGTGGTAAACTTTCATCAGTGCAAGTCCTGTGTATTTGAATTTTATGATAACTCGCATGTGTTTATATTAAAGTTGCTCACATTTCTATGATGTTTTGAGATCCCAAGGAACTTTCTTCCTAAAAATCCAGGACAGAAGGGAGTGGAGTCCAGTTTCTTCATTTGTAAAATTGAGCAGTTGGATCAGATGACCTCTGGGATTATTTCCAGATTTTTATAGGTGGCCCTATGATGGTCATGTGTGCTAAGTCTAGAAAGAGAGGGTGGAGACATTCTGATTCACTGGATTGTGTACCAGATCTAAGCACATGGGGTTTAATTAGGGTTTTCCCTCCTAAGTACATGGGGCTTCATTAGGGTTTTCCCTCCATCACCTCATGGGAAAATATTGAAAGAATCCCAAGTCAAGGAAGATATCAGAAGTTACAAACCAGCAGAAAAAAAAGAACTGAATAACTGTCTAAGATATAGCAATTCAGAAACAAGACGCATAAACCAACCCTTCCTTTCAAGGAGTCTCTTCTAGGAACCAAGACAATGTATATAATGGTAGTAGAAATATCCAAAAGACTTGCAAGGTGATTGGTGGGAAAGAAAGGAGGAAGCAATACTGTTTGGGGGAGATCAGGAAAGAGGGGATGGAAAACAGGTGGGAGCTGCTATTTCACCATGTTCCCAGGGGGCATGTTTTATAAATCAAAACATTAACATACAACAAGTTATGTTTGATGCCTTTCCTCCCTCCCTCCTCTGAAAGATGTGTTATTGTAGGCAGAACAAAGGGTCATGCACAAATTCAGAGATGGAAAAATCTTCATAGGCCATCTGGAACAGATCGTTTATTTTAAAGAAGAGGCAGACTGGAACACAAGGTGATAAAACTACTTCTTTAGGGATACACAGTCAGTAAGTCAGAAAGTTGGGATTTGAACTCAAGTCTTGTGATGAGAATCAGAGATTTCCTCCTACATTATTCTGCCTTACATCTGAAGTCAGAAGATCTGGGTTCAAATTTAACTGGGCCCCAGATTTCCTAGGGCACTTTGGGCACTTCCACCCTCTTTTAGATTTCTATATTTCTGAGATTCCCTTTCCTCATCTGGAAGCAAAGAACTAGGTTAGATAGCCACTGAGAGCCCCTAAATTTATAGTTGAAACAAGTTAGCCACTCTGCTGTCTAAGCATGTCCTGGAGTGAATCAAGGGCTCAGAGATAAATTGGGAAGAAAAAGATATCAGTGTATCCCAGAAGGAAGGCTATTAAAAGAGGGCACTCCTGGTTTGCTTGGCTGCTCACAATCAGAAGAGTTCCTGAGGAGAAGCTGAGCTATAATAAGAACATTAGGCCCCTGGGGCAAACAGCTCATCAGGGCTCTATCCCACAGGTAGAGTTCCCTGGAAGTGGACATTTCCACCCCTGAGTTGCTCACTCTTGCTACTCTTTCCCCCTGCCCTATTTCAGAGTGGGCTGCTCATCCAGTCTGCTCAACGGCCTGGGCCCTATGGTCTTTGATAATAATGATGACAAATGCCCAAGAAGTACTAACCTATGGAAGAGTTGAGGGAGAAGAGCAGAGCAGGGCAAGGATCTAAGGTGTCCTTGCATAAACGTCCTGGACATAGGGGATTTCTACTGGGGAAGGAGGCAACAGCAGAGACAAGGCAGAATAAGCAAAAGGATCAAGGATGGAAGAAGGTATTAGGGGGAGACAGTGAGCCATGTGGTAGTTTAGCATGAGTCTGGCTCTTCTAAATTCAATGATTTCTATGCTGTCCAAGGTCCTGAGTGCTAAATAATAATAATAATAATAATGGAAATGCACCAGCAGCAAGAGATACAAAAAGAAATTCCATTCCAAATAACAGATGATAGGAGAAAATATTTGGGAATTAATCTGCCAAGGAAAAGTCAGAAACTATATGAACTAAACTGCAAAACACTTTCCACACAAATAAAATCAGACCTAATCAATTGGAAAAATATTAAGTGCTCATGGGTAGGCAGAGCAAACATAATAAAAATGACAATACTACCCAAACTAATCTACTTATTTAGTGCCATACCAATCAAACTCCCAAGAAATTATTTTACAGATCTAGAAAAAAAAAAGTAGCAAACTTCATTTGGAAGAACAAAAGGTCAAGGATTTCAAGGGGATTAATGAAAAAAAAAGGCAGATGAAGGTGGCCTTGCTGTACCATATCTAAAACTATATTATAAAGCAGCAGTCATCAAAACCGTTTAGTACTGGCTAAGAAATAGAGCAGTCGATCAGTGGCACAGGATAGGTTATCAGGACAATCTAGGCAATAACCTAAACAATTTAGTGTTTGATAAACCCAAAGACCCCAGATTTTGGGATAAGCACTCACTATTTGGCAAAAACTGCTGGGAAAATTGGAAACTAGTGTGGAAGAAATTAGGGCTTGACCCATACCTAACACCACATACCAAGATAAGATCTAAATGGGTTCATGATCTAGATATAAAGAGTGACTCTGTAAGCAAGTTAGAGGAACGTAATATAGTTTACCTCTCAGACCTGTGGAAATGGAATAAATTTATGTCCAAAGAAGATCTGGAACTCCTAATTGAACACCAGATGGATAATTTTGATTATCTTAAGGTAAAAAGTTTCTGTACAAGTAAAACTAATGCAGACAAGATTAGGAGGGAAGCATCAAATTGGGAAATCATCTTTACATTTAATGGTTCTGATAAAGGTCTCATTTCTAAAATATAGAGAGAATTGTCTCATATATATATATATATATATATATATATAAGAATTCAAGCCATCCTTCAATAGATAAGTGGTCAAGGGATATGAACAGACAGTTTTCAGATGATGAAATTAAAACCATCTCTAGTCATATGAAAAGTTGCTCCAAATCGCTATTGATCAGAGAAATGCAAATTAAGACAACTCTGAGGTACCACTACACATCTGTCAGATTGGCTAAAATGACAGGAAAAGATAATGATGAATGTTGGGGGGGATATGGGAAAACTGGGACACTAATACATTGTTGGTGGAACTGTGAAAGGATCCAACCATTCTGGAGAGCAATTTGGAGCTATGCTCAAAAAGCTATCAAACTGTGCATACCCTTTAACCCAGCAGTGTTTCTATTGGGCCTATATCCCAAAGAGATCTTAGAGGAGGGAAAGGGACCCACATGTGCAAGAATGTTTGTGGCAGCCCTTTTTGTAGTGGCTAGAAACTGGAAACTGAAGGGATGCCCATCAATTGGAAAGTGGCTGAATAAATTATGGTATATGAATGTTATGGAATATTATTGCTCTGTAAGAAACGACCAACAGGACGATTTCAGAGAGGCCTGGAGAGACTTGCATGAACTGATGCTGAGCGAAATGAGCAAAACCAGGAGATCATCATACACAGCAACAACAGTATTACATGATGATCAATTCTGATGGACATGGCTCTCTGCAACAAAGAATTGTCTCAACCCAGTTCCAATTGTTCACTGAAGAAAACCATATACACCCAGAGAGAGGGATATGAAATATGAACCACAACATAACATTTTCATGCTCTCTATGGATGTTTGCTTGCATTGTGTTTCCTTTCTCTGATTTTCTTTTTTTCTTGTAGATTGGATTTTTCTTGCATAACTTGTCAAGTATTTCAACATTATTAACATGTAGTGGACTTCCTGCCATCTAGGGGAGGGGAGGAGACTGGGGGTAAAATTTGTAATGGAAAGCTTTGTAAAGATCAATGCTGGGGAACTACCCTTACATATGTTACACAAATAAAAAGCTTTAATAAAAAAATAATAATGGAAATGCAATGGATTTTAAAATTTGCACAATTTCTTAAAATCATTAAACTTTTGAACCTTTCAAATTTCAGTGACCTAAGGAATAGTCTTCCTTTTCCTGACCCAGTAGCAGCACTAGAGAGGGACAACGTCTATGTGACATGAGAGAGAAAGGGACCTATAGGAAGAAGCAGGCTTTGAATTATCTTTTACTATTTTGCTACTGTTCTCCATAGCCAATTCAAGGCCTGTTTACTACAAGATAGAACAGAATGATTTCATGAAAGGCAGCTATTCCAATGTCCTTCATCCATGGCAGCGGCTCTAAAATGAAGATGAATAATATATGTCATTTGAGGGGCAGCTAGATGGCACAGTAGATAGAGCATCAGCCTTAAAGTCAGAAGAACTTGAGTTCAAATCTGCCCTCAAACACTTAATACTTCTTAGCTGTGTGACCCTGGGCAAGTCACTTATATGTATATATGTGTGTGTGTGTATTTCAATATATAATATATACATATATACATATATTTATGTATGTGTTATATATAATATGTATATATATACATATATAGTCAGTCAGTGAATAATTATGTCAAACAATGTTCTAAGGTCAAGGAAAATCAGGAAAGAAAAACTGTCTCTGACCTCAAGGAACTTATGCTTTAATGAGACAACATACCAACAGCTAAGTACATGCAAGAAATATAAACGCATATGGGAAATAATTTCAGATGGAAGGTGCCAGCAAGAGGGAGCATAAGGTGGAATCTGACAGGCTTGAAGGGAGCCAGGGAAGCTGTGGGGCAAAGAGTAGGAGGGAGAACATTCTAGGTACTGGCAGTAGTCAGCCAAAATTAAACTGTGAACTGGATGATTTTTTCCCCCGCAAGAAAATTGTGATCTGACTGATAGAAATCTAGTCATTGGAGCTAAATAATTTTATATATTTTTGGAACTGAAGGAGCTTAAGAATCAATTGGTTCCACAAGCATTTGTTGTTGCTGCTGTTGAGTCATGTCTGACTTTTTGTGACCCCATGTAACATGACAAGCCAGTTCTTTGTAGCCTCCACTATCTCCTGAAATCTGTCCAAGTTCATGTTCATTGTTTCCTTGACTATCTCCATCTCATCTCTACTGTCTCCTTTTCCTTTTGTCTTCAATCTTGCTCATTATCAAGGTCTTTTCCAATGAGTCCCATCTTCCCATTATGAGGTCAAAGCATTTAAGCTTCAGCTTCAATATTTGACCTTCCAGTGAAGAGCCTGAATTAATTTCTTTAAGTATTGACTGATTTGATCTCCTTGCATTCTGCAGCACCACAATTCAAAAGCATTGATTCCACAGCACTCAGCTTTCCTTAACAATCCAACTCTGACAGCCATATATTATTGCTGGAAAAAAAACATAGTTTTGACTCTGTGAACCTTTGTTGACAAGGTGATGTTTCTGGGTTTTTGTAGTATGCTCTCTGGATTTGCCATAACTTTCCTTCCAACAAACAAGCATCTTTTATTCTGGCTACAATGGCCAAGTATTTTTAGGTGCCTATTATATATATTAGGTACTGGGAATATAATTACAAAGTGAAACAGTGACAGTCCTCAAGCAATTTATATTCTATTTTTTAATTGAATTTTATGTCAGTGACATTTTCCATTTGAATGATACCTTCATCTGTAAAGAGAATGATTACAAATGGTTTAACTTATGTCTTTGTATTTCTTTTTCATAGCACTCACATCTGAAACAAAGTTGGTATTTAATACACAAGACAATTAAGTGGTAGAGTGAATAGACTTCTAGCCTTAAAGTCAGGAGAATTTGAGTTCAAATCTAACCTTAGATACTAACTGTATGACCCTGGACAAGTCACTTAATGCTGTTTGCATGTTTCTGCATCTGTAAAATGAGCTGGATAAGGAAATGACAAATCACTGAAGATCCCACATGAGGCCACAGAGAACTGGACACAACTAAACAGCAACAGTAAAAAGAAAATCAGAGATTCAAAGAAGTCAAAGTGGGAAGGGTGATCATTCCAGGCATGAAGGGTCTAGGGCCCCATATGTAATATATGAGAAATAATAAGAATGCCATTTGGCCTGACCATAAAGTGAGTTAAAGAAGATTAAATTCAGGAATCAGAAAAATAGATTCAAACCCTACCTTAAATGGGCACCAGCTGTGAGATGCTAAACAAGTCACTGTAATCTCTGTGTTTTAGTTTTCTCATCTATAAAATGGAAATAGACCCCATGGTCTCCAAGGTCCCTTTGAGTTCTGAAATCATGATTGTGCACTTTACAAACCACAATTGTCAGTAGAAGATATAAATGAATATATACCTAATTCTTAATTTATGGGATAAAAAGTATTTTCATTATATGCTCTGATGACTTGCAAATCTATTATGTGAAACTTTCTTTAAAATATTTTAAAATTTATTATGCAAATTTATTTCTTTCCCTTGGTTCTCCCCCTTCCCACCCCTGCCCTAGAGATGGCGACCATTAGACACAAATAGGTTTTGTAAATTATTTTATGCATAATTCTATTAGGTTTTCTTCCTCCTGATCAGATAGCAACTATCTTCAATTGCCCTTTATTTTTTATTCTTGAGTTGTTGTTTCGTCCTCAATTCTCAAAGAGGACCATGACATCATGGAGGTAGTACCATGACATGCAAGTCAATGGGATTTAAATGAGGGAAGGCTGTGTAAGATCATCTGCCTCACTTTCCCCATGTGGGCCATCTGAATCAAGGGATCAGATATAGATCAAGAAAACTGGATATAACCTCAGCTCTTTGGCTCTTTGAAATATAGTGTCCCAAAAACTCTCCCAAAAAATAGCTTGGGCTCTGATTGGCAATTTTCCACCTTTCCTGCATCTTTGCCTCCATTAAACTTCTGGGCTTTCTCCATGATTTACCAGCTCAATACTCTGACCCCACACTTTTCCAGCTCTCCTTTATGTATTGTCCTTTATTAGAACAGAAACTTCTCTGGTAAAGAAAGTCAGAAGACCCACGATGAATCCTAGTAATATGAATGCATATAATAAAATATATAAATATATAATAAACTAAATATAAATATATAAAATATATTGAAATATATAAAAATAAAATAAAGTGCATATAACAAAATAGCATATGAATCCAAGTAATTAGATTGACACAAAGTACTTAATTAATTCCTTCACTATCTATTTACTCACTAATGTTGAAGAATCAATTTTTGCTGTTCAGTCATTTCAGTTGTATACAACTCAGTAACCATTTTTCACATTTTCTTGAAAAGGATATTGAAGTGGTTTGCCATTGCCTTCTTCAGCTCATTTGACAGATGAGGAAACTGAGGTAAACAACATTTAGTGACTTGCTTAGGGTAACAAAGCTAATAAATGCCTAAGGCTGGATTTGAACTCTAGTCTTCCTGACTCCAGGCTCAGCCCTCTGTGAACTATGACGCCCTCTAGCTGCAGTCCTACATAGAGTTTTATAGTATATAGCAGTCACTCAAACTTCTGGAGATACCATGAACTATATAGGCTGAACCCTCTCCATATCCTTAGCCACCCTCATCTTGCACCATAATGGAGTCTACAAGTAATTATTCAATATCTTTTCTGTGCCAGGTACCATGTTAAAGTCTGGAGTAAAGAAAGTAAAGCAAACAAAATCAAACAAAGCAAACTAAACAGTCTCTACTTTCAAGGAGCTCACCATCTAATGGAGGTCACTAAGAGAGTCTATTGAGCTTCTCTACACAGACAAAAAAATAATTAGTCTGTATTTTACAGTAGTCTATCTGTGACCACATCATATCTCCAGTGAAATGTGAGCATCTTATGGGCAAGACTTTTTTTGTGGCTATTCACACTCCACATTGTACTCTCCACATTGTAGACTCCTAATCAATTCTTATTTTATTGAATTAAAATGAATTTAATTGAATCAGTATGGGTATTCTGGCAACATTATTTCTTCCCTCTCCCTAAATGGGTTCTTGCATCTCTAAGTCCCAGATGTTTTATAGGCCTCTGTGTAGCATTCATTGACTTTTAACCAAGCCAGCCACAAACCTGGTCTGAAGGATGTATAGGAGGCCTACAGAGGAACATCACCTATAGTCCTGGGCGTGGAAATATGTGAGCCTTTGGCCCATATTGATCAGGTCTCATACAGCTCAGCAGTAAAGACAAGGCTATGTTTGATACTTCTCTCCCTCCTCCTCTCTCCCCCTAAAGGGAAAACAGAACTACAAGCAATTGCAGGGCTGCATTGAGAAATCAATGATGCTCAGATTCTATTTTCAAAATATTGTTTGGCCTGAAGCCTGCTTCAGAAGTCCTAGAGCATCCCACAGAGAGAAAATGCAGAGCTGATGATACATTCAGAGGCCAGCTGGGATTTCCAAGTCACTAAGCTCCCCTCATATTTGCCCTACATGGCAAGTAATTAAGTGAAGTGTGATCTTACAGAATTACAGGTCGGGATGCTTTTCTCACTTCTCTGCATTTCCTGTCCAGTCTTCAAGACCCAATTTAGCCCTCACCTTCTCCAAGAAGTCTCAGCTTCAACTTCTATAAAATGAGGGGGCAAGAATAAATCACCTATAAGGTTCTTTTTGATATGATTTTATAATTGAAGAGGACTTTAGCAGCCATCAAATCCCATCCTCTTCCTTAAGGTCAGTGAGGTTCAATGAAAAAAAAAAGCAATCTGACTAAGGAAAAAGACAGAGTTCCCATAAGAGACAGAATTTGATCCCAGGACCTCTTACTCAATAGCCAATATGTTTTCAACTATACTACACTGCCTCTAATCCTCTCATTGTAAAATTAAGACAAAGGCTTAGAGAGGGGTTCAGGAGTCACCTAGCTAGTAAGTAACAGATGCCAAAGACTCTGAATCCATTTGTCTTCTCACTGCCCCACACTGCCTGTGCCTGATGGCTTTCCACAGACATTTCTCTGACCTTTGCACTCATGAAGCTCATTGCCTACATTTACCTTGCTGCTTGGGCAGACATATATTGCCTTACTTTGCTTGGCTCAAAATCAATGGGCAGAAGTTGTCAAAAGGAAGATTTGTGATCAATAGAAGGAAGAATTTCTTTTTTTAATAATAGTTTTTTATTTTCAAAATACTTCAAAGATACTTTTCAACCTTCGCCCTTCCAAAACCTTGTGTTCCAAATTTTTCTCCCTTTCTTATCCCCAACTCCCCTCCCCTAGACACCAAGCAATTCAATATAGGTTAAACATGGGCAATTTTCTATACATATTTCCTTTTTTCATTCTTTTTTCTTATTAAAGCTTTTTATTTGCAAAACATATGTATGGGTAATTCTTCAACATTGACCCTTACAAAGCTTTCTGTTACAAATCCCCCCCCCCCAGTCCGCACTCCTTCCCTAGATGGCAGGAAATCCACTACATGTTAATTATGTTCAAATACTTGACAAATCGAATATATGTATATATATTTCCATACTTATCATTGTTGTGCAAGAAAAATCGTATCTACAAGAAAAAAAATCAGAGAAAGGAAACACAATGCAAGCAAACATCAATAGAGAGCATGAAAATGTTTTGTTGTGGTCCACATTTCATATCTCTCTCTCTGGGTGTATATGGCTTTCTTCACTGAACAATTGGAACTGGTTTGAAACATTTCATTGTTGAAGAGAGCCATGTCCATCAGAATTGGTTATCATATACTATGTTTCATATATAATATCATGTATAATGATCTCTTGGTTCTGCTCATTTCCCTAAGCATCAGTTCATGCAAGTCTCTCTAGACCTCTCTGAAATCATTCTGTTGGTCGTTTCTCACAGAACAATAATATTCCATAACATTCATATACCATAATTTATTCAGCCACTCTCCAATTGATGGGCATCTATTCAGTTTCCAGTTTCTAGCCACTACAAAAAGGGCTGCCACAAACATTCTTGCACATGTGGGTCCCTTTCCTTGAAGGAATAATTTCTTAACATTGAGAGTTTTCCCCAAGTGGCTGCCAAGGGAGATGGTGGGTTCCTTGTCACCATGGGAAGTCAAACAATGACTGATGGACCATTTGTTGGGGGTGTTCAGGTAAAGAGTTTATTAGATATCCCTCTGGGTTGTCAGTAGCTGTGGCTGTGCAATTAATTAGGATAACAACAGTTATTTATATACTGCTTTAAAGTTCACAAAGCATTACACATATATTAAATCATTTGATTCTTCAAATAACCCTATGAGTTAGTTTTTTTTAACTTTTATAAATTAAGAAACTGAGGTCAAGAGAGGTTAAGCAGCTTGTCAAGGGTCACACAGCAAAATAGTCATTGAGGCAAGATTTAAACCAGGTGGATCTGAACATATGTTGAGCACTACTAGACATTGCATCTCCTACACTGGCTATTTAAGGCTCCCCCAAATTGCTTCCCAAGATGATGTCTATGGGCAGTGAACTAGAATCATTGCTAAAATTACTAATTGCTTCAACTATTTATTTGAATCCTTTTCCAAATATATCAACATGTCATCTGCAAAAGTGATAGTTTTGTTATTTCATTTCTTCTTCTGATACCTTGTATTCCTTTTTTTCCCCTTAATTCTATTGCTAGGATTGCCAGTACAATACTAAATAATATTGGTAACAATGAGCATCTTTGTTTCATACTTTGGACTTCTACTTTATCCCCATTTTAAATGATGCTTACTGATAGTTTTAGTTGCATGTTTTTTTAATCAACCTAAGGAAAACCATTATTATGCTTTCAAGTGTTTTTTAAATAGAAATGAGTGTTGTACTTTACCAAAAACTTCTTTCTGTATTTATTGACATAAATTATGTGATTTTTAAAATTTTTAGTATTGATCTTATCAATACTAAAAGTTTTTAAAATTTATAAAATCAATTAAGTCAATAGTTTTCCTTCTGTAAAGCCATCACTGAATTCCTGATATAAATTGCACTTGATCATAATGTATAATCTTTGTGATATATTGTTGTAATCTTTTAGCTAGTATTTTATTTAGAATTTTTGCATTTACATGCACACATGGAATTAGTCTACAATTTTCTTTCTCTGTTTTTGCTCTTTATGGTTTAAGTTTAAGTATCCTTTGTTTCATAAAAGGAGTTTAGTAGAATCCATTCTTTGCCTATATTCAAAATAATTTATTTAATATTGGAATTAGCTCATCTTTAAATGTGTGATAGAATTTACTAGCAAATCCATGTGATCCTCGTTTTTTTTCCTAGAAAGATCATTTATGGTCTGTTCAATTTCTTTTTTATTTTCAAAAATTGTTCTATAGAGATATTCTATTTTCTCTTCTGTTAATCTAGGCAGTTCATATTATTATAAATATTCTTCCTTTTTCCTTAAAATTTTAAATGTATTAACATATAATTGAGTAAAACCATTCCTTATATTTGATATAATTTCATCTTCTTTAGTGATATATTCATCCTTTTCATTTTTAATACTACTGCTTTGGTTTTCTCTCTCTTTTTTAATCAAATTAACCAATGCTTTATCTACTTTATTGTTTTTCCCATTAAACCAACACCTCATTTTAATTATTAATGCAATTTTATGCTGAATTTTATTAATTTAACCTTTAATTTTTAGGATTTCTAATTTAGTGCTTAATTGGAAATTTTTAATTTATTCTTTGTCTAGTTTTTTTAAATTGCATGCCCAATTCATTAGCCAGCTGTCCCTCTATTTTGTGACATGAGCTTTAGAGATATAAATTTTCCTCTGATCACTGCTTTCACTGTATCCCATAGGATTTATATATCCCACAGATCATAATGGAAATGAAATAATTGTCCATCCATTGTGGAACAGCAAAACTGATACTGATGTATGTGTGTAATTGAATGTAACTGTGCCATGAAAGTCAGCGAAATGCAATGGATACATAGATGCCCCACATTGAATCAAGAACATGGGAGTTCAAGTAACTCCTTGGCATATGCTAACTGTGAGAACCTGGACAAGTCTCTTAACTTCTCAAGGTTTACCTTCTTCAGCGAGGAATTTGCTAAGATTATAAATGCCAGACCAATTGTCCATTTTCACCATCATATTCATTACTGAAGTTCTTCTACACTAGTAACATCAAAGGATGGGACTTTAAAAAATACAAATCAAAGAAGTTTAGAGAACATTGTATAAATACAAATGCATGCAAAGTGAAGAAAGAACAAAGAAAACAGTAGTTTCTGCCGTCAAATAGTTTTCAATAATACCTAATATCAGGACTGAGGTAAATGCAATGTCTATTTTTGTTTCTTGAAGAGTATGGATGAAATCCTCTTTTGAGAAGACGATTTCTATCCTCTCAAAAGAGAGGTCATTGGACTACTGATTCAGAATGGTGTATTTACAGCAGATACGGTTAGAATATAATTTCCTTTTACTTAATTTTTTTCCTTTATAAAAAGAGGGGCACATTGGAATATGTATGTGTTTGGGAGTTCCTGGGAAGGGAAAGAGAGTTTTTGAAAGCATCAATAAAACAGTTTTAATACATAAAGGGAAAAAAGAAAGAAGTTTCCAAGTGAACATAAATTTTTGCTCCCCAGATTTTCTTCTAGAAATCTACTTAAGGAGAAAAGAGTCAGTGCCAAGAGTGATGATTTACACATTTTAAATTAGCAATTACATCTTTGGCAGTAATCCTATCAGAAAGATACATTTGGGTTTGGTGGAATGCCTTTAAAACTGATGGTGTATAAAATTACACACAAAAAATCAATACATTCAAGTGAGTGGTAATTGTGGGGGGATATAGAGAAGTCATTATTATATTGCCCTCATTTTTATCTACACTTTAGATTTTTACATTCATTACACATGTACATCTCTAGGAGGTGGATCCCATTTTTGAAGATTTTTTTTTTGATTTTTGTTCTATTTGTTTCTTGATAGACACACTGCACTTTTCCCTGACAGAACTCCAAGGTAAGCTTTAAACCACCTGTTTCAAAAATAGATCCAAATATCCCTCCTTTGAAAAACTCCAGGTGTTAATTTTGAATTGCAGATTTATCTCCCTGTAAGCTGCTCTCTCACTAAACATCTAAACATTTGTACTTCTTGCTCCCAGAATTGATTCCCAATTATGTGAACTCAGCAAGCCACCTAAAGAAAGGACTTTCTAAGCTTCTCTTTATTCTTTTCTGCTAGCAAACTTTCTTCCCATCCCTCCAACTTGGCTCCCTCAGTTTCAAGTCACCTGTCCAGGAAATGTTAAGGTCTCTTATAATTAACCAGATGCAATACCTAAAGCCCAGTCCTATGCTACTGCCATCTTCCTGTTTTCCAAATATTAACCTTTTTTTCTTTCAGATTGAGCTCTGCTCTCCTGGCAGAAAACTATAAGAATTCACTCCACTCAATTGAACCCATATAAAGAAGATTGTAGCTGGATTTGACCTGGGATTTCATTGATATAGGGAATTAACAGTAAAGCTGCTTTCTGTACCAATTCAGATTGGGTTGTGTTCTATAACCAGTTTTGTTAAGAGAATTACCCGTTTAGTTGTGTAGTCATTTTTCATTCATGTCTGACTCTTCATGACATTCTTTGGGATTTTCTTGACAGAAACTGGAGTGATTTGCCATTTTCTTCTTTAGCTCATTTTATAGATAAGGAAACTGAGGCAAACAGAGTGAAGTGACTTGTCCATGACCATACACTTAAAAAATATAGGAGGCCAGAGTTGCACTTAGAGACAGTTCTCTGGGGGTCCTGGCAATCCAACTGTATTGTCCAGGATTGTCCAACCAGTATGTCATACTCAAATCTGGAGTTTTCAGATTTTGAAGCTACCTCTTTACCAAGTATGTTTAATGAATTAATGAAATTTTTCTTTCTTCTTTATTGTAGAGATTTATCTGGAGTCTAAATTTGATTAATTTAATGACAAGAACTTTTTGCAATGTAAAAAGCAAAGAAAATCCCTGACCTCAAGGAGTTTATATTCTAATAAAACACCACAGTACCTGACAGAAGGGAGTCTTATACCTCAATTTTCCTGACTCTGAGGCTGGTCCTTTATTTAGTTTTCCACATGACCTCTCTACAAGATATTTCTGAAAACTCATTTTTAAGCTTAAAATGGTAGCAAGACATTTGACTCAGTCTGTAAAATAAATCCTTAATATATTTGTTGAATCAAATTGAATAAATGTTTGTTGAATGTGGAAAGGACAGAATTTTAATTTTGCAAGATCCCCTCCTCCCCTACGGTTTCTTTTTCACTTCTAGAAACATCTTATTTTAATTTACATTGCAAATTTAAATCCAGGAAAACTAAAATGAGTTCTATCAAAATACATGTGCATGCATTTCCATTTCATCATCTGGTTCCTTTTATTGTGATAGCCCAGTAAACAACCAGCAAATAGCAGGCTAATCTTTTGTGTAATGAGCCCTTCTCTATTCCATAGAAGCAACATAACATTTATCAATAATAGTGGTCAAGATAAAAAAAAAAAACATGCTGGTATCTTAGGATTGGAGGAAGCATTTCTACCTCCTTAATCCTTCCCTTATTAATATCCGAGATTCCATTTTTGCTGTTCTGTCACTGGGTCCTGTCTAACTCTTTGTGATCCCATAAACCATAGCAAACCATTATCTTCTGAAGTCTGTTTAAGCTCATGTTTGTTGCTTCCATTACACTATATCTCATCCTCTGTGCTCCCCTTTTCTTTTTGCCTTTAATCTTTGTCAACATGAGTCTTTTTCAATGAATCCTGTCTTTCCATTATATTGCCAAAGTATTTAAGCATCAGCTTCAGGATTTGACTTTCCAGTAAATAGCCCAAAGTAATTTCTTTAAGTATTGACTGATTTGACCTCCTTGCTGTCCAAGGGATTCTCAAAAGTATTCTCCAGCTTCACAATTCAAAAACATCAATTCTAAGGTGCTCAGCTTTTCTTAGAATCCAACTCTCATAGACTCTTAAAACATATATATACGTATATATGTATATGTATATGTGTATATATATGTATATATGCATATATATAATATAGTCAGAGAAATATGCAAATGCAGGCTAATGAATCATAATTTAAATTTGGGGGGGAGGTTAAAAGTTTTAATGTCAAATATCTTCCTTTGGCAGTCTGATAAAGTATATTGACCCCCTCTCATAATAATATATTTGTTAGAATTTATAGTTGAAAGAAATATAAAATTTCATATAAGAATTGAAATATATTTTCCATTCATGTTCTTGGATGTCATGAAAGTAATCTATAGACTGTGTAAAGAATGCTTGATGTAAATGGATTTCTCAAATTTTTTTTTTCTTTTTAACAAGAGAGACAGTGTCTGGTAAAGGAGATATGATAGAAAAGGGGAAAAACAACTTAAAATGGAGAAAAGACGGTAAAGTCAAATTTTCTGGCTTCCTCAAGCCCCACAGAATAATCCAATTTTTGTTTTTCAGGAATAAAACAAATCCACTTACTTGCTTTATGACCTTTTAATCATTCATGATCTAAAAAATGGCAATAATAACCTGATTAATGGTAGGAATGGACTAGATCAGTGAAGCCCATAATTCTAGACTATGTCATCTTTGTAAAGCTAGCAATATTGTACAGTTGAAAAATTACCATTACCAAAGCAAATGTTTTCTTATTTGCTACTTGTGTGAGTTTTTATTAGTTATTTCACCTCTTTAGGACTCACTTTTGTCATACATAAAATGAAAGGGCTGAATTATATGACCTCTAATATTCTTATTCAAATCAGCTGTGATAGTTTTAGCATGGGTGGGCTGCAATCTGCATCATTGAAAGGGGCCTCTCCATCAATGAAAATACAGATCCAGAAAAGTATTGAAATATAAAGTAATAAAAAAGTGAGGGGTAATCGACTCAATGCAATTCAAAATATAAAAATGTAAACTGTACAGGGGACAAGGAATAAAATAGCTGTTTTATCTTGCTCCTTTAGTTGATGGTAAGCTCACTGAGGACAGAGTTTTTTGTTACTCATCACAGTACCCTCATTGTACCTTCAAATATTCTCTATTTGTTCACTTAATTGAATCAATAAACTTAATTGAATTGGGGATTCTTCATATATGGTCTATGGCTAGCTTCCTTGAGCCAAGGACCTTGGCAATAGTCATTAACATTTGATAGTAATTCCAATTGCAGTATGTAATTATGCTAAAAATAGGCATGCCTAAAGCTGCCTCAAAATGTGTTTTGCATAGGGCAAATGGATATTCATGAATGAATGAGAAATGGTTGAAGGCTCTGCTTAGCTAGGCATTCATTCACAGCTGTTGGAGCATCTGAAATAAAAAATTAAAAAAACATCTGGTTCAGTTAATGAGATTTAATTGTCGAATCACATTTCAGAGTTGAAACAGCTTCAGAGTTATCTATAGTCTGACCTATACTCCTGAAAGAACCCTTTCTTAATGAGACAATATGTCTTCTAGGAAGTTTATTCCATATCTCAAAGCTACCTCTTTTTTCTTTTTGTAAAATCCATTCATCACTTTGTTTTTATATTAACTTTCTATAAATTCTGGTCACAGGTTCTTCCAGGATGGACAAATTCATTCATTCTCATTGTCATCCACTGTGCAGCATTTTGTGGTCCTTCAGTATCAATGGGACTTTCCATCTCACCAGAGCTGATCTCTGCTCTATATATTCTCTCCCCTAAATGGAATAATGGCCTTGGAGAGTAATGTCTGTCTTGTTTCTGAATCTCCAAGATGTATTGTCTCATTATGCTTGGAACACAATAAGCCCTTAATGAAGACATATCCACTTCAGTCATTCCTTCATTGACCCAAGCAAAGAAACCTTATCCCTTTTTCATTTAAGGTACTTAAAGGCCATTATTATGTTCCTCTCTTCTCATCTGATACTCCAAACTTCTTTTGTTCAAGCTAAATATTACCAGTTCCTCCACCTGATCCTCCTATGGTCTGAAGTCTGGTTCCTTCACAATCATTTTTGTCCATTTCCAGACTCTCACTAATTCATCAATATTTGGGCCATATCCCAATGTGAGCTCATAATGAGCTTGTGATCCACAAAGCTCCACACATTCTCTTCTAGAAAATGGATAGCTAAACAGATGTATTTTAAATAAATATATTTACTCATTTCATAGTTCTAACCAAAAAAAAAATTATAGGACTTTATAGCTATCCAATTCATAGGACTTTAATTAATCTGACTTTATATTTTAGTTACTGATTTCTATTGCATACAACAATTTTTTTTTTACCTAAATCTCTCAGACTAAGTTCACACAAACACACATGCATGTTATTGTTATTTGTCCATCATTTTTGGAGAGGACCAGTGATATCACAGGTTGATATCTTGACTCATGCATGAATTGGATTTGTGAGACAGAATTGCATAAAGTCATCAGTCTCACTGTCTCTTCCAGAATCATTTCAGACCAGTGGCAGAACAAAAGTCAAGATGGCTGGCACTGGCCCAGGATGCAATGAATGACCTTGGTGTTTTCAAAGTCTGATCAAACTTTAAGTGCTCCATAGCACCTGCTCCAGCTGCCTTCATGAATGCTATTCTCATGTAAATATTCCATGAAGAAAATCCTCACACACTTGGCGTAGACATTCCCCCTAATTCAATGACAGGTTTGAAGCCTTTCAGTTACCCTTGATCTGGTTTAGTCCATCTGTTCACATGGTTTTCCAAGGGTGTGGATGACAGGAAAGCTACAGCTTCTTGGAGCCATAGTGAGAATTAGGTCTCTCAATGTCTCTGTCTCTTTCCATTTCTCTCTGCATGTCTGTGTTTCTCTCTGTGTATGTGTCTCTCAGTCTCTGTCTGACTTTCACATATACAGACATACATTAAAATGACAAAATAATTCAATCTAAACAGTTGCTTAAATTGATTGTTTTTTTTTAATCTAAATGAATGGGTTAAGTTAAAAAAAACTTAGACTGATATAAGCAAAATATCAAAGAGCTTTTACAAAGCTTAAATAAAAGACCTATAAAATTCATTAATATTTTAACTTCTTAGAATCACAAATTCTAGAATTGGAAGAAAAACCAGCTCTACATCCTCCCTGAAAATTGAATCCTCAATATAGTATCAAAGAGACATGAATATCCAATGTTTATTCAAATATTTTTTCTCAGAAAAGTCTATTCCATTTTTGGAAATTCACAGTATTAGGAAATTCTTTCTTACATCAAGTCAATGTTTCTTTTACTTTCTACCCTTTGCATCTTTCATGATGATAACAGTCTTTCAGATAGTTGAAAGGAGCAATAATATCTCCACCATATTCCCTCTCCTCTAGTCTAAACTTCTCCAGTTCCTTTACCAAGTAGCAATATTTAGTTGCCTCACTATCATAATTATTTGCTTCTGAGCAGCTCTCACACAGCAATGTCCTTCAAGAATCGCAGCTCTCAGAATTAAAATCAGTCCATAGAATTTGAGACACAATAGATCCTAGAAATTATCTAACCTAAATCCTCATGTCATAGTAGGACAAACTGAGTCCTGTGGAAGTTAGGGGATTTTCCAAAGATCATAAAAACAGTATGTAGTAAAGCAAATTTTGAATTTTGACTATATTTTAAAATGTCCTACTACCTACAAAGCTTCCAACCAAGTTTTGATCCAATACTTCATTCCTTAAGGAGTTAACTCTAGATTAAACTTCCAGAACCAACAGGACACATACCGCATAGAGCAGTAGGTCTGGAATTAAAAAGGGTAAGTTTGTCTGGTCTCAGAAATTTACTAGCTGTGTGTGACCCTCACCTGCTGCTTCAGTTTCCCTTATTGTAAAATAGCAATATTAAACAAAATGGCACCCACCTTTTAGGGTTGTTGTGAGGATCAAATGAGACAATATTCATAAAAGCACTTAGCACAGTCCCTGGCCCACAGGTGGTGCTATATAAATGCTTATTTCCTTACTTTACTCTAGGTTCTTCAAAGTGGCAGACTTGGCAAATATAACCAAGCTTGAAAGGCCTTACATATGAATCAGTCAATATGTCATGTATCATTTTTCCATGGACTAATCAGATGAATTTTACAGACTCATTCCTAGATAGTTGGCAACCAAAAAACAAAAGTTTTTGGTCTTTGTAATTCATGATGTCCCTTGCTACAATTTGGCAGTTGTAAACTAAAGATGAAATCCCTAAAGAATTCAATTCAATTTAATAAACATCTGTTAAATACTAGGCACATGGAAAAGAACAGCTCTGGAATTGGATGCCCTGAGTTCAAATACCATTTTAGCTCATATGACTTTGTGGAGCTCAGTTTACCCACATGTGAAATAAGAGGATGAGATTTAATGCGTTTGGAGATCTTTTCCAACTCTAGAGGTGTGATCCAATGATCTTCATAAAATATTTATTTTGCCATGTCACTCTCCCACTCAAAAATCTTCACCAGATCTTTATGACTTCAAAGATAAAATCTTCATTTTTGTTTTATCCTCTAAGTGATACCTGTGGGGAAAGAACTGTGCTAGCATCATTGATCGAGAGCTAGAAGGGAACTCAAAAGCCATCCAGGCCCCTGTCCTTCTTTATAGAAGAGACAAAAGACCCAGAGATGTGAAGGGAAGGTCCCAAGATGCTAGGAGGGGGAATCCAGAATTTGAACTCCAATGTTCTGCTCCCATTGCAGACCATCCTACCCTTCCAGGAGTATACAGAGAAGTATGGGGAGCACAGTTGGAACAAAGTCTAAAGATAATAAAAAAATGAAACATTTTGGATATAAAACACTGAAAACAAGTCAGGGGAGGTTTGAAAGAGACATTGTGCTCCAAAATCATCAAAAGAAAATCCTTATTTTCCAAAGATCAGGAGTTCTCAACATGTTAAAAAGTAGCAATAGGGAAAATTCAGAGAATTGGGTAATAAGCCTGCATCAAGTGTTCAGGGGGGAACCCCTCCCCCCCCAGATAATGCTATCCAGCACACAATTAAAAACTGAAAACATGTGCAATGGGCATAAAAGCACTACAGAGGCACTTTAGATAAGACTAATTGACTAAGAAGATGATACTAACTCTGTCAAATGACAGCCGTGTTCTTGCTCTCCTAGGCAATTTACCAAATGTTTTCAGGTGCCTTTGTTCCTATTTATTCCTTTTAAGAAATTAACAAAATCCTACCCTATTTCTAAACAAAATTGTTTATCTTGGGATATGGAAGTAAACAGAATAGGAAGGGAGAAGCCATCAGAAAATTTTGATAGCACTTGAGAATGGTTTATGAACTGAACTTTTTGTAAGAATAAAATTTTAAAAGAAAGAATTTCTGCAAATGTCTTCAGGCACTTCAGGTAATCAATTATAACTCCTACAATTAAATGTTTGTGAAGGGTATTTTCAATTATAAAATCATCTGTAGTTGTAAACATTCTTAAAGAACCTATTTTCCATTTGTTAACTTATTTAGTAAAAGTTTCAATTTCATCTTTTAACATAAATGTTACAACCTTTTTCTCTGAAGCAATGTTTAAATCATTGAGTTTTTTTTAAATATCTGACAAATACCAAATTATGAAATTGAATTTCTGCTTTAAAATAGGACTTCATTTTTCTATTTCAATAATCTTTTAAAACGTTGCCCTCTTGAGTGTCACCTTGCCTCTACATATAGCAATAGGGCTTTGTAATTGGAGTCCCTGTCCTTGCAAAGATTTAAAAACAAGCAACTGCTAACAGCATGGCTTTTATGTAAAAACAATGTTTAACTTTTTAAAAAATTTTGATTTCCAAATTCTCTCTTTCCCTTCCTCTCCACCACTTTAATTGAAAAAGCAAACAATTTGATGTAGTTTATATATGTACAATCATGCAAAATACATTTTCATGATAGTCTTACTGTAAAAGAAAATGCAAATCTGTCCCCCCAAAAAATGAGAAAAATAACAAATAAGTATACTTCACTCCACATTCAGACTTCTTCAGTTCTTTCTGTGAAGATGGATAACATTTCTTATCCTGAGTCTTTTGGAATTGTCTTATATTATTGTATTGCTGAAAATAGCTAAATTATTCACACATGATCATCATATATTACAGCAACTATACACCATGTTTTCCTGGTCCTGCTCACTTGACTTTACATCACTTCACATGAGTCTTTCCAGATTTCTTTTTTTCTGAGAGTTCCTTGCTTGTCATTTCTAGTAGCACCACAGTATTTTATCACAATCATAGACAGCAACTTGTTCAGTCATTTCCCAAATGATGGACATACTTTCAATTTCTAATTATTTGCCACTAGTTGTTTTTTTTTTTTTCCAGAGCCCTTGGTCTGACCATATTACTTTCCCCTCTTCTCCTTCTATGAATCCCAGTGGCTTCTTATAAACTTATACAAACTTATAAACTATAAAGTTATAAACTCTAGTGTAAAATATAAAGTCATGTTTAACAGTTACAGCATTTTATAACCTTTCCCTTTCATAACTTCCCAGTCTGCTGACTTGACTCCCTCTGTAAATACTTAATTCCATCTACACCTATCAGTTGCTGCTCTTCAAACACACAATCTATTTCTCATTTTTGTATCTGTACTGGCCCATGCTAGAAATGCTCTTCCCCCTCACCCTCCACCTTTTAGTTTCCTCTGTTACTTTCAAGACAACTCAGATTCTACCTTCTAAAGGAAGATTTTACAAGTTCTTCCTTTTCCTCTCAGATAATCTCTTTGATCTACTTGAATGTGTGCTCTCTTTATGTTTCTCTCTGTCTCTGTGTCTCTGTCTTTCTCTTTTTGTCTCTGTGTCTTTCTCTGTCTCTCTGTCTCTCTCTCTGCCTCTCTCTCTCTCTCTCTCTCTCTCTCTCTCTCTCTGTCTCACACACACACACACACACACAGAGGCACAAATTTTAATTTGGATTTAAAAGAAGTCAGGAGTCAGTTGTCAGATTAGAGAAGGAAGAGAATTCCAAGCAAGGTGGACAACTGGAGAAAATGCTGGAGTGAAGAGATGGAGGTCCTTATTTGTGGAATAGCCAGGAACCAGTGGCATAATAAATTCTGGCTAATCAAGGGATCCCATGTGTTGTTATACATATACAGCCATCTCCCTGCCCCTTACCAATATGCTGATTATCCAGTTCTCTGTTCTCAGAATAGCGTTTATTCTCTGTTGCCTTGGATCAACAGCCTAAGGCAACACAAAACACCAGCATCTATAAGCCATCTGTAGACCAAACAGGAATCAGTATTTTTCTGTTTAGGTTTTCAATCGATCAATGAATAGTTATTATTCTAGTTATTGTTGTTGAGCTGTTTCAATAATCCCATTTGGTGTTTTCTTTCCAAAGTTAGTCAAGTGAGTTACCATTTTCTTCTCCAGCTCATTTTACAGATAAGGAAATTGAGGCAAACAGGAATAATTGACTTGTCCAGGGTCACATAGTTAGTAATTATCTAAGGCCATATTTGACTCTAGGTTGAGCACTCTGTACTCTATAGTGATCCCAAACCGCAGTTCATAGAGATCTCTATACCAATCTTGATGTGTTATTCTCATTTAGTTTTCAGTGGTGTGACTCAATAATCAGGTCACATATCTATTTTGAACTTACTGCGGAATATAAAATAAAATGTTAAATTAAGCCTAATTTCTTTTTTTTAGAAAATTGTATTTATTTTACTTTGAACTTAGGTAATAAAATAAGCATTTTGATAGCCCAGTAGAATTCTTTTTAGAAAAAAAGGTGATTGCACATAAAACTTTAAATCTACCATATATAATTTTAAGTCCTTTTAAATTATAATATTGTTATCATGTAACTTTTCCCCCTCCCCTTTTCTCTCTTGCTCACCCTACAGATGGCTACCATTAGATACAAATACGTATCTGTGTAAAGCCATTCTATGCATATTTCTATTTATCGTTTTTTTTCCTAGATGCAGATAGTCTTCTTTAATGCAACTTTTATAGTAAATTTGAGTATTTATACCAATCAAAATGACTTACTTGTTCAAAACTACACTAAAAGCAATATTTCAGTTACATACAATGTTCTCTTGGTTCTGCTTATTTCATGATTTTTTTTTCATTCAAGTCTATACTTGTTTTTTTTTCCCTAAAATCTACAAACTCATCTTTTCTTGTGGCACAACAGTATTACATCACAATTGTATAACAGAACCTGTTTAGCCATTCCTCAGGCATCCCTGAAAATTGCAAAGTTTTTGCCACTTTAAAGAGAGCTGCTATAAATATTATAGGATAGATAAGTTCTTTTGCTTTTTCCCTAATCATCTTTGGAAACAGATCTAGTAGTAATATTGCTAGGGTATAAACAGTTGATTAACTCTGGGCATAATTCCAAATTACTCTCCAAAAAGAGTGGGTCCATTCACAGTTCCACCAATAGTGAATTAGTGTGCCCAATGTTTTCCACATCCCTTCCAATATTTATCATTTTTCCTGCCAATCATTTTAGCTAATCTGAAAGATTAATAAAATGATTATTGTTTTAATTTACACTTCTTTAATTAAAAATTAGATATGAGGCCTTTATATGAGAAAGTCTACAATCCTGCATCCCCTCTCATTTTTCTGCTTTCTTTCTTATCTCAGAAATATCTGTTTTACTTGACTAAAATAATTTTAATTTAATGTAATTAAAATTATCTGTTTTACACCTTACACTGCTCTCTATCTCTTGTTTATTCATAAATCATTCGCCTATCCACTGGTCTGATCGGTACAATTTGCTTCCTGTCAGAGCAAGGGAGTTGGTGGCTGAGGGGACTTGGGGTATACAGTTGAGATTGGGGATTAACCTTCTCTGCTGTTAATTCATCAGGTTAACTTGTTCAACTTCTTGGTATCTGGACCAGTGGAGATGATATATAATTATTTTTTCTCTTATTTATACTTCCTATTTGAGGGTTGGGGTTGAGGAGGAAAGTCTGTGAGGACTGAGAAAAAAATACCTAACATTTTGTCACCTGACCATCCAATTTTAAAACACAGGTCTGTTGATCTTATCTCCATGCTGGAAAATCTTCAGTGGCTCCTTAATGTTTCTAGTACAAAATATGTACTTCTCAGCCTGGCACTTGAGGTTATCCTTGCATGTTCTAGCTTATAATTACCTTTCCACATTTATTTTATAATGTTGCCTTTCAAATACTGTACATTTTGGTCAATGCAGCCAATTCCATATTAGTTAAATAAATATTCAAGAAAGCAGCAATTTTTTAAAAGAAGAATTGAAGGTTATATAATTTTTATATTTCAATAAAACCCAAAGAACTACATTCTGCTTCTAAATGGTGTTCACTGAAAAGCTTACAGAATAGGCTGCTGACCTATGTCTCACTTTTACTGACCCCTTAGAAACAATTAGAACAATTATGAGAGTTACCAGGGAGACTGATTGGGCTTCTCAAAAAAATTCATTAAAATTACATAATATTTAATATCACTGTTAGAGTTGCTCAAATAAATAAATAAATAAAACAATGAATGAATAAATGAACATTCTGAACAATTGGAATTGTTCAACAGTAGAAGAAAATGCTGCTATTACAAACTTCTCCTTCGTTCTGGTATTTTACACAGGCCATCAATTCTATTTCTATTTTGCTCCCTTTCATTGATGGCTTTCAAGCAGATGCTAGATACCAATTGTGGGCTTGTTTTCGGCTCTAAATACAAATGTGACAGGAGAGTTACTGAGGATCCTTCTTACTTAGAGAGTCTATGATGATGTAACTTGTAGCCATTCCATTTCCTATCTCCATACCTTTGCAAAGGCTAAATCCCTTAATACTAGAATGAATTTTTTGCTCCTATATGCTTTTATGGGAAACTAAGCTCAAGTGTTGCCTTGGAAATGCTATTGACACCCTTTTTGCCCAGGTTTTAGGATTCTTGTTCTCTTCAAAGTGTCTTGTATTTATTTACCTAGAAATATATTATACACTCTTCCTCACCCCTTCAGACACACATGTACACACATGTGTGTACACACACATCAAGAGAAGATAGATACATTTTTTGAGGACAGAGATAATTTTATTGTTGTCTTTGTTTCCCCAGTGTCCCAAACATTTTGTTTTTGTTTTGTCTCTCATTCACTAGTGCTACCTCCACCAGGGATACAAATCTTCATTTACTCATAACCAGGTCATGGAAAACTGAGAAGTTATGATACTTTTCCAAGGCCACATAAATAACAGGTGTCAGAGGTAACTCAGACCTTTCTCACTCCCGGTCTACTACTAAGTACACACAGTAAGTACTTAATAAATGTTAGATGAATTGAGATAAGTCTAATTAGAAGAGATATTTGTGATTGTTGGGAGGCAAGGTCATTTGCTAACTTAAAAATAGCCCCATATAAGTTGCTGCCCACTTCACATAAGAAAGGTGTGGTACTGCT
Source organism: Myrmecobius fasciatus (assembly GCA_023553655.1). NCBI lineage: Eukaryota > Metazoa > Chordata > Mammalia > Dasyuromorphia > Myrmecobiidae > Myrmecobius > Myrmecobius fasciatus. The sequence continues at coordinate 51,117 of JAJPUD010001496.1, read as the reverse complement.
TAGGAAGCCAGATGTCCTTGGGCAAGAGTGGGAGATGGTGTTTTAAGGAACAACTTATCTGGACACTAATGTTCAGGGCATAAACATAATTTGGTTATTAGTTCAGTGGGGATCCCTTCATCTCAAGATCATTCCTGCACTCCCTTGACCCACCCTTTAGCCTTCCAGGCAGACTGAAAATTAAGAAGATCCAGATAAGGAAAGGATTCCAAGAAAGGAAACCATTGTAGTCTAGTTTTGTGATCCATGTAAATTTCTCAGGTTTTGCTTTTCAAAAGGATACACAAATTCACTCTCTCTCTCTCTGTCTCTGTCTGTCTTTCTCTCTGTCTCTCTCTCTCTTTCTGTCCCTCTGTCTCTCTCTCTGTCTCTGTCTGTCTGTCTCTCTCTTTTTGTCTGTCTGTCTCTTTGTCTCTGTCTGTCTGTCTGTCTGTCTGTCTCTGTCTGCCTCTCTCTCTCTCTTTCATACACACACATATCCTGGGGTTTAGTATGTATATTTAACATTTAGCAAATGCCTTTGCAAATTATCTTTTATTTCTTTTACTCTGTGTGTACATCAGGACATTCAGAATTTTCAGAGAAACAGCCATAAAAACACTCCCCTCTGGTAAAAACAAAATGAAAAGAAAACATACATCAGAACAAATACTCCTAAGCACAGAAACTGAACTTGCTAGAGGGAAAATTCTAAACTAGTCTACTTATCCTTGAATACTGATCACTCTGTGGGAAAAGCATTCTGGAAGACTCCTTATGATAGAAACAAAGGGTTATAGATTTAGAATTGGGAGAGATTGGCCATCAAGTTCAACCTGGTGAAAAGGAGGCACAAATGGTGGCTTAGTGACTTGTCAAGGGCAATACAGATAGTGAATGAATAAAGTGGAAAACTTATGAAATTAGATTGATTCAAATACATCACATATCCAGTCACACCTCATGTGATTCCATCAGCCTATGTTTCTGAGGAGTATTCTAGAGAGATTTTCTTCAATTCAAGCAGGCAGGTCATTTTCTCACAATAACTTTAATAATAGCTCACTTGACAGACTTAAAGATGTACAAAAGTGAGCACCAGGAAATACAAGATATTATCCCCCATTAAACAGGAAAGGAAACTGAGGCAAGGAAGAGTTAGGGTTACAGATGTAGTAGAGAAGTAAGCCCAGATTGAACTATCTATTCCCAAAGCTATCTGTCCATTGTGCACCTTTTGGGACAAGCATTATCTTTCAATATACTTATCAAATTTATTTTGTGGTACTCCAATCTGTCAACTGATAAGCATTTATTAAGTACTTACTGTACTCCAAGCAATAGAGCAAATGCTAGGAACATCATGACCAAAACAGGAGGAGCTTACATTCTATTGGTTATGGTAAATGTACAGATACAAAATAGAGGAGGGAGACATATTGCCTAGTAACTAACAGAGTTAGGGAAGGCTTCTGGAAGAGAATGATATTGGAACAATACCTTGGAGAGAGCCAAGGTTTCGGAAACAGTTCTAGTTTCCTGGGTATCACTCATCTTGATAGTCTCCTAGACACACTTTTCCCCCTTCTCTGCTTGGCCCCCATCTCTTTCTGGCAGGTTATTCTTATCAGCCTCCTTGGTGCCTTCTAGATTTTGACATGGGAAATTGGAAACTAATCAGACAGGGTAGACAACCATTTTGCCGTTATCTTCGTATCATATCATTACCTTTCACTATCAAACATTTGACCTTCCTTTAAATCAAACCACCTTGTAGTGTGTGGTAATCTAAGTGTTCCCATACTAGGCTGGGAACTAGACTGGAAGGAGTGGTGGAATCCAGGGTCATCTGGTTGCTAACTCCAGAGAGCAATATTTTAATGATCATTGATTGCTCCAAGATTGTTTGCTTCTGTAGATGTAACTTTCATGTTTTTATGTCCAAAAGGATTCTGGGAAAATAACTGACCAGAGCAGAAAATTTAAAACTCTCCAGATTTTCCCCACAACAAAACAAAATTGTGCCACAGGGAAAATATAGACCAATGAAAAACAAATAAGAATTAAGACAGAACAGAAGAACTCCTGGGACAACCAAAGAATATCCAAAGAAAGAACCCAGGGCTGGGGTTTAACCATTGTGAGATGTAAACACAGTTAAGCTACTTCCACAGAAACAGCAAGTGGGAAGTCCTAGGGCTAACTGGGATCTGAGGGAACCCCAGGAATTTTTATCTCCTGAAGACAGAGAGGATCTGGGGTCTTTGTTGGAAAAGACTGAGGGAACCTCTGCTGATTAGGAGTGTCAGGCCCAGCTGTGCTACTGAGACTTTGCCCTGGATACAAAGGAACCAGCACATCTGGTGAGTGCAGAAGCAGTGAGGCAGCGATGCGGCTAACTGCAGGCACTTGCCAGGAGGGGGGAAGCTTTTGGCTTGAGCCTCCAGATCAGACGGAAGAGCTGAAATGAAGCTAGAGGCATCATCCCTCCTAAAGGTGCTTACACTAATAGTTCTCAATTTTTTAAAAAAGTAAACAGGCACAGAAGAGAGAACCCAACCATAGAAACTTGCTATGGGAATAGGGAAGACTAAGGTTTATCTTCATCAGAGAACAATGAAGTTTAAAAAAAGTCTCTTCTACACAAAGTTTAATGTTGGATAGCTACCTGCCCAGGAAGAATTTATAGAAGAACTAAAAAAAAAGACTTCAAAAATCAAATGAGAAAGATTGAGGAAAAACCAAAAAGAAAGAAGAGGAGGAGGAAGAAAAGGAAGAGGAGGAATATAAGGAGGAAAACCAGCTAAAAAACCAAGAAGATTATGAAGAAACTAGAAAAGGAGATCCAGAGTCTTAAAGAAGAAAATAAGTCTTTGAAAATTAGAATTAGGGGTAGCTAGGTGGTACAGTGGATAGAGCACCAGCCCTGAAGTCAGGAAAGTCTAAGTTCAAATCTGACATAAGATACTTAATACTTCCTAGCTGTGTGACCTATGTGACAAGTCACTTAACCCCAATTGCCTCAGTAAAAAACAAAAGAAAAAGAAAATTAGAATTAGGCAAGGGGAAGTTGGGGAAGTCAGTGAAGTTATGAGAGACCAAGAAATGATAAAAAAGAAAGAATAAAAAAGAAAACAACAGAATGTGTTTTCATGTCTCCAAAGCCAAGAATAATGCTGAATAGTTAACAAATGTTTTTTGATTGTCTGAATGATGAAACCTTTCCATATTTTCCCCTTAATCTGAAGATCATTTAGCCCAGGCAATTCATGGAGTGTATGAGTGAGTAAATGAACAAGGAAAGAAAAAAAAGAATGAATGAATGAAAAACATTTAAATGCCCAGTGTGTGCTAACCATTGGATATACAAATTGTAAAGAAAAGCCATCTTTGACCTCAGGGAACTCACAACCTAATTGTTATTGGGAGAAGGGTATCTCTGATAGTGGTTAGGTGTGTGGTAGGTATGGGGAGACTTGCTTCTCTAAAGTTCCAGTCACCCTTTATCTATCTAGTGACTGGTCCCTAAGTAGCCTTTATCTCTTTCCCACATACATACAGGCAACTTCTCATGCATCTCAAGTTAAGTACTTTTCCTTATATAAGGTGAAAAATCTAAATAAAAGTCAATTGCTTTTATCATAATTGGCCAGTTTGTTTCTTACATGGAAATCTCTATGCCCTCCAAATAGACATACCATACAGTAGCAGCAGAACCAGCAGCAAATTGTGTTCACGACAGTGATTGTGGTGGGAAGATCCGCGTCAGTAATTATTGTTCTCACAATCCATCATTTTCATAATTGAATGTAGATTATGATTTAAGATTTGCAAAGTACTTTACAAATATTATCTCCTTTAATTCCCAAAACAACATTAGGAGGTAAGTGCTGTTATCATTATTCATATTTTCTGATGAGAAAACTAAGGCAACAAAATTAAAGGAGCATGCCTAGGGTCACATATCTAGGAAGTGTCTGAAGTAGGATTTGAACCCATGTTCCTAATATAAGATCCAATACTTTATCCAACCAAGAGCAGTATGTTTCTATATCACTTGATAGTTTATAAAACCCACAAAAAGCAGATATTATTTATCAGGCTCTTCACAACAATACCATTAGATAAGGCAGATGGGTTTAAACTCACTTTATTACTACTAATACTCCTTCTACTACTAGCACCAGCACTACTACCAACTACTGCTACTATTACTACTACTACTACCACTGCTACTTCTACTGCTACTAATACTACTACCACCACTACTACTACGTACACCACCATTACTACCATTAATGCTGCTGCTGCTGCTACTACTACTACTACTACTAGTTGTAGCTCAGAAATTTCTAACCCTCTAAGACTTACTATTTTTATATAATCTTCCCATTTGTCATTCACAACAACCCTGTGAAGTTAATGTCCCTATATGTAAGTGAGGACACAGATGCTCAGAAATATCAAGTGAAGAATTACCCACAGTTGTCAAGAAGCAAGCATCTACAACAGGGATAAACCCACCTCTTTCTGTCTCCAAGTTTAGTGCTCCATCCACTAGGCCATGTTGCCTCTATGAGATAAGAAAACCCAGTCTCAGAAAGGTTAAGTGACTTACCAAGGCTTACCCTTCCACAAACATTTCCCTGCTGCACAACTTTGGATGATAAGCTTGATATTTGTAGTTCACTTGATAAGTAATGGAGTCAGTGTTGGGACTCAGGCTTTCCTACCACCATAGCACAGTGCTGTCAATTAATTTTCTCTACTATAAAACCAGCCACCACAAGGTTTAGAATTTCAAGCCACCTTGTCAGATCTCCTGAGACAGCTGCTCTTACTATTTTACCCCCAAGTTTACAAATAAGCCCATGACTATACAATTGTACTATACTTTGTCCATTTTTTTTCAATTCTTTCTAACTCTCTTTTAGGTTAGTTTTTTTTTTTTGACAAAAATTCTAGAATCATATGCCATTTCCTTCTCCAGTTATTTTACAGATGAGGAAACTGAGGCAAAGAGAGTTAATTTTCAGGGTCACACAGCTAGTAAATGTCTGAGTTGAGATTTGAACTCAAGTCTTCCTAATTTCAGGACCAGTGCTTCTTCCCTTGATTTATCCTGCTAATCAAAATATTACCATTTTAATAATATTTTATGAAACTTAACTTTGCAGATATATAATCTAACTACTACCCTATAAATGTCCTGATGGTAGACATCATCTATTCAGTCAAAATAAATTTATTAAGTAGCTACTTTGTGACAGGCACTGTGCTGAAGGCTAGTTCAACTCTGTGTGTCTCTCAGGGCCTAAAACAGGTGAGTATTTAGCAAACGTTGAATCAGATGTGTTAAATTTTCCAACTCAACCAGCTTCATTTGCTTTTAAATTAGGCAGAAATCAATGCATCAGCTACTGCTTCTCCAAAAATAATATGCTACATGATATTTGGATGTGGCTTCAGTAATGCAAATATTAATGTTAAAAAGTAATTTATGCCTGTGGAACTCATTCCCTGGGCTAATTTATTCATCTACAAATTATTAGAGAAGAAAGAGGCTGTCAAGACAACAACATCATTTACAATGTTGATGAGGCATTCATTATTAACCTTTACCAAATTCACATATTTGTAGTGGCAACATAAGCAAGAGAAAGAAAGGTTGGTTTGCAAGTCAGGAGGAGCCAGGTTTGAGTCTCTAAAATTTACTTCCAGGATGCCTCGGGGCAAGTTTATTAACAACAGCTGACATTTATTGAGAACTTTTGAGATTTCTAAATACTTCAATCTCTCTCATATATAAGTGGAAAGGATGATCATCATCATCAATGTCATTATCATTGTAACCAACAACATATGGATGTTTTGTTGAGCCAGTATATATATATATATGTATATATATATATATATATATAGGATTCTTGAGAATGGAAATTATTTCATTCTTTGTATGTGTATCTTCAGAATTCAAAAATTTCAAAAACAAATGTATAAAAAAACTGTTTTAGATGTAGCTGGAGGAAAATATTAAATAAACAAAATACCAAAAAAAATTCTCTCACTATTCCCCTTCACCTTCTTCTATTGTTTCCCTTTTTCACCCCTTAATTTCATTTTGAGATATTCCCACCTTAATCAATATATATTTATATCCTCTGTTTATGTGTAATACTTCTAACAAATAATAATGATAAAGTTTTTAGGCTTTCATGTATCATTTTTCTCATACAGGAATGCAATCATTTTAACCATGTTAAGTCACTTGTGATTTTTCTTTCATAATTATATTTTTATACTTCTTTTGAGTATTTGTGTTTATATGTCAAATTTTCTGCTTAGCTCTGATCTTTTCACCAGGAATACTTGGTAATTCTTTATTTCATTAGATGTCCGTTTTTTTTCTCCTGAAAGATAGTATTTTTTCTCATTAGCTCTCTGAGAATATTATATTCTGTTTTCCAGGTCAGTTACTTTTCCAGTGAGATTTTACATTTTTTCCTATTTTTCATTCTTTTAACATTTTTGGGGGGATTTCTTGATGTCTTGTGGGATCATTAATTTTCATTACCTAAGCATCTATTTAAAACCATCAGCTAGCATCATATGTAATGGTGATAAACTGGAACCATTCCCAATAAGATCAGGGGTGAAACAAGGTTGCCCACTATCACCATTACTGTTCAATATTGTATTAGAAATGCTAGCCTTGGCAATAAGACAAGAAAAAGAGATTAAAGGAATTAGAGTAGGTCATGCGGAAACCAAATTATCACTCTTTGCAGATGATATGATGGTCTACTTAGAGAACCCTAGAGAATCAACTAAAAAACTATTAGAATTAATCCACAACTTTTGCAAAGTTGCAGGATACAAAATAAATCCACATAAATCATCAGCATTTTTATACATCACCAACAAAATGCAACAGCAAGAGATACAAAGAGAAATTCCATTCAAAATAACTATCGATAGTATAAAATATTTGGGAATATATCTGCCAAGGGAAAGTCAGGATCTATATGAGCAAAACTACAAAACACTCTCCACACAAATAAAGTCAGATCTAAACAATTGGAAAAACATCAAGTGCTCTTGGATAGGTCGAGCGAATATAATAAAGATGGCAATACTACCTAAACTAATCTATCTATCTATTTAGTGCTATACCAATCAAACTCCCAAGAGATCATTTCACTGAACTAGAAAAAATAACAACAAAATTCATCTGAAAAAACAAAAGGTCAAGAATTTCAAGGGAATTAATGAAAAAAATGCAAATGAGGGTGGCCTAGCTGCACCAGATCTAAAACTATATTATAAAGCAGTGGTCACCAAAACCATTTGGTACTGGATAAGAAATAGAGTAGTGGATCAGTGGAATAGGGTAGGTTCACAGAACAAAATACTCAATGACAATTTTAATCTAGTGTTTGATAAACCAAAAGACCCCAGTTTTTGGGATAAAAACTCACTATTTGACAAAAACTGCTGGGATAATTGGAAACTAGTCTGGAAGTAATTAGGCATTGACCCACACCTAACACCATATACCAAGATAAGGTCAAAATGGATTCATGATCTAGGCATAAAGAATGATATTATAAACAAATTAGAACAATGTAGGATGGTTTACCTCTCAGACCTGTGGAGGGGGAAGGAATTTGTGACCAAAGAAGAACTAGAGGTCATCATTAATCACAAAATAGATAAGTGTGACTATATCAAGTTGAAAAGTTTTTGTACAAACACAATGAATGCAGACAAGATTAGAAGGGTAGCAGTAAACTGGGAAAATATTTTTACATCCAAAGGTTCTGATAAAGGCCTCATTTCTAAAATATATAGAGAATTGACTCAAATATATAAGAATTCAAGCCATTCTCCAATTGACAAATGGTCAAAAGATATGAACAGACAATTTTCAGACGAAGAAATTGAAACTATTTCCGGTCACATGAAAAGGTGCTCCAAGTCACTATTGATTAGAGAAATGCAAATTAAGACAACTCTGAGATACCACTACACACCTGTCAGATTGGCTAAAATGACAGGAAATGATAATGATAGCTGTTGGAGGGGATGTGGGAAAACTGGGACACTGATACATTGTTGGTGGAACTGTGAACGGATCCAACCATTCTGGAGAGCAATTTGGAGCTATGCTCAAAGAGTTATCAAACAGTGCATACCCTTTGACCCAGCAGTGTTTCTACTGGGCCTATATCCCAAAGAGATTTTTAAGGAGGGAAAGGGACCCACATGTGCAAAAATGTTTGTGGCAGCCCTTTTTGTAGTGGCAAGAAACTGGAAATTGAAAAGATGCCCATCAATTGGAGAATGGCTGAATAAATTATGGTATATGAATGTTATGGAATACTATTGTTCTGTAAGAAATGACCAACAGGAGGATTTCAGAGAGGACTGGAGAGACTTGCATGAACTGATGCTGAGTGAAATCAGCAGAACCAGGAGAACATTATACACAGCAACAAGACTATACGATGATCAATTTTGATGGACATGGTTCTCTTCAACAATGATGTGATTCAAACCAGTTGTGCTGCGATGAAGATAGTCATATACATCCAGAGAGAGGCCTGTGGGAACTGAGAGTGAACCACAACACAGCATTTTAACGCTTTCTGTGAATATTTCCATGCATTCTGTTTTCCTTCTTAGGTTGTTTTTTTTCTTCTTCTCTTTCTAGATCTGATGTTTCTTGTGCAGTAAGATAACTGTATAGATATGTATACATGTATTGTATTTGTCATGTAATTTATCCTATCTAGCATGTATTAGATAACCTGTCATCTAGGGGTGGGGCGTGCCCGCAAGGAAAGGAAAAGCTTAGAAAAAAAGTTTTTTTGCAAAGGTCAATGTTGAAAGGTCACTCATATGTTTTACAAATAAAAAGCTTTATAAAAAAAAACACTCAGTGCAAAAAGATCCTTTTACTGAGCTTTCCTGTAAAATTGCTTTTACAATCATCTCAAATGATTTCTGTATGTGTAAAGTAATTATGGATTTTGTGATCAACAGAAATTTCCAAGTTATCAAATGTGAAGCAATTATATCCAATAAAGCAGTTATCATGAATGTTAAAAAAATAATTTTCATTACCTAATTCTAATTTTTAAGGAAATCAGTGAACTTTTTATCATGTTTCCCATTTGGTCAATTCTTCTTTTTAAAGTGTTCTCTTCAGTGAATATTTGTATCTCTTTATAATTAGGCCAATTGAGTTTTTAATGCATTATATGTTCAGTATTTATGTGCCTATTTTAACCAAACTATTGATTCTTTTCCCTGAATTTTTTACATTATTGCCCAATTTTTCTCTTTTGTCTCTTTTTTATTATTTCTATTGTGTCTCTTCTTTGATTTTTTAAAATCATTTATGAGCTTTGCCAGAAATTATTGTTGGACTTGTATCCAATTCATTTTCCCATTTTTTTTTTGACTTCAATGCCTTCTTCTGAGTTTGTGTTTTGATTTTCCCTATGACCAGAGTAACTTATTATGGTCAAGTTCTTTGTTGTTGTTCTTTGCTTATTTTCCCAATCTGTTCCCTGACTTTTTAGCTTTACATTAAAATTGAACTCTGCCCCCAGTATGGAGAAGGCACTGTCCCAAACTTCAGGGTTTTTTAGTTCTGAAGGTCTAAGTTTTTGTTGCTTCTAAAGTGATATGATCCAAGGAGAGGTGTGATTAGTATTCTCCAAGCTCGTGTTCTGCTCTTTATCCTTGTTCCCCTGAAATCACAAGTGCTAGTGCTCCTCTTGGCTCTGAAATTGTGACCAGGTTCCCTACTCTCCTGCAGCCATAAGAACTACTACTCCTTTCTGCCTTTGAACATAGACCAAGGCTCTTGCTTCCACGTCAACAACCACAAGCATTCATCTCCATCCTGAAACTTTGACTAGGCCTCTGCTTCCCTGCCACCAAATGAGCTAATGCACCCTGTGCCAGAAACAGGTTCTTTGTAATCTTTGACTAGTTGTCCTGTTATTAATATTGCTCTTGAGTACACTTTGCTGTACTTAACCTGGAGTTACAGATGTTTCCTGCTGACCTCCAGCTCCTTCTTGAGATGAAAAAAAAATGTCTCACCCTGAACTTTCCTGGAATCTGTCACTCCAGAATTCAATTTGAGGCATTATTTTAAAATTATTTAGAGGGGAACAATGGGAAACTTTATCTGAATCCCTGCACAGAATCCACTATCTTGACTCTATCCCCTTCTAGGGGATTTACTAAATATTTATTTATTACATTATTCATTTAATATTTATTATTTAATTTAATTATTTAAATTAGTAGCTTACTATTTATTAAATGTTTACTCTGTGTCAGATATTATGTTTGGTGTTGAAGATTTAAAAGGAAGACAAAAACAAAGGACTTTCTTTGCTGTTTAGAAGCTTAAATTCTAGTGGAACAACACAAGGAATATGTAAAGTAAAAATAAAGGAATTGGGGGAGAGAGGGAAATTCTTAGTAATTAGAAAGAAAAGGAAAGAAACTGAGTGTTTCAAAGAAACAAAAGAGGAAATTTCAGCTGTCTACAGGGTGCAGCTAAGAGGCCGGCTCATTTAGAACCTAGAATGTAAAGTTTAGGAAAATAGGTTGAGCTACAAAATGAAGGGTTTTAAGTTGGTATACTTTCCTATAGACTAATGAACCACTAAAGTTTCTTGGGCAGAAGAATATGTCTTGATCCTTATTTTAGGAATGTTCATTTGGTAGGTCTATGAATAGTGAATTAAAGAAGACAAAGACTAGATGAAGAAAGTGATTCAGGGTTATTATAATAATACAAATGAAATTTGAGAGTGGTGAAAAAGAAAGAATCCAGGTCTTTTCAATCATTCCACAATCATAAAAATAATCTAGACACCTGCCCTATATACATACTACACAGAGTGGGAAAGTAGGGTCAGAAGTAGATTTAAGAAAGGCGGCAGTTAGAGCTGGAAGAAATCAAATTTAGTAATTAGGTAATTTGGTCCAACTCCCAAATTTTAGATGAGGAATCCAAGGCCACAGATATTAATAGATTTTTCATAAGATCACACAGATCATAAGTGACAGAGTTGGGATGTGAACCCAGCTTCATGGTTTTACTGTCAGAACCCTTTCCAACTACCCTGCAGCCTCAGTCTTTGACTACAAGGTCAGAGCTCTTTCCAACAAACCTTTCTTTCTTTGACCTCTCTTGGTTGTGGCTTCCTAAGAGATTTGGATCTTACCAGCTGATTAAATGTCACATTGGAATAATTTAACAAGTTGGGGAAAAAAGAAAGAAATCTTAAAACAGAAATGAGAAGACCTGGAATAGAGTACTACCTAACAGCCATCATTGTGAGTCATTCTGGACTTCCAAGACTTCCTTCCAGATTCAGCTTAAGTCCACCTTCTATAAGAGGCCTTTCTTAGTTTTCTCCTCCATCCCATCCCACAGATTCATAAATCCTTCTTTCTTAGATTAACTTCCATTATATATAAGTAGATATATATGTATATATGTACAAATAAATACATATGTGTACAATTGTAAACACATGCATATTTATATAAATGTAATAGGTTATATATACATACACATATGTATTAAGCATGTTTTGTCTACATGTGTGGGTTATATATAGGTATGTATATATATATATACAACATGCTCATATCTTGCATTATTCTTATTAAAATATGAGTTCCCTAAATGTAATTTATACTTTTTTCTTTCTTTTTTTTAAACTTTTTATTTGCATAACATATGTATGGGTAGTTCTTCAACATTGATCCTTACAAAGCTTTCCTTTATAAATTTCCCCCCTAATCCCCTCCCCTCCCCTAGATAGCAGGAAGTCCACTACATGTTAATTATATTAAAATACTTGACAAGTAGAATATATGTATACATATTTCCATACTTATCATGCTGTGCAAGAAAAATCGTATCTACATGAACAAAAAAAAATCAGAAAAAGGAAACACAATGCAAGCAAATATCAATATAGAGCATGAAAATGTTATGTTGTAGTCCACATTTCTATACTTTTTTTCTTATCCCAAGACAAAGTGTCTGGTAAATAGTAAGCCTCAATCACTCCTTATTGAACGTTGACTGAGCTTTCTGAATGACTGATTCAGAGAAACCACGCTTTCCCAGCTGTCACTCCATCTTTAAGTGAGATTGAGTTTTCTGAACCTTGATGAAAACATCTGCTGTTTATCAAGTTTATTCAGGAAAGAAGGAAGGAAAATGAAGGAAGAAAAACAGAATATGAAAGAAAACATCTCATTATAAAAAGGAAAAAAAAATATCAAGTCCTCTGGATAACAGATACTTCCAAGGTTCCCTTCCTCCTTCCCAGGGAAGAATGCATTGGGTCAGAGGGAGGGTGTGCAGGTCCCCACTGATAAAGGGAGATGCTTTTCTATACGTCCTCTGACATGCTCAGCTGGGAGGCATATTCCTCTCAATCTTGGAAAGCAGGCATCCTATCTCCCGCCAAGGGCTCCCAAGATAAAGCTTGCTATTTTGAGAGAGTTTCTCTCTAAGGAGTCTAAAGCATTTCACAGACAAGATTTAATTCACCTTCCTTTAGAAGTGGAGAAGAAAATGATTATCCACACATTTGCAAAAAGAAAACTGGGTTGCCCAATGTCACCAGCAGACTCAATGCCAGAACTGGGATTAGAATGTTATTATAAAGCTCCAACTCAAAAGCTCAATGGGATCTAGGGCTTTTAAATGACACAGAACCATCTCTCACCGCCCCCCCCCCCCAGTGAAAATGTCAATTATCTTATTCCTAACACCAAGGTTAGAAATAAAGCAGAACTAATGTAGACAGTGGTAAGGGACCCAGATGCAATTAAAAACTTCAAGAAGGCAATCAGTGGCATCTTGTAATTCTAATTTGAGAAGATGGTATACAGTAAGTAAATTATTCTATAATGGGACCAATCTGTGAATCATGATGAGGACACATCATCATCTGAATATGAATAATGTATTGCTAATTGGCTCTTTTTTGCCAGGGTCCAGATATACTGTACTTAGGTTAATGAAGCAGCAGACTGACTCTAGATCCATAAGGTTTTGCTCCTGAAGAGAGAATCCATGATTAGGAATGTGCATCAAACCCTCATTATAGACCTGAAGTCAAGAGCCACAGAATTTCAGAGCGACTAAGAATTTCAGTGACGATTGAGTCCTATCCATATCTCTGGAAAATATCTTCTACAATGTACCTGAGAAGCAGCTTCACGTATCTATTTGAAGAGCTTTAATGACAAGGAATTAAGAACCTTCAAGTGAATATATTCCTCTACATGCTAAAGTTTTCTTGATATCAAACCTAAATTTGCCTCTTTCTATCATCTACCCATTGTTCCTGATTTTTCCCTCTGGGACCAAACAGGTACACATTTTTTTCCAGGGGTTATTAACATGGAGTCCACATATCATAGAGGATTTTGTGGATACATTTCCAGGGTGCCCATGAATTATTTATTTATTTGTTTATTTATTTATTAAAAGAAATTTGCCATGTGTGCAGCAGAACATGAGATGATTCAAAATATGAGACAATAAATTTCCATTTCCAGAAAACTTATATAATAAATGCCAGAAATACCAAATTGTCCATCTTTTCTATGCTTCCTTGTGGTTTTCTTCTATTTTCTACTGTGTACTTTTTACTTTATTTTTTTCCCTTTCATCTCCCCAGACTCCCTTAAGAAGGTCATAATTAAGTGTATGTGTGTATACACTCACACATACACATATATGCATGTGGGTGTGCATATACATGTGTATGTATACATGTGTGTATAAAATATATGTGTATGTGTACATATATAAACACACACACACACACACACACACATATATATATATATATATATATATATGCTTACTCAAACACACACATAGATATGGCCATAGTATGCTTGCTTAGCCTTTGTTTCTGTGAAGGTGGATAAAATCATTCCTCATAAGTCCAAGCTTATACTGTTTAGTTATTTTAAATAGTCTAAATCAATACTGATAAATATGATTGACATATAGGGTAGTTTCCCTATTTTTCTCCTTTGATTAAATCTATTTTGGCTTTAACTTTGTCTGAGATCAGGGATTGCTCCCTTTGCTTTTTTCTAATAAATTTTATGACTGAGCATTATTATTATGTCTCTGTGTGTCTCTTATTTCCTATTCCTGCTGACTCCTATGATTTACTTCTTGCCTTGCTATTACTTAACCTAATCCACTTCCAAAAATCCCTTCCTTTATCCTCTCTCCCCAACCTTTTCTCCCTCTCTTTTCCCAATCCTGTTCATCTACAAACCTTATCCTATTCTCATTTTCATTAATCTAAACACCCTTCTATATCCCCTTTATTCTTTTCCTTCCACTTCTTATTTCTTTTTAAACTTAAAAGACCTTTATACCTTCTAGATATACATATTTGTTCCCTCTGTGGCCCATTCCCTATGTTAGTAGAATCTAGAACTACCAGACCTCATTCCCTATCTAATTCCTCTGTATCACTTCTTCCTCTCATCCTTCATTCATATAGCATATTTATTCTTTTTACCTGTTCTTATGCAGTTTTGCTTTTTAGAATCATCCTCAGTTTTGCCCCAATCTTTTTTTTCAAACTACCCAATTACTAATGACAATCTTAGACATATAGTTTGCATGTTCATGTATAAAATATAAATGATTTGTCCTCATTGAGTGCCTTGAAATTAGTCTTTGATGTTTACATCATATTTCTTTTGGATTTCATATATTATTTTTAAAAAGTTCATTTCTTTTTGTAACATTCTTGAAATTCTGATAACCCATTAAATAATGATTTATTGTTCAGGATTATCTTTGCTGGGTATAATATTTTCATCTGCAACCCTAGTTCATTTGCTCTTTGATATAAAGTGTTCCAAGACTTGCAGTCTTTTAAGGTATGTGCTAAAATGAATTGTGTGATTCTAAATGTGGCTCTGCTTTTTTTCTTTTTGCTGATGATATTTTCTCCTTATCTGGGGTTTCTGAATTTGCCTATGATCTTTCTGTAGGTTTTCCTCTTAGGATCTCTTTCAGGTGAGGATCAGTAGATTTTTATCTTTTTTCTTCTTTCCCCTCTTACTGTAACTTCGGGATAATTTTCTTTAATTTCTTGTATTATTGTATCAAGTTTCTTTTTTCATTATGGTTTTCAGGTAGCCCAATCATTTTTATACTTTCTCTTCTTGTTTTATTGTCTAGATCTGTTGTTCTTATGAAATTCCTCACATTCTCTTCTATCTTTTTATTCTTTTTATTTGATTTTATTATGTCTTAGTTTCTTATAACTTCACTTGCTTCCCTTTGCCTAATTCTAGTCTTCAAGGAGTCATTTTCTTCCTTAAGATTCTAGATCTCCCTTACCAGTTGGTTGACTTTCTTTTGATAATGTTCTTGATTTTCTTGGATTATTTTCATTTACTTATTTTTTTTAAAAAGTTTTCCCTCATTGTCTCTTGTTTGATTTTTAAAGTCTTTTTTTCTGCTTCTATGAATTCTTTTTTGGGGCAGGTGAATATTTAATGTAGAAGAAGCCTTTTTTTACATCAGTATCCTTTAATGATGAACCCTGTTCTTCCTCACTCCCATAGCAAGTTTCTATAGTTGGGTTCTTCCTCCTTTGTTTGCTCATTTTTTTTTATTTGTAGCAGATTGTTAATGTAATCACCTCTAGTCCAAGGACATAGGGGATGGAGCCCCTGGCCTCAGGTCCTTCTTCAGTTCTTTCCTGTGCCTTGAAACATGAAACCAAGAACTTCAGCCTCCTGTAAGTGCAGGCATCCAGCAGAGTCACTACCCCACTGCTTCTGCATTCACCAAGGCAATTTGGTCCTTAGAGCCACATATTGGCAGCACAGCTGGGCCTGGAATTCCTTATCAGCAGAAATTCCCTCAACTTCCCTCAATTCAGTCACAGAACTTGCCATACTGTGTAGGTGGCAAAAATTTCTGTTGCTGAGGCTGAGGCTCTCTCCCATCCTATAAATCCCCAATATTTACCATTTGCTGTTTCAGTGGGACTAGCCAGCCATCAATCCTGGAACCTTTCCTCCAATCTCTGATTGTCCCAGTTCTTCCCAATCTTCTATTTGTTTTTACCACACTATGTTAGTTCTGCAGTGCAATTTTATCTTGTTTGTGGGGGAATCTGGAGAGCTAGGAATTTTCTGAACTCCGTCAATTTCCCAGGACTCTCTCTCTGAAGTAAAAAAAAAATGATAACTATATTTCACTATAATTTGTTTCCTTTGCAATGATGTATTTTACTTTATCCCTTTAAAAACATTCATCTGAGAAGGGATCCATAGATTTCTCCAGATTTCTTAAAGAGTTTAGGGCAAAATAAAAGATAAAGAACTGATCTGACCCCACTTTGAAAAGACAGTCCTTCAAACACTTGAAAAGATCTATTTTGCTTCCTCTTACACTCCAGGCTAAATCTGTAGTGCTTTCAACCAATACTCATATGGCATATATTCAATGTACTTCATGTCCTGGTTGTTCTCTTCTTGATATCTTTACTGCTTATTAGTTTTTTCCTAAACTATGGCCATGGCAGTGCATAAATGAAAAATAATATCTATATGAACAGAAACTGTATATGTTTTAAAAGACTGTACGATTGCTTTAACTTTTTTCCCTTTATCATATCATTCAACAAAGTGCTTCATGCAGATAGACAGATAGAGAGACAAAGATAGAGGGACAAAGTCAGCACAGATACTCAGATAGACAGACAGAGCCAGACACAAAAAGAGACAGACAACTGGAGAGATGGATGAGAAACATTATGGATCAATTAAGTTGAATCATTCCCATCGTCTTGACCACTATATAGACCCTTGTAGAGGTAGCTCATAAGCAAACCCATGGAATACTGATAATTATAGTCTAGTGCCCTCAGCCATTATCTTGGGATGATGAAATAGGCTGGCAACCACTCCAGCAGATGCTGCTATCACAATTATTAAGGATCCAGAAAATGAAGTTCTTGTCTAGCCTGTCAAAAGGTTCAGCATCATAAAGTGATAACAGAAAAAAAAGACCTGATGATTAGTTCTGCTGCTACAGTCTAAATAGCATGGAACTTTTCTATATGATTTGCTGCTGAAATTCCCCATATGTACTGTCCCCCCATTAGAATGGGAGCTTCTTGACAGCAGGGCCTGTCTTGATTTTCTATGTATATCTCCAATACTTAGCACAGTAATATACACATGATAAGTACTTCCTAAATGTCCTTGGCTCAAATAGAGTTTGCAGTTCACTAAAAATTCGTAGATCCTTTCCCCGGGCAAATTGCTTCATGAAAATTCTTCCCCTATCTTGTATTTGTGAGGGTATATTTTTATTCCTAATGTGAGATTTTACATGCATCTCACTTGAATTTCATCATATTACATTCTGTCAAGAGCTTTGTTTTTGATCCATGAGAATGTCATCTGATCTGTTAACAATCTCTGTGAGCTTTGTTTCACCTGCAAATATAATGAACCAACTTTGTTATTATCAAACTTGAAGGATCTGGTGGTAGATTATATATCTGCCATTCTAACACTTATATCAACAGATTCTCCTAGAGGCTGTAACTATAGCATTAAGCAGATTTAATGAAATATAAGCTCATTGAGAACAGAAGCTATTTTATTATTGTTTATGTTATTATTTTAAATATATATTATCATAATCACATATAAAAATATTTGTTAACAAAATAAATTGTTTTTATTATTTATTATCACACCCTTAGTGCTTAGCACAATACTCAATATGAAGTGGATGTTTAATAAATGAGTATTGATTGATTAAAGATTCAGTTCAACTACATTGACAGAGACTCACCAAACATTTGGCCCCAGTATTAGAAATGTTTCTTTTTGATTATCCATGCAGATTAAATCAAAGAAACATGAAGGACCAAAGCACAGATGAATCTTTCTCTTAAAGTTGCAACTCAAGCACCATTTTCTGTATGAATTCTTTCCTATTATGTATCCCTAAATTGCCAGAGCCCTCCCTCACAAACTCTCCTGTCTATTTTTATATTTGTGTTTTCTTTGTATTTTCATCATTGACCACAATATCTGGCACATGGTAATCTTTTAATAAATACCTGTGATTGAAGTAATATAAGTGACCTAGTAATCTCTTACTAAATGCTTATTGACTGATTTAATATATCTGGTATAGTAATCTCTTAACAAATTATTTTTGACTGACAGTCTATTGCAAAAGTCTTAATGTCATTTTAAACTATAAACATTTAAATCTGTACCAAGACTTTTGGGACCCTGTGTAATTTATTTATTTTGTTATCTCCCCTATGACAGTCCTAGTTAGCTGCCTTTTTTTTACATGCTTTGTACTGCTATCTCCACTCAATCTATAACAAGCATATATTAAACTTTGCTATGTATCAGAAACTGTGGTGAGCATTGAAAATAGACACAAGCTGTCAAGGAGTCCATATTCTAATGAAAAAGAAAACATGCAAACATGTCAATGGCTTGCACTGATAGATTGACTTAGGAAACTGAGGCTTTCCTCAGTTTATATCAGGAGATATAAATTGAGTTGCATGTGGTCCTTTTCCTATTGAGTTAGAAGCCATGTCTTTTTTCTCCAAAACCAGCACTTTGTTCCCTATGCTACACATTTCCTCATGAACTTAAGATGGTCATAGGTTAGTAGAGGAGTTGAGTACTATATATATATGTGTGTGTGTGTGTGTGTGTGTGTGTGTGTCTATATATATATATGTATATATACATATATATATATATGGCATGAGATCAGTGTTCTGAGAGAGGAATAAGTAGTGTTGGATGAAGACAAAAAATAGAAAGAATCATTTATGGTTAGAGGTAAGTGGGGAGAGAAAAATTTGCAAAGAAAATCAGGAAATCAGGAATAAATTTATGAAAAAATTGTATTTGAGTACGGTCACAAAGAGTCAGACACAACTGAATAACAACAACGGCAGCAACAAGGGTTTGAAAAATTTTATTAGTACTATTTCAAAAGGCAGATGTGAAACTGGAAAGGGCATTTCTGGCTAAAAGAATAGTTTGAATAAATAAGTAAAGGCAAGGAAGCACAAAGAAAAACAATCTAGAATAACTAGAATATAGAGTGAGCTACAACTATGGAGGTAAGTTGGGAAGGGGTTACACTGTTGGCAGTGGGAAGTTATTAAAAGTTTTGATAAAGGGAATGATATAATCAAAGGCATCAAAATTGATACAAATTAATAATATCTGGTTTCTTTCTCTTTTCCCCCATTTTGTCATTTAACTAAATACCTGAATTCTTTTTTTTTATTATTAATACTTTTTATTTGCAAAACATATGTATGGGTAATTACTAAACATTAACCCTTACAAAGCTTTCTGTTACAAATTTTTCCCCCCTACTCCCTACCCCTCCCCTAGATAGCAGGATATCCACTACATGATAATTATGTTAGAATACTTAAGTCTAATATATGTATAGTTATTGCCACACATCATTTTTTTGTTCAGGAGAAATCATATCTATAAGAGAGAATAATCCGATAAAAGAAATACAATGCAAGCAAACATCAATAGAGAACATGAAAATGTTATATTGTGGTCCACATTTCACATCCCTCACTCTGAGTGTATATGGCCTTCTTCACTGCACAATTGTAATTGTTTTGAAACATTTCATTGTTGAAGAGAATCATGTCCATTAGAACTGATCCTCATATAGTACTGTTGTTGCCGTGTACAACGATCTCCTGAATACCTGAATTCTTGAAGGATATGGTAGTAACAAAAATTTCTAACAACCTGGGACTTCTCTCACTCTAAAAAGTATCTCAAATTCATTTGCATATATTCTGTCTATAATCTCATATGTACAAGTAGCCTGCACCATTAGAATGTAAGCTCTTTGAGGTGAGGGATTTTTTGTGTGTTAATTTGCTTTTCTATCCCCCTTAGCACAACTCCCGGAATATTGTGGATGCTTATCAAAATGTGTGTTGGTTAATTGAATGGACCAGATTGCATAGCCCTTGTCCCAGGATTGGCCTTTCTTACTTTCAAGAGACTCCTAACCAGTTTGTCTGGAGAGTGATTTGTTTTTCAGCAATGATAATTCCTAAACTGTTTGCTAAAATCTGGACGGACTAAAGAGAATATGCCCTTTGGAAGAAGAAACTGCATGGTTCCAAATCACATAGCTTTGCACTATTGAACAAATAGAGATTGGTTTGATATACCCCATTTTGATAATATTACATGCACAATTGAACCTTTTTTGTAGCCTAATTAATTCTGTTCAAATCACATAACCCTATCTGAAGGATCTCAGGCTGGTTTTTTATTCTTAGTAAATGTTTCTCTTAAGGCATTAGGAGATCATTTGTCCATCTATAGATTGGGTAGTGAGCCATGGATGGTTTCTAAGACTTATTCTTGTCCTAAAGTGGTGACGGTAATAAAGAAATCCCATAATTATTCTGATGTAACTCTTTGGAAAGGTTCTTTCTTTATTTCTGAGAAGAGAAGGAAACTGGGAAAAATCCTAGTGCCTTCATTTAAAAAAAAATTGAATATCCTTTTGAAGTATGAATCTGTAGTTCTCGATCTGATGCATGACAGTATGAGGTAAAGTGGCCTTAAGTGCTTTCCACAGCTATTAAATTAACAAGATACCTGGCAGTGAGTCCCAAATGTCTCCAGGAAGCAAACTTTCAATGCTTTTAATTTTGCAACAAAATACAACTTTCTATCCTAAAAAGTCACCGAAGGCTCTTGGGGATGTCCTATACATGGATAAAAAGAGGTTATAACCTTCAGAAAGATAGTTTGGTATCATAAAGAGTGTAGTGAGTAAATGCATCTACATTTAATGGGGACAGCTTGGTACTGTACAAAAGATATCAGAGGTATCAAAATAAAATCAAAATGGGTTCATGATTTGGGCATAAAGGGTAATACCATAAGCAAATTTGAAGGGCAAGGGAGAGTTTATCTATTAGATCTTTGGAGAAGGGCAAAATTTGTGGTAAAAGAAGGACTGGGGAATATTATGAAATGCAAAATGGATAATTTTGATTACATTCAATTAGCAAGATTTTGCACAAGATAATAAACACACACAAAATTAAAAGGGAAGCACAAACTTGGGATTTTTTTTTTACTTACAGCCAGTGTTTCTGATAAAGGCATCATTTCTAAAATATATGAAACATGGTGTCAAATTTATAAGAATACAAATCATTCTCCAACTGATAAAAGGTCAAAGAATATGAACAGACACTTTTCAGATAAAGAAACTAAAGCCATCTATAGTCAAACAAAAATGCTGTAAACCATTATTGATTAAAGAAATGCAAATTAAAACAACTCTGAGGTACCATCTCACAGTTCTCAGATTGAATAAGATGACATGAAAAGATAATGTTAAATGTTAAAGGGGCTGTGGGAAAACTGTGACACTAATGCATTACTGGTGGAATTGTTAAATGATCTAATCATTCTGGAGAGCAATTTGGAACTGTGCCCAAAGGGCTATAAAACTGTGAATACCCTTTGATCCAGCAGTGCCAGGTATTACTGGGTCTGTAACCCAAGGAAATTATAAAAGAGGGAAAAGGATCCACATGTGCAAAATATTTATAGCAGCTCTTTTTGTGGTGGCAAAGAACTGGAAAATGAGTAGATGTCCATCAATTGGGAAATGGCTGAATAAATTGTGGTATATAAAAGTAATGGAATATTTAATTATTCTCTAAAAATGATGAACAAGTTGATCTTAAAAAGGCCTCAGGAGACAGCTAGATGGCATAGTGGATAGAGCACCAGCCCTGAAGTCAGGAGGACCTGAGTTCAAATGTGGCCTCAGACATTTAATACATCCTAGCTGTGTGACCCTGGACAAGTCATTTAACCCCAATTGTCTCTGCAAAAACAAAACAAGAAAAGGCCTTGTAAATTGTTTATACAAACTGATGTTGAGTAAAACAAACAAAACAGGAATGCATTATGCACAATAACAGCAAGATTGAATGATGATCAACTATGAAAGACTTGATTTATGTCAGTGATTCAGTGATCCAAAGCCATTCTAATAAACTTTGGATAAAAAATGTCATTTGCATCCAGAGAAAGAACTGTGGTGAATGAATATAACTTCACACATGCTATGTTCACTTTTACCCTTTTTCTTCTGTCATTTTTCTCACAATTTTCCCTTTTGATCTGATTTTTCTCTCCCAACATGATTCATAAAGAAAAGTGCTTTAAAATATTTATAAAAAATAAAGATAAATAATAATAATAATAATAAATAAAACAAAAGATAACAGAGGCATTAGAGCACCCTACTTACAAATCTCATCAAAGCTCACCAATCTTCACTTTCCTCCTTGGTAAAAAGAAGAGCTGGAACAAATAAGGGATTCTTATCCTTTTGTGTAATGGACTTTGTGGCAGTCTGGTGAAACACAGTTCTTTTCTCAAAATATAGATTTCAAGTACATAAAAGAAAATATGTGGGATAATAATTGGAATTGAAGAAATTAAAATAAAGATGCAGTTTTCCCATTCAAATTCACAGACTCTTTCAAATGCAGGACAGAAATACCGAATACAGATCATCTCTGAGTCCCCTTAGAAAAGAGAACCGATATCATTCTCATTCTGCATAAAAAAGATGTCCCACAATTTCATAAAGTTTAGCAGTTGGAGACAAAATTTCCTCATCAATCATGAAATGGTCCTTTAAAGAATATCAGCAGGGCCTGTTTGCATGGACCTAAGGTTGATATCATGATTCTGCCCTGGGCAGTTGACATCTAGGAGACCAATGGACTGGAAAGACATTTTGAAACTTCTAATCACCAGCTTTTTTCAACTGAGGCTCTCCCATTCACACTATTCTCCCTGGAGGAAGGAATTTGTGGCCAAAGAAGAACTAGAGTATATTATGGAATTCAAAATGGATAATGTTGATTACATTAAGTGAGAAAGTTTTTGTGCAAACAAAACCAAAAGAGAAAACAATAGAAGGGAAGCAGTAAACTGGGAAAGAAAATTACATCCAAGGATTCTGATAAAAGCCTCATTTCTAAAATATTTAAAGAACAGACTCAAATTTATAAGAATACAAGTCATTTTCCAAATATAAATGGTCAAAGGATACGAACAGAGGATTTTCAGATGAAGAAATTGAAACTATTTCTAGTCATATGATGTAGCTTTTTTCAACAGCAAGGTGATTCAGTCCAGTTCCAATGGATTGTCATGAAGAGAGCACCCAGAGAAAGGACTGTGGGTACTGAGTGTGGATCACAACACAGTATTTTCACTTTTCTGTTGTAGTTTGCTTGCATTTTGTTTTTTCTCATTTTTTCCCTTCTTGATCTGATTTTTCTTCTTCAGCATGATAATTGTGGAAATATGTGTAGAAGAATTGCACATGTTTAACATATATTAGATTACTTGCAGTCTGGGGGAGGGCAAGGGGGAAAGGGAGGAAGAAAAAATTGGAACACAAGGTTTCTCAAGGGTGAATGTTGAAAATGATCTATGCATATGTTTTGAAAATAAAAAGCTTTAATAAAAAACTACTATTCTCCTTACACTCTTAACATCCCCCTTTATTCTCCTAATCCCAGTAATAGTGACCTCTTGATTGCCAAAGTACAAACTTTTATACATCTTATCCCCATTGTTCTCTCTCATTCCCATCCATCATCTCAATCCTAAGCTTTGAAAACTTATCCAATATTTTATTTCACATCTCCATGCTTCTCATAGAACGTCTGTGGGGATTGTACTGTATAATTAACATGTTTCCTTTGATTTTGGATCTTTACTTTTCTTCAACCATCTTTGATTTGTTATGGTTTCCCAAAAGGCATGATGTAATTTTAAGCTAATAAAACTTTTCTCATTTCTTTCCTACAAAGGCCTCTGTCATAGTAATATACTGAGGTCAAAAGACATGGTTCAGAAACCAGCCCAAATTTTATCATTAAAGGCTGGATAATAGGATATTCAGGGAAAGTATTGACATTTAATCCCTTAACCATTTTATAAAATGATACAATGGCAATGATATATAGCTACACAAATTGTTTTATAAGTGGGAGAGCCAATTTTCATTCCCTGCTTTTGTTCATCTAGCTGAAAAATAACTAGAAAAAAACAGAAATCTATGTTTTATCTGTAATTTCTGGAAGGAACAACTAACTTTCTTTGACCAAAAAAGACAACAGGGTCACCAAGTTGGAATGATTGAAGTATTGCTTCTAGAAAAGCAGAAATAACTTATCTTCGTTCTTGACTAGATTAATTAGCCTGTGGCTAAGACCCAGATGAGCTGACCTTACTTCATTCTCCCCTATGATTCAGCCTTGCTTACCTCATAAACAGCAGCCTTATATGTTTGCCTCTCTCCAAGTAATGGTAATCATAATGCCAAAGTAGTAATAATAATACTAAAGAGTAATATCTGAGGAGTCCAGAATATTTCTGTTCCCCAGTCTTATTTCCTGAGACCAATATCTGCCCATGAACTCCCTTGCAAATAAATTTGTTTTAAACATTTTATTTGAAGGTGCCTTTTAAGCTGTTTGCCCCAGAAATGGTCCAAAGGTTCATATGCCATAGGTTAGGATTGCTGACTACAGATCCCACTGTTAATTGTATATTTTAAGTTGTTGTTTGTCCTTTGTTTCTGAAGAGGACCAATGATATTACAGGCTAATGACTTAACTTGTGCATGAATTGGATTTAAGTGAGGAAGAATTACAAAAAAATATCTCACTCTCTCTTCCAGAGTTATTAAAATCCAATGGCAAAACAAAAGTCAAGATGCCTGGTGATGGCTTAGAATGCAGTGGATGACTGGTGTCTTTGATGTCTGACAAAGCTCTCAATCTTCAGAGCACCTGCTTCAGCTGCTTTCATGGCCATTGCAAGAAATTGTTCTCATCCACCCATTCCACCAGTTGAAGTCTTCTCATGCTTAGGAAATAGACACCACTGCCCCAACTCATGATGGGTTTGTAGCTCATCACTTACACTCAACCTAGTTTAGCCCACCTGCCAAGACAATTTATTGGAACATGGCCACTGTGCATGGTTTAGCTGCTTGCTTTGAGAGTCAGGTAGACACCAAAGATGAATGAGCAGCCCTGAAAATTGCTCAGCAAGCCTCCACAACAGAGGTGCTAGTGCCCCTGGGACACCCATATTCCTCACACTCTAAATAGAATAAAAAGACTTAAAAAGAAAGATGTCATATGTATCATGATATTCATAGAAACAATTGTTGTTGATGCAAAATACTGGAAATAAAGTTTATAACCCATTAATTTGATTATGTCATGGTAAATGATAGAATGGAATATTACAATGCTATAGAATGGATATGAAAGATACAGAAAAGCATAGGAAGATTTTTCTGAACTAATGTGCAATGAATTAATTGGAACCATTGAAACAATATACACAATAACTACAATAATATACTTTAAAAAATAAGAAAAACTGAATTCTGTAAAATTATAAATTGAAATCTAAAGAGAATAGAAGAACAATAACAATGATAGCTAGAATAGCAATAGTTGGAAGTGGGTCAGGAGTGAGATACTATGTGTAATATTGATCTTGATTGATGTTATAAAAATATCCTTTTCTATTGCACACTTGTTATAAAAGAAGACTGAGATATGGCAGAAGGAGGATTATATTGGGAAATGAAGAAAATATAAAAACAAAATATGTTCATGAAAATAAATAAATTTTAAAATAAACCAACAATTATTAGTTATGATACTAGATTTATTTAATGTTTCTTCAGCATCATGCTCACAAAAGATCAAATATGGATGAGGTTTCTTTACTAAGTGGATGCTCAGAAAATTAGAGGTCATATCATTTATTGAGAGTTGGGTCATTTATTATGGGTTTGATGACACTATATGGTATGTGTAGGAGAGAGAAACAGGTATTAGGAAAAGCATTTATTAAGTGTTTACTATTTGGCAAGCACTGTGATAAATATTGTCATTTCAAATAGAAGAGGGAGACAGCCCCTTCTTTTAAAAGAGTTTTCATTCTAGGGGGCGGAGCCAAGATGGCGAACTGCGGACAGTTTTCTCTGTGAACTCCCTCCGACATTCCCCCAACCCAGACAAAGTAAGCCTTAAAACTGGTTTCCGAGTGAGGTCCTCGCCAAGCATTTGGACTACAACGCACTTCTATAAAAGATCTACCTTGAAAGAACTCCGGAGAAGGTTAGCCTCAGGGGAAATCGGCCACTGGTCGCAATCAGACTCCAGCCGGGGCGGAAGTCAGGGCTGCGATAGAGGGGCGGATTTTGGGCACCCAGGAAGCCCCTGGGAGACGCCTGGGCCACTTTGCTCTGCTTGCGGGCAGGTGCTTTGGCAGATCTGCCTTTGGAAGGGGGTGGATGAGAACAGCTGAAAACGTGGTCCTGGTGCGAATCTAGCCCGACCAGCCTCAGACCAGAAGTCAACTCGGCAAACTGCCCCAGGGCAAATATAAATAGTTGCAGTTTTCTCGGCTTTTGACCAATATCCCAACTTTAAATCATGAGCAAGAAGCAGAAGAGAGCTCTCACCATAGAAAGCTTTTACGGAGAAAAAATAGAACAGTCCCCAGATCCTGACATTATGAAAACAATCCCAGATGAAGCCACAAAGGCAGACTTAAGTTGGTCTCCCTTTCAGAAGGCTTACCTGGATGATTGCATTAAGAATCTCAAAAGAGAGCTAGAAGAAGAATGGGGAAATAAATTGAGATCAGGGCAACAGAAATATCAAAAACTGGAAAATAGGACTGGTGAATTGGAAAAAGAAAACAGTTCACTGAAAAACAAAATTGGTGAATTGGAAAAAATCACCAATTCACTGGAAAATAAAAATTGTGAACTGAAAAACAAAATTGGTGAATTGGAAAAAGACAACAATTCACTGAAAAACAAAATTGGTGAATTGGAAAAAGACAACAATTCACTGAAAAATAAAACTGGCAAAATGGAAAAAGAATGCATTGAATCCAGAAATTCAATTGGCCAGCTACAAAAGGAGCTAAAAAAGATAACTGAAGGAAATAATACTCTAAAAATTAAAATTGAACAAATAGAAGTAAATGACTCAAAAAGACTTCAAGAATCAGTTAAACAAAAACAAAAAAAATGAAAAAATAGAAGAAAATATGAAATATCTCCTAGGAAAAACAACTGACTTGGAAAACAGATCCAGGAGACACAATTTAAGGATTATCGGACTCCCTGAAAGCCACGATGAAAAAAAGAACCTGGATGCTATCTTCCAGGAAATCATGAAAGAGAATTGCCCTGATGTTTTAGAATCAGAAGGCAAAATTGGCATTGAAAGAATTCACCGATCACCTCCAGAAAGAGACCCCAAAATTAAAACCCCAAGGAATATCGTGGCCAAATTTCAGGACTATCGCACCAAGGAAAAGATATTGCAAGCAGCTAGAAAGAAGCAGTTCAAATACCGACGAACTGTCATTAGAATTACACAGGATCTGTCAGCTTCCACATTGAAGGATCGAAGGGCCTGGAACCAGATATTCCGAAAGTCAAAAGAACTTGGATTACAGCCAAGAATAAGTTATCCAGCTAGAATGAGCATCATCTTCCAGGGAAGAAGATGGTCATTCAATGATACAGGAGAATTTCACCTATTTCTAATGAAAAGACCTGATCTGAACAAAAAATTTGACCTCCAAATAGAGAACTCAAGAGAAACATAAAAAGGTAAAAAGGAAAACTCTTGAGAACTATATTCCTACTATAGGTATCCTTTAAAGAATGGCAGTATAATTTGATTTTTCTTTGATAATAATGGAAAAGAAATTAGAGGTGGAAGGGATACCATACTGAAAAAGAAAAAGGGGGGAGGGGGGAAAAGAAGGCAAAATAAAGTAAAAATATAGGAGGTAAAATAAGGCAAAATCTCATAAAGAGACATAGAAGATCTAATATAATTGAGGGGAAGAAGGGAGGGCGATGAGTATTGATTGTGTAAACCTTACTCTCATTAGATTGGACTCTAAGAGAGTATATCAGACACATTTGGCTTCAAAGAAAGCACTGACCCTCCTTGTGGGAAGGTAGGAGGGAGGGAAGAAAAGGAAAGGGACAAACTAATAGAAGGATTAGGGGAAAGGTATAAAGGGGAGGGAGGGACTCTAAAGGGAGGAGGATTATTGGTGGGAGGTGGTCTTCAAGAGCAAAGTACTGGGGAGGGGGGAAGGGAGAGAGGGGAAAGGGAAGAGAAAATCATAACTCTGGGTAAATAAGATGGCAGGGAATACAGATATAGTTATTTTAACTGTGAATGTGAACGGGATGAACTCTCCCATAAAACGGAAGCGGGTAGCAGACTGGATTAAAAGCCAGAATCCTACAATATGTTGTTTACAAGAAACACATCTAAAACATAGAGATACATACAGAGTGAAGGTTAACGGGCTGGAGCAGAATCTTCTATGCTTCAGGTGAACAAAGAAAGGCAGGGGTAGCAATCCTTATCTCAGATCAAGTAAAAACAAAAATAGATCTAATTAAAAGAGATAAGGAAGGAAACTACATTTTACTAAAGGGTTCCATAGACAATGAAGCAGTATCAATACTTAACATATATGCACCAAGTGGTATAGCATCCAAATTCCTAGAGGAGAAGTTAAGAGAGATGCAAGGAGAAATAGACAGTAATACTATACTAGTGGGAGATCTCAACCTTGCTCTCTCAGAATTAGATAAATCAAATTCCAAAATAAATAAGAAAGAAGTTAGGGAGGTTAACAAAAGGCTAGAAAAGTTAGGTATGATAGATCTCTGGAGGAAATTGAATGGTGATAGAAGGGAGTATACTTTTTTCTCAGGGGTTCATGGAACTTATACAAAAATTGATCATGTGTTAGGGCATAAAAACCTCAAAATCAATTGCAGAAAAGCAGAAATAGTAAATGCATCCTTCTCAGATCATGATGCAATAAAACTCACATGTAATATAAGGCCAGGAGAAAATAGGCCACAAGTTATTTGGAAATTAAATAATCTAATCCTGAAGAACGAATGGGTGAAAGAGCAAATTATAGACACAATCGAAAATTTCATCCAGGAGAATGACAACAATGAGACAACATACCAAAATTTGTGGGACTCGGCTAAAGCGGTTATAAGGGGTAATTTTATATCTCTAGATGCTTACTTGCGTAAAACAGAGAAGGAGAAGATTAATGAACTGGGCTTACAATTAAAAAAGCTAGAAAAAGACCAAATCAAAAACCCTCAATTAAATACCAAATTGGAAATTCTGAAAATTAAAGGGGAGATCAATAAAATTGAAAATAAGAAAACTATTGAATTAATAAATAAAAGTAAGAGTTGGTTTTATGAAAAAACCAACAAAATAGATAAGCCTTTAGTTAATTTGATTAGAAAAAGGAAAGAGGAAAATCAAATTATTAGTCTCAAAAATGATAAGGGAGAACTTTCCTCCAATGAAGAGGAAATTAGAGTAATAATTAGGAGTTTCTTTGCCCAACTTTATGCCAATAAATTTGAGAATGTAAATGAAATGGAGGAGTATCTACAAAAATATAGATTGCCCAGATTAACAGAAGAGGAAATAAATTATTTAAATAGCCCTATTTCAGAAAAAGAAATAGAACAAGCTATTAATCAACTCCCTAAGAAAAAATCTCCAGGACCAGATGGATTTACATGTGAATTTTACCAAACATTCAAGGAACAATTAATCCCAATACTGTATAAACTATTCGAAAAAATAGGGAAAGAAGGTGTACTACCAAATTCCTTCTATGACACAGATATGGTGCTGATAGCTAAACCAGGTAGGGAGAAAACTGAGAAAGAAAACTATAGACCCATTTCCCTAATGAATATTGATGCAAAAATTTTAAATAAGATTTTAGCAACAAGATTACAGAAAGTCATCCCCAGGATAATACATCATGACCAAGTAGGATTTATACCAGGAATGCAGGGCTGGTTCAATATTAGGAAAACTATTAGTATAATCAATTATATTAATAACCAAATTAATAAAAATCATATGATTATCTCCATAGATGCAGAAAAAGCCTTTGATAAAATCCAACACCCATTCCTATTAAAAACACTGGAGAGTATAGGAATAAATGGGCTTTTCCTTAAAATGATAAGTAGTATCTACTTAAAACCTTCAGCAAGCATCATATGTAATGGAGTCAAACTAGAACCATTCCCAATCAGATCAGGAGTGAAACAAGGCTGCCCACTGTCACCATTACTATTTAATATTGTATTAGAAATGTTAGCTTTAGCAATAAGAGAAGAAAAAGAGATAAAAGGAATCAGAGTAGGTAGTGAAGAAACCAAATTATCACTCTTTGCAGATGACATGATGGTATACTTAGAGAATCCTAGAGACTCAACTAAAAAACTACTAGAAACAATTCACACCTTTAGCAAAGTGGCAGGATACAAAATAAATCCACATAAATCATCAGCATTTTTATATATTACCAATAAAGTTCAGCAGCAAGAGATACAAAAAGAAATTCCATTCAAAATAACTGTTGATAGTATAAAATATTTGGGAATTTATCTGCCAAGGGATAGTCAGGAACTATATGAACTAAACTACAAAACACTTTCCACACAAATCAAATCAGACCTAGTCAATTGGAAAAACTTAAAATGCTCATGGGTAGGATGAGCGAATATAATAAAAATGACAATACTACCCAAACTAATTTACTTATTTAGTGCCATACCAATCAAACTCCCAAGAAATTATCTTACAGATCTAGAAAAAATAGTAGCAAAGTTCATTTGGAAAAACAAAAGGTCTAGAATTTCAAGGGGATTAATGAAAAAAAAGGCTGAAGATGGTGGACTTGCTGTACCAGATCTAAAACTATATTATAAAGCAGCGGTCATCAAAACCATTTGGTACTGGCTAAGAAATAGAGTAGTCGATCAGTGGAATAGGATAGAATCACAAGACAAACTAGGCAATAACTATAGCAATTTGGTTTTTGATAAACCCAAAGACCCCAGCTTTTGGGATAAGTATTCACTATTTGACAAAAACTGCTGGGAAAACTGGAAACTAGTGTGGAAGAAATTAGGGCTTGACCCACACCTAACACCACATACCAAGATAAGATCTAAATGGGTTCATGATCTGGATATAAAGAGTGATTTTGTAAACAAGTTAGAGGAACATAATATAGTTTACCTCTCAGACCTGTGGAGATGGAATAAATTTATGTCCAAAGAAGAACTGGAACTTTTAATTGAAAACCAGATAGATAACTTTGACTATATTAAGTTAAAAAGTTTTTGTACAAACAAAATCAATGCAGACAAGATTAGGAGGGAAGCAATAAATTGGGAAATCATCTTTACATTTAAGGGTTCTGATAAAGGTCTCATCTCTAAAATATATAGAGAATTGTCTCATATTTATAAAAATTCAAGCCATTCTCCAATCAATAAATGGTCAAAGGATATGAACAGACAATTTTCAGAGGATGAAATTAAAATTATTTATAGTCATATGAAAAGGTGCTCCAAATCACTATTGATCAGAGAAATGCAAATCAAGACAACCCTGAGATACCACTTCACACCTGTCAGATTGGCTAAAATGACAGGAAAAGTTAATGATGAATGTTGGAGGGGTTGTGGGAGGGCTGGGACACTGATGCATTGTTGGTGGAGCTGTGAACGGATACAGCCATTCTGGAGAACAATTTGGAGCTATGCTCAAAAAGTTATCAAACTGTGCATACCCTTTGACCCAGCAGCATTTCTATTGGGCTTATATCCCAAAGAAATCATAAAGGAAGGAAAAGGCCCCACATGTGCAAGAATGTTTGTGGCAGCCCTTTTTGTAGTGGCTAGAAACTGGAAATTGAATAGATGCCCTTCAATTGGAGAATGGCTGAATAAATTATGGTATATGAATGTTATGGAATATTATTGCTCTGTAAGAAATGACCAGCAAGATGATTTCAGAGAGGCCTGGAGAGACTTACATGAACTGATGCTGAGTGAAATGAGCAGAACCAGGAGATCATTATACACGGCAACAACAGTACTATATGACGATCAATTCTGATGGACATGGCTCTCTTCAACAATGAAATGTTTCAAACCACCTCCAATTGTTCACTGAAGAAAGCCATATACACCCAGAGAGAGGGATGCGAAATGTGGACCACAACATAACATTCTCATACTCCTTGATTGATGTTTGCTTACATTGTGTTTCCTTTATCTGATATATCGTTTATGTAGATAAGATTTTTCTTGCACACCAATGATAAGTTTGGAAATATGTATACATATATTCAATTTGCCAATATTTTAACATAATTAACATGTAGTGGTTATCCTGCCATCTAGGGGAGGGGTGGGGAGTTTGGGGGAAAAATTTGTAACGGAAAGCTATGTAAGGGTTATTGTTGAAGAATTACCCACACATATGTTATGCAAATAAAATAAAAATTTAAAAAAAAAGAGTTTTCATTCTAGCTGATAAAGACAGAA
Source organism: Myrmecobius fasciatus (assembly GCA_023553655.1). Classification (NCBI taxonomy): domain Eukaryota; kingdom Metazoa; phylum Chordata; class Mammalia; order Dasyuromorphia; family Myrmecobiidae; genus Myrmecobius; species Myrmecobius fasciatus. Next base: position 18,461 of record JAJPUD010001496.1, on the reverse strand, counting down.
CACATACAAGAATTCAGCTACAGAGAAGATGGAAAGGTCAGGAAGTCCTCAGAGTGCAATGGCAGAGATGGAAATGACAAAATGTATGGATGCCACTGTAGGAAGACAGATGAAAAGGTCTAATGTTCCTTGGGGTCTGATGGAAGAGTACATGATAAGCTTAGGGGGATCATCCTTCTTACCAAATGGTAATTGAGGTATTCTGATTCCCTGAAGGAATGAGTGGTCCTGACTTCCCTTAGGAAAGGCTTGTAGGAGCTTGGACCTATAAGTTTTGAATGGATAGGGATAAGACTGGAGTCATTGGAGGAAAGGATACCCTAGTAGCCTTGCTCCACTATTCTGTGTTCATTGTTGGGATCTGAAAAAGTAGTTTAGTTGGATTGTGGCCACTGGTAGAATATATGTAAAAAGGAACATCCCAAACTTAGAACTATCCTTCCTAATTTTACCTGACTATATGAAAGCTTTAGGGATTGCTTCAAGTAATTTGATGGCCTGATTCTGGGAAGACTTAACATCTTTGTTCGATGTGGCAAATATCATTCCTTGGTTATATCCCTATCCTGTGACAATGTCCTATTGGGATATTATGACAAATTCTCTTCCTTTGAACCTAATGTAAAGGCAAGATTTTATCTACCCCCATATACTTGCACTCACTGGAAATCTCTGTGTTTTATAATGCTACCATGTAAGTTGGAGAAAGCAGACCATAAGGTCCCTCATAGCTGACCAGACCTCTAAGGAAGGGCCTCAATGAGAGGCTGAAATGATACTTTTATTCCTTTGCTCCTTCATGTGCTCTTTAGCATGGTGCCCACTAAACTCAGAAAGATAACTTTCTATTAGTGATGTACAGTTGAAGTTAGATAATAACATAACCTGGATGTGGCAGCTAAATGCTTGAACAGCTAGAGTGCTGTACCTGAACAGAAAAGTTCAAATCCAGCCTCAGACACTTTCTAGTTGTATGGGAAAATGACTCAAACTCTGTTTGCTTAGGAGACTGCTAGATAGCTCAGTGGGTAGAATCCTGAGTCTGGAGTCAGGAAGCCCTGAATTAAAGTCTAATGTTAGACTCTCATTAACTGTGTGACTTAATGAAGTCACACCCCATTTCCTTTAGTTCACTGGAGAAGAAAATGGCAGTGCACTTGAGTATCTTTGGGTCCCAAAAAAAGCCATGGACAGTATGGTCCACAGGGTCACAAAAAGTTGAACTAAATGACTGAGCAAGAACAACGTGACTTGATATTGGCCCTATTCAAATATTTAAAAGAAGTATGGAGGTAGGTAGACCAAAGCATGTCACCTTTTTGGTTGTCACTGATAACTTCAAAGACTACCTGGAATATTTGAAGAAGAAAAAATTACTAAATATAAATATTATAAATATTAAATATAAAGTTTTAGGAAATGAAATTTTTTTTAAGGAAAGGCTAAATGAATTGAATTTCCTTAATCCACAAAGGAGGCAGTCCACTACAATGCTAAGAATAGTGAATTTAGATTCTGTAAATCCAGGTTGTCTGTCTTTGCCATTTCCTACTTGTGCTACCTTCAACAATCTATTTCACTTTTCTGAATCCTGGCTTTCTCATTTACAAAATGGGTATATAATACTTTTATTACTTATCTCAGTGGAGCAGTTGTAAAGAAAAATGCTTCATTCAGTCCCCATATGTTTGTTACCTAAGAGTCAGCTCTTACTATGATTAAACTTTTGTGGAATCCCTACCCTAGATTGTGGAAGGAGTAGGTATAAAGGCTCTGAGATCACAACATCTGTTCTTAAAGAATCTACACATGTTACAAATGTACGATAAGACAAATGGTAGAAACCATCATTTTTTCCCCAGGAAGTAATGGAGACAGGGGGTCTAAGTTAGAGGAAATTTCAGGAACCAACTAGCTTAACTCAATCTTGACGAACAACCCCTTCTATAAACAGCTCCCATGTTAACCATTCAGCCTTTGCTCAAAATTTAATAGTGATGGGACAGTGAGAACTTTTCAAATAAAAATTGATTCTTTGTTTTTTGTTTTATTTTATCCATTAACATCATTACAAGTTTTCTTTTTCATCCACTAACCCTAGTTCAGTCCTCTGAGGTCAAAGAAAATTCTAACATCTCTTTCATGCAGCCACCCTTCTAATACTTAAATAAAATTATCATCTCTCCTCTCTTCTCTCTGCTCACCATATACATCTTTTCTTCCACAGGTTAAGCACTCTCAGCTCCTTCTATAGACTCTTACATGTACCTATGACATCATCTTTCTCCTGATGAAATAGACTATCCAGTTATCTTAAGAGAATGTTGTAATCGATACCTTATATGCAATCATACCTTATATATTCTCCAAACCATGCAAAATATTGCTCTGTAATAATAAAATGTTAGCAAAGCTTTCCTGCTAAAAAATGGATTCTCTATTTCTGCTGAAGACTCAGATTTCCAGATGCTGAACTCAACAGGAGGCTGAAATGATTTTTTGTTCCTTGGGCTCATTACATTTTTTCTCCTTTTAAAATCTCATTATTCTGTTCCCCAACACATAGAAGTGTCAGAATCCCGGTAGGGGCAATCTCACTTTCTCCCCAGGCATTGAATTTCACAAAGCCATCTTGGGTCTGGATGGATTTCTCCAGATTTTAATTGTTGTTACCTTGTACACTCTCCATGGATGACACCAAAATCACATCTCCCTTCCCCCCCCAAAGTGTGGAAAAATAAATGAATCTGTCTGACAGCTTCTCTCACAGATCCTGAGGTTAAAATGGACACTTTTATAGAAGATCCCCTAACCTTAGTTCATTTGAGGACCTACTTTACAATATTTCTGAAGGAGGAAGATGGTTCACAGCATCACAGAACATCGAAGGTAAAAGGTATTTCAAGGACCATTTAATTTGCCTTGACCCTTACCAGTGATACCCTGAGTAATATTTCCAACATGAGGGGGAAATCATCATGTCCCAAGACAGAGATATCCCATTTTGGAATAGCTCAAATTAGTTCAAATTTCCATTTTCTGTTGTTTCTATGTCCCTTTTTTTTTTTTAGCTCTCATTACCTTTTCCTAGTTTCTGCCCTTTGGGGACCAAACAGAACAAGATGAATCCCTCATTTAAGTGACAGATCTTGAGATACTTGAAGAAAGTTCTTGTGTCCCTCCTGTGTCTAATTTTCCCCAGAATAACGATTTCCAGGGCTTTCCCCTTTTCCTCATATGTCACAGACCTGTTACAATCTACCAAAGGTTTTCCAAAATGGTGGTAACCAGAATAGAACACAATCCTCCAGGTATAGCACAGCTATAATAGAACACATCAAGTTTGTGTCTCTGACATCATGCTTGTCTTAATGCTGGAAAAGTGCACATAAGTTTGTTTCTCAGTTGTAAAAGTTGTAGAAAGAGGAAGAAGAGGAAGAAGAGCAAGCTAAGGATTAAGGGAAGAAGAAAAATAATGATAATTTATGAAGATTTTTAAACATATTACCTCCCTTGCTTCTCACAACAGGTCTATGAGACTATCGCTAGTATACTCTCCATTTTATGGATGAAGAGACTGAGCTTGAAAGGTTGTGATTTTCATAATATTATACAACTAATGAGGATCTGTAGCAGAATTTGAATTTAGACCTTCCTCACTCACACTCCTGGACTTTAACCATTGTATCACTGAGTTGCCAATAATAATATTGATATATTGGATTTGTGGTACATTAAAACCACCATATTTCCCCCCCCAGGAAAACAAACATCTAAATATGTCTCTTCTAATTGTATTTGTTTTATTTTCAGATTTTGTTTCCATATGGGTTTAGTTTTAATATTGATGTAATTATTTCAATAGTCCCATTTTGATAGCCCCTTCTAGAGACAGAAAGATAGTCCAGTGGATGGAGCAGTGGGTCTAGAATCAGGAAGACTTGAGTATAAATATGGTCTTGGATATTTTCTGGCTATATGACTCTGGGCAAGTCACTTAACCCCCATTACTTTCCATTTCCTCATTTGTGAAATAGGGAATGATAATACTATCATCTATTTCCCAGAATTATTGAAGGTTAAATAAGATTATATATGTAAAGTTCTTTGCAATGCAAATGATGGTATATGATCATCAATGATATCAATGATCATCAGCATTGTTATTTTTTATTACCTGAATCAGCATTATTCAGCTGAAGTCCTACTACAATACCTTCCCATTGTACGAATCATCCCCAAGTTCTTGAATGTCATATCTATGAAGCTAAAGCTCCACCTGTTATATTTTTTGGTGTTGTGGAGTTATTTTCATCTGTGTCCAACTCTTCATGATCCCATTTGGGGTTTTCTTAACAGAGATTCTGGATGCTTCTCCAACTCACTTTCAAATGATGGATATATCTCAAATTCATTTTAAAGATGAAAAATTGAGGCAAAACAAGGTTAAGTGAGTTTTTCCGGATCACACTGCTAGTAAGTATATGAACTCTGCATAGAGAAGAGTCTTCTTGGTTCCAGACTCAGTGCTCTATCTACCATGTCACCTACGTTCTCTGGTAACATATCAATATGGAAATCCTACTATGATAAACTTAGAGTGAGGCTGACTTTCTATATTCTGAGAACTGGTCTATTTAAGAATGTAATGACTCACCATCAGCTTAACCATAGAGCAGTTAAAGTTTTGCAGGCCACAGATGCCTTAGATGTCCTATCATTCTAGAAAAGGGCTGCTGCTTTAAAGTATTAGTGGAAAAGAAATGATCAACAGCATTCCAGTCCAGGTGAAGGAACCCTCCATTTTTTCTACTTACATAGTTTAAATCTGGGATTTGTTTTTCATATTCATAGCCCTATCTATCAATCGCTTCCTTTGTGCAACAAACATATTACTATAGAAATAAACTGTTAGATGTGGACCACAACATAACATTTTCATGCTCTCAATTGATGTTTGCTTGCATTGTGTTTCCTTTATCTGATTTTTCTTTCTTGTAGATACGATTTTTCTTGCACAACAATGATGTGTGGAAATATGTATACATATATTTGATTTGTCAAGTATTTTAACATAATTAACATGTAGTGGATATCCTGCCATCTAGGGGAGGGTTAGGGAGTAGGGGGGAAAATTTGTAACAAAAAGCTTTGTAAGGGTTAATGTTGAAACATATGTTTTGCAAATGAAAAAATAAATTAAAAAAAAGAAATAAAGTGTTAAGAGATGGGGATCAAATTAGCAATGTAACAAAAAAAGGGAAATTGCCATTTTTGAGGTGTGTAATGCATTGTAGGTGATGCTGTTAACTTGCTCTAGCCATTGTGGAATATCATTTTCAATTATTTGAGAAAAATCAATCTTTGATCTAGAGGGCCCATAACTATTCCTGAAATTCAAGTTAGTCAAAGGCAGAAAGGTTCCATTTATCACAATGTTCCTAAGAGCACTTCTGGATGGTGAAAACATGAAACAAAGCAATTGACCATCATTTAGAAACACTGTGGATTTATGAATGTCACAGAATAATATGGCTGAAAAACAAAATGTATGAGGAACTTAGAAAAGATGGGGTGATATTGGAATGAGCTGAAATAAGCAGAAACTGGAGAATAACATGCATAAAATCTGTCATCATTTAAATGAAAACACCACCACTAAAAAGCTAGACATGGATTTATTACACTGATCAAATTTCCTCTGGAAGGGCACAGCAGCAAACCCACCTCTTCCTGGTTATCAGCTATAAATACTATCTCCAGTATTCTGGTCATCATTCCTACTACTTTCCTAGGGATTCTGAACTTTGAATCATTCTGGACTCTGATTGGTGAGTTTTCACCTTATGGGTTCAAAAACCAAGTACCCATTATCATCTCCTGCCTGCATAGTTGAACCCTAAATTTACCTTCACTTGAAGTGTTGTTTTTTCTCATTAGAATGGAAGTTTCTTAAGAGCAAAAACTATCTTTCTTGTTTTCATTTGAATTCTCAGGGCTTAGCAACATGTCTGTTGCAAAATAAATGTTTCATAATATTCTACCTATCATTTATCTATCCATCTAACCATTCATCTATTTATCTAATGTCTGTCTATTTATCCTCCTTCCTTCCTCTTGGTGGAAAAATAGGGAACTACAGGTACAGATGTTGTATATGCCATCAGATAGAGTTGTTTTGCTGTGTTTCAAGAGAAGATTCAGGGGTGGCTGTCATATGAGATATACTAGTATAAAAACAAAAGATATCAGTGTTATAAAAATATGAATGAGAGGGAGAAATTGCTCAGTGATATTTCTATGTGCTCTCCTAATTTCCCACTTCTCCTCTCAAGCTGACTCCTCCCCAAAAAGATGTTCATTATCTGAAACAATGAAGTAATTGACAGCAAGTGATAAAAACTGGGGAAAATATCATCAGGAAGTAGAGGTCATCAAGAACTGTACTCAGGAAAGAATTGTGGGAGTTGAAACTCAGCAGTTCTTTGCCTCTATAGATTCACAGCTCCTGAGAAAGCTGTATTTAGGTGCCCAAATGCTTAATGGCACTGTCAGTATGACTTAATAAACTCCAAAGGCTTTGCACCTGTGGCCCAGCCTCTATGGGGAAACTACATGAGTGTTCATGCTCCCGCCTAATATCTGTGAGCATCAGGCAATCCTCGCTTAAGGCAATTCAGTATAGGAAAATTGAATTTACAAACCAGTTATACGAAGACAGGGACTACCCATCTTTTAAAAGGGTGTACCAATTTTGTTAGTAGCAATATGTATTGTAAGTAGCATGCTGAGCTTAAGGTCCAGAATTCCTGAGCTCAGATCTGATACTTACTAGCTTTGTGACCATCACCATCATGACTCAATTTCTTCATCTGTAAAGGGGGGATAATAATATATATCATACTCACCTCATAGGATTCTTATGAGACTCAAATAAGGCAATATACAGAAAAGTATTTTAAAATGTTAATCATTTTTGCAAGTTATTATATAGTAACTCAAAAAAAAATTCCCTGAAAAAGATTTGCCATTGAGCCAATGCCCAGGAATACCAGAGAATCTTCAAAGTAGTATCCCAGTTATATGTGACAAACCTTATTTACAAAAAGAACAAGGTGCCCTTAGAGATAAATATCTAGTCAAGCTCTTTCATTTTCAATATTAGGAAACTGAGTTATGAAGAGGAGAATGAATTTGCCAAGGTCAATACTTAAACACTGGTCCTTTGAATATGAATTTCATGTTCATTCTATAGATCAGTGATTTCTCTTATCATTGTTTCTTCAGGGAGTGGGGGAGAATGATGGGTTATTGTAAGTAACCCATCTCATTAAATGATTCCACAGAAGAATAAACAAACAACTTTTATGACTGCATAAATGTCTCACTTGTCAAATATATGTAAATGCTGGTGGTATTAATGAAAAATAAAGTCACTTAAGTTTTTTGCTGAATACATGCTAACTTTGTGCCATCATATATTTTCTCAGGAAATAGAAATGAATAGACAACTACCTTCTGCCATTTTTTTCACCATTTGTTAACGCCCTCCCTTTCCTATACTATTTGGCATTTACTTTGTGTATATTTCTTATGTCCATATCATGAAATCAGTTTCATCCTTGACTTCTCACTCTCATTTCCCCCACATGTCCATACAACTTCTCATTTTCATCTCTATGACATCTGTCTCCTTTTCCAGTCAGCCTGAGGCATCCATCAGAATTTCATCACTTCTCACCTGGCCTAGTATAAGACCAACAGCATTAGTCTCTCTCTGTCTCAAGTCTTCCTGACTTAGACTTTGAAATGAGCTTATTCTCTTCTTTAGTCAGAAAGAAGCCCATTCAGTTTCTATCAGGCATAAGCAAGTTCTATAACTATCCTTTTTGTATAGACTGATGTAAAAATGCACACTCTTTTATTAATAAAGCTTTTTATTTTCAAAACATAGGCATGGACAATTTTTCAACATTGATCCTTGTATAGCTTTGTGTTCCAAATTTTTTCCCTCCTTCCTCCCCATCACCTTCCTTAAATGCCAAGTAATCCAACATATGTTATGCATGTTAAAATATATATTAAATCCCATAGATGTACATATATTTGTACAATTATCTTGCTGCACAAGAAAGATCAAATCAAAAAGGAAAGAAAATGAATAAGAAAACAAAATGCATATGAACAACAACAAAAGGAGTGAGAATGTTATTTTATGATCCACACTCAGTTCCCACAGTCCTCTCTCTGAGTATATATGGTTCCCTCCATCATGAGATCATTGAAACTGGCCTCAATCATCTCATTGTTGGAGAGAATCACATCCATTAGAATTGATTATCATATAGTCTTGTTGTTCCATGTACAATGATCTCCTGGCTCTGCCGATTTCACTTAGCATCAGTTCACATAAGTCTCTAGAGGACTCTCTAAAATCATCCTGCTGATCATTTCTTATAGAACAATAATAAAAATTGGAACTCTTTATCAACCTCCTCATTAGTATATCTTTAGACAAATGTGAGACCTGGTCAGCCTAGTGGATTCCATCTGACTTCTCCTTGATCTTTCTTCTGGGGTATCAAACTCTTTCCTGGTACTTACCCTCTTTGCCTGAGATTATATTTCCCTTATAAATCTCACATGATCTATACCATCTTTGATGAATCTCTTTTGGATTAGTCCACCACAGCATTCTGCCTCATAGTGTCTTTCTTCTCATCCCCCACTACCTTCATGGTGTCTTTTTTTCTTGTTGTGGGTAACTCTGTTAACTGCTCCATGGATTTAACTTTCCAATCACTGGCATACACAGCCCTCATAGCTTATTCCTTTAATGGATTATTCCAAATTCCTTTCTTTGGTAACCTTAAGGGTTCTCCCAAATCTATTTCATCTATTCAAACACCCACTCTTGGGGTACCACTACATTTTGTCTGTAACCTCTTCTCATAAATAAAAATTAAAAAAAAAACTTTTGGCAATAGAATACCTAGTGCACTTTATAATTACACAAGGTCTTTCCTCATCTTCCTGGAATGTCTATGTTCTCTTTCCCCTAATTTAATAATAATAATGACAATAATAACAAGCACTTGATTAAGAAAGCACTTTACAAATATTATCTCATTTTATCCTTGCACCAATTTTAGAGATAGGTGCTACTGTTATTCTGTGATGAATGAAAAGTCAGAGACATAACTTCTGGGTAATTAGTTATCAGTTTATTAATTATGGCTAGCAAATAATCAATAAAATAAAGTCAGACCCTCTCAAAAGCCAAAGACAAAAATCGTGTAAGTCTCCAAATGCTTAAATATCCTTGAAAAAAGGATTGTCTGTGACAGAAGAAATCAAATCTGATTAGTCAACAATTAATTAGAATTAATATTGTAATAAGAGGAAGGCTTATTCCATTGACATGCTGGGGGATTACACTCTTCTCAACTCAGTCTTGGACAAAGATTCATCTCTATCCCGATTACCCCTGCCTGGGACAATCTACATAAAGGAATCTATCTCTACCCAGAACATTTATGTAGTTGAACAATGAGTTAGAATTTACCTAGATTAGATTCTCTTTACTTTGTAATCAGAAATAAGCTTTCCTAGTTAGGTGGGATTCCTAGTCCTTCAACAGGACTGGGATTTGAATGAAGAGATTTCATCCTCAAGGATGAAGGAATCAAGGAATCCCCAATACTAGTAATTAGTTACTAATAATCATGTATCTCAATTCCCATATGAAAGATAAAAAAAAGAGGAATATAGATGCCTCCTTTTGTGAATAGTTAATCTCATAACCCATGGAAGTACCTAAGTAGCACAATGGATACAACATTGGAACTGAAATTAGGAAGATCTGAGTTCTATTTCAGCCTTAGGCACTTACTATGTGACCTTGAACAAGTAATTTAATCTCTATTTTTCCACTGTAAAATGGTGATAATAATAACAGCTAGCTGGAGTGAGGATCAAATAAAATAATATCTGTAAAGTGCTAAGCACGGTGCCTGGAACAAAACAGATGTTATATACATGCTGATTTCCTTCCCCTTCTCCATATAAATTCTCTGGGACTCACTTTCCTACTCTATAGCACTAGTAAATCATATCCCAAGAGATAGGGAGTCTCTTAGTCCCATAGTCAAGGACTACTGCCCCCTAGGAGAGCTCTAGAAGTACCTGAGAAAGGGTGGTATGATGGAGGTACAGGGTTCTTTTGATGACATCTGATTGAGGCTCCATTTTAATATCCTCTCAGCAATGCTGATGGCCAAAGATTATTGCCTCAACATCATTTAACCAATGTATCCTGTCATTATCATTGATGAGCTATTAATATAAATTAGCTTTTATAAAACTATTTACTGAGAAACTATATTAAGAACAGAAGCATAAAATAAAGCTCATTCCAAATTGGGATATATGATTCCATCTATGACTTTGATGCATAAGCAAAGTGAGTTGAAAATGTCTCCTGTGAACATTTGTCTCATCATGATTATTTCTGAACATTGCATAGCCATTGGACAAATTACCGCCTTGCTTCAACATACATATAAGTACTGAACAAGTCTGAAATGATCCATTATCAGGCTAGTTCTTGGGGTGGGGGTCATTTCTTGGGGTTGTATTCTTCACCCGTTTTAATTACTGAAAAATCCATTCTTGGATTTTTGGTGTTCCTTCCAATGTTTCCAAGTACACAAAGTTGTAGCGTAGACAGTGTCATCTCCATCACTCAATAACCTAGGGACAAAAAGAATAAGCCCAATAAGGCAAATGAACAAAGATATCCAAACAAGAGGGGAGATAAAGCCCCCATGGAAGCTTACAGGCCATATTCTATTAAAATCAGGAAAGACAGAACAATTCTCTGGTTACTAATTTTGCATGCATGTTCAGTTCCAGTTCATCTGTCAATTAAAGACTTTTCTTCACCTCACTATCATCAGACAGGAAATAGTCACAGAATGTCTGGTCATCCTCTGTGTGTGAGAGAAGAAATGTTACATTTGACAGGATTGTACATTTACAGAAGCAGCTTTCCCAAGGTTCCATCTAGTAAAAAACTAGAACACTGAGGGTTCCTCATTTTGGGACTCCATTTGGTCACTCCCCTAATTATATCTATAAATACTCATGTCATCTTCACTGATAGAATATAAGACTCTTGTAGACCATTTCTGTCTTTATATTCCACAGAAAAATGAATTAGAAGGGAATAAGCATTTTATAGCACCTACTATGTGCCAGGTACTGGGCTAAGTTCTTTATAAATATCATCTCATTTGGTCCTCACAATATTTCTGGGTGGTAGGTGCTATTATTGTCCCAATAATACAGCTGAGGAAACTGAAGCAAATAGAGGTTAAGTGACATCCCAGAATCACACATCATGTAAGATTAGAAAGTTGAATTTGAACTCATCTCCCTAACTCCAAGCCAGTGCTCCATCCATTGTACCACCTAGCACCTCACAAAGTACCTGGATGGTAGGAGATGGTTTGAAGTGTTTATTGAATGATTGATCTGTTCATATTATTCCCTTTGAGCTTACATTAAGTAAGATGTAAGACTTTTAAGGGAACAAACATTTCATTTTTATCTTTATGTCCCCGATGCATTGTGCCATGCCTTCTAGTAGGAATATCATAATTATGGATGAATGAATGAATTCTGGGGAGTGCCCAGGCAAAAAAAAAGGAGGAGACCATGCTAAAGAAGGGAGAGAGCGACTGATTTCTGTCATACTCATGGTAATTATCCTATAGGGTAAGGAAATCAGATCTTCCTCTGAAGGCTTGTAGCATTATAGGACTTGGGAATGAACTTGAGTGGTCATTTATTCTGCACCTCTTATGTTTCAGCCAAAGAGATGGAAGGCATTGTCTTTTGAATTGTCAAAGTCTCAACAACAATGTCCCAGACATCTTGGAATTATCAGTTTGCCCAAAAGATGCTCATCCTCCCATTACCATCCTTCCACATTAAGGAGGTCTGTATCCCAAGGCTTGGCAATGCAAGGGTTTCACCCAGTCTGTCTGTCTTGTCTCTCCCCCTGGGGTTCTCTGTGTCTTCCAAAGTGGCAAAGACAGCAAACATTTCAGCTGGTAAATTAATTCTGACAAATGGATCTGAGAAGAAGTGCAAATGGAAGGGATGAAGTCATGTTAGCAGAAGCTTTCTAGGGATGATGCCCCAATCTCCTGCTCCTCTGGTCCAAATTGTCTGAAGATGCTTTTCCACCTTTGTTTGGGGAAGGAAGGAAGGAAAGAGAGGAAGGAAGGAGAGGAGAAGGAAGGAGAGAAGGAAAGGAATAGGAGAAGGAAAGGAATAGGAGAAGTAGAGGGAAGAAGGAGGAAGGGAGGGAGAGAAGAAGAAAAGAGGGAGTGAGGAGAGGAAGGGAGACATGTGAGAAATAGATTTTCCTATAGAGGGAACAAGTAAATTCATTGGCTGGCCATGCAGTGGGAGAAGGAGCAATGTCAAATCTTCCCAGAAAGATAGAGTGGAGTCATATCAGGAAGGGCCTTAACTGTCAAACAGATGAATTGTTCATTTATCTGAGAGACAAGGAAGACCTTCTGAAGCTGGGGAATGAGGAAACAGCATTGTCAGAGCTATGTTTTAGGCAGATCAACTCTCTAGCTGTGTGCTGGATACAGGAGAGCAAGAATGAGGTGAGGTAGAGATGACAATTTGGGGCCTATTGTAATGGTCCCATTAAATGACAAAGGCCCAGCTTAAGGTGATTGTGATATGAGTACAGAAGAGACAAATTAGACAACATGGGATAGTGAAAAGAGCAGACACTCTGAAGTCACAAGATGTGAGTTCCAATCCTACCTTGCATAGTGTGGGGAGTGCTAGAATGGAGTTAAAAAAAGTAGAGTCCAAACGCAGCCTCAGACTCTTTCTAGTTAAGTGACTATAACCAAGTCATTTAACCTCTCTTTGCTTTAGTTTTCTTATTTGCAAAATGGGACTAATAACAACATTTACTTCTTCAGGTGGTTGTAAGAATCAAATGGAATAATAATTGTCAAGTACTTTGTGGACCTTAAAGCACTTTAAATATCAGTTATCTATCCAGCTATCTGAGAGCAGCTACATGGTGTTGTGGATAAAGCACTGGGTCTAAAGTCAGATAGAGCTGATTTTCAATCTGGTCTCAGACACTTATTAGCTATGTGACACTGGGCAAGTCACTTGGCCCTGTTTGTCTCAGTTTGCTCATTTGTAAAATAAGCTGGAGAAGATACTGGAAAAAAAAACATTCTAGTATCTTTGCCAAGAAAGCCCCAAATGGAATCACAAAGAATTGGACAGAACTGAAATGACTAAAAACAACAGAAAAATCGGGTTATCACCATGACCTCAGGCAAGTTCTTTGAACACAGTTGCCCTCAGTTTCTCTTCTTTGAAATGAGAGAACAAGTTGAACACAGGCTCCTTTTAGTTCTAAGTCCACGTCACTATGGATGTTTTAAGCTAGAGAAATAAAATCAGCAAATCTTTGCAACTGCTTAGATTGGAGGAAGAAAGTAGGTGAAAGAGAAGGAATACTTCTAAATTACAAATCTGAATAACTAGAAATGATATAGTGACCACAATGGGGATAAGAAAAAAAACTAAGGACCATCAAAGTAAGGACTCTTGTCCAAGGTCACACATGGGGGCAAAGCAAGTGAAAGGACCAGATTTCAAACCCAGATCCCCTTCCTCCAATCCTAATACTGTAATAAAACAAAACCTCCATGGATTCTATTCAATATGATTTCTTCAAAACCATTAACATCAATGAATTGACACAGTGTCCCATGATAGATGATCTAAATCTTGGGGATGGGTGCTGTTTAATTTGTTTCATTGGTTCCTGGAAAATCTTAGGAGATAAAACCAGAACCAGAATAGTTGTTGTAGTGGACAATTCTTCCTTTAGCTATTGGCTGGTCACTTGAGATTCTGGCTTCTAGCCCCAGGTTATGGCCCCAGGCCGAGGAGCCCAGCTGCTTCCACAGTAGGAGGTCCTCACTTTCTGGGCAAAGATCTCTGAATCCCATGATCACCATGGTAATCATGACCTTAAGTGCTTCACTATCAGCACTAGATAGTCTTTGAGATTCTGCACTGTCCAATTCCCATTTCCTTCCTGATGATGCTTTCAAAGGATTAGCCCACTTATTGAATTCTAAGGCAAGAGAAATAAATTTCTTTACCACCCACTATCACTGCTGGAGTCTGACAGACACCAATTAGGGAAATCTGCCAAGTAAAAGCCCCAGCAGGGACAAGTCCTAGTTTAGGGCCAAAGGGCAATCAATCATCTGAAAATAAAAGTTTCCCAACCTTTAATCTATCACAGTGATTTTTTAATTTCTTGGGTATATCTGGTACCTCATTAAAACCATTTCCTTGTTTTGTAAACTCCCCCTTCCAAAGTGGAAGAAGAGAAAGAGCCATGTGATATGGTAGCACTGGCTTTAGTACTGGAAAATGCAGATTCAAGTCCATCTTTTGCTACTCTTTCATCCTTTGCTTGGATTCAGTAGCCCATGAATGACATTCACTTCAAGCTCTCTGTCAGGCCTTATCAGCACCTTTCTTTTAATCCTGGTGTGTGTTTTTTTTTAATGAATGGAACTTTATTTTGTCTCCTTCCAATCTCCCAGTCCATACATACTTCAACAAATAGATTAACTATTTCTTTGTTCTCTTTGGAGTTCAAACCTACCAATATACCTGGGCAAAAGCTATTGGGAGAGAGACAGACAGAGACACAGACACAGCAAGAGAGACAGTGAGAGGGACAGTGAGAGAAAGAAAAGAGAGAGAGAAGAGAGAGAGAGGAGAGAGAGAGAGAGGAGAGAGAGAGGAGAGAGAAAGAGAGGAGAGAGAAAGGAGAGAGAGAGAAGAGAGAGTGATTCCAAATAATTTTCTAAAATGGTCAGACTTACTTATAGATCCTCCAGTAGGGCATCAACATACCTGTTTTCCCACAATCCATCCAGTATTTGTCATTTTCTTTTTTTTGTTTTCTTTGCCAATCTAATGGATGAGGTGAAAGTTCATAACTAGTTTAATTTTCATTTCCTTAATTATTAGTTATTTTGGAGCATGTTTAAAAAAGATTGGTTTTAGATAGACTGGGTTTCTTGCTGTATGGGATAAACTGAATGAAGACCCTCTCATAAGGATGTGGCTTTGACCTATGCCTCAATTATGACTTAAAACTTTGCAATAACAAGATGAGCTATAGCTAAAAAGTTTAAAATTGAACAAGGTGTCTGATTGTCTTGAATGAGCTTTCCCCTCCTGTTTCTCCCCAACTCTTAATTAGTATTTAGGGTCTTCTTTTCAAGGAAATTTGTTCTTTTGTATCTAGGATAGATTTCGCATTTAGGATGTAAGCCCAGAGTCCCCCAAACAATGGGAAAAAGGTATGAGGGAGCTCCTGTATTCAGGGACCTATTTAATTTTGTGTTTTTCAATTTGTACTTTGCACTCCTTTAACTAAAACCCTGTTGGTTGCCAGATGCCCTTTCTCAAAACATAGTAAACAATTCCCTTTTTGCTTTTCCTTACTCTGAGAAGCTCTGATTTTAATTTGGGTTCATTAACCCACACATTTCCTTGAAGATTGCCTGCTCATAACATTAGATCATTTCAAGGACTGAACTTTACTTTTTATAAATTTTAATCACTTCTTTATATATCTTAGAAATAAGACCTTTATAAGAGAAAACTGCTACAAAGATTTTCCCAGTCATTTCCCCCTCTTTTATTCTTAGTTCAATTAGCTTCATGAGCATCATCAATCTTTCATGTCTTTTTGTTGCTCTCTGAATTTAGCAGCTGGAATGGCAGAAGTTGACTGTCCAACTTAACCATGTGTAAGCTTGACAGGAAAGCATGAAACTACATATGATCTTATACATGCTTCCTTCTATGCCTTTCCACATAGTTTCCCCACTTGACTTTTTGGGAAGAAAGCTCATTCAAAGTCAAAAAGTCAAGCAAACTTAAGGAATTCTCAGTAATTTGTGCGCTACTACAATGTAGACACCTTTATCCCACCAGCTCTTCTGGGGGCAATAATTGATGGAGTCACTTTCATGTTTCACTTGAAAATTGTTATTTATATATGAAAGGTGTCCCTTAAATGAAAATAGACAGCCCCACAAATATAGCAGCCCCATCACCTTGGCACATGGAGCCTTAGATGATTACTCCAGTCTCGAGTCACGTTGTAGATCCTGTTATATTACAGCATTTCTCTTGAATTTATAGTTACTCATTGACTAGTCCTATCCTGACCCACTCTTTACTTAGAAAGAAACCATATGTTCATTTAAATCTAAACTTCATAGTTTATAGTTTTATTGCATCATCTTAAGATTTATAATAAAATAAAAAAAGAATTCAATGTGTCATTTTAATAACATCCCAACAATCATTTATGTACTTCCCCTCCCCTGATGCTAACATATTCTTGTTTTGTCCATTTTCCTCTCTTTTCTGGGAAGATCTGGATCTTATAATTAACCCACCATTTACCAGGAGAGGAGGAAAGAGACCTACCTGGTGGACATTCACATAGAATTTGAAAGAAAGTACAGGAGATTTGGATTGTAGTTGTTTATATAAATAGGATAACAAGATTTGACTTATGGCTTCTGAGTCTCAGAAATGTCACAGTGAATAATTCTGACCTGTATATTTATCCATCTCTACAATTCCAGCACTGGGAAAAAAAAACTTCTTCAAACCTAATATAGTGGTTCTTAATCTGTAGTCTGAACTTAAAAAAAAATTAGACAGATAGATAGGTAAGTAAGTAGGTAGGGTAGATAGGTGATAGATAAACTGAATTTCAATATTTTGGTTTCCTTTGTAATCCTACAAGTTTCATTTTATGTCCTTAAAGAACATTAATCACTGAATGGGTGTTGCCTCAGTCAAACTGAGATCTCTTAAAGACTTTATTGTTAAAAAGGCCAAGATCTCTCACTGCATCCTGGGTCATCTGTAGGTGTTCTTAACCATATCTTGCCACTGGACCCAGATGGTTCTGGAGGCAAGAGTAAGTTTGATGACCTTGCACATTTCTGCCTCACTTAAATCCATTTCATTAGCATGTCAGGGCACCATCTTCCTGATGTCATGGTTCTCTTTAAGAATGAAGGGCAGGGGCAGCTAGGTGGTGCAGTGAATAGAGCACCAGCCCTGAAATCAGAGAACCTAAGTTCAAATCTGGTCTCAGACACTTAACATTTTCTAGCTGTGTGACCCTGGGCAAGTCACTTAACCTCAATCGCCTCAGCAAAAAGAAAAAAAAAAGGACAAATAACCAGAACAAGAGAAATCTAACAATCTAAGAAGGATTGCAGAAGCTTTCCCAGACCTCCAAAGGGTACTATGTCACAGGAAAAGTTAAGAGTCTTACCCTTAAGTCATATTTATGAATTATCACCTGATTCCCCTAAATCTAATATCAACAAATAGTAGAGCACAGGTGAGGTTGTGTTGTATCTCTGGTCACCAACTGTTTCTCTACCATCTTTGAGAACTTTCATACAAGGTTTTTTCTTCTTTATGTCTTGTTTGCCAATTAAAACAATCCAAAGCAGAGTGTCACTATTGACAACTGGAAAGTACCAGAAGATTCATTCCCTTTAAAGGAAGCTGAAATTTGTAAATCATTTGACTTATATTTAGTACATTAACTGCTGGGATAAATACCATAGATGGGCAAATCAATTCTATTTTACAGATGAGGAAACAGACATCAAAAGAATAAGTACTTTTCTCATATTAATACAACTAAGGGTTGGAGGTGGAAATTCATAGGGATCATAAATGTAGAGTTAGGAACAACCTCAGAACACTTTTCAATTTACATATAAGGAAACTGAGATCTATAGAGGGGTAATGTCTGTCTTGCCCATGGTTACACAGATGGTAGTTAGTTAAGCCAGGATGTGAATTCAGGGCCCCTGTCATTTACCTAAGTCCAGTATTCTTCCCATTTCATTTCAGCCAAGCATATTTACCTAGTAATTTTCCACACAGAGATATGCTAAACTTTCCTTGCTCTTGTTTGTGTCTGTGACTCTATCCCATCCCTTAATAGTTTTATTCCTGTACCCTTTAGGAAAAGGGATAAAGTAGGTTTTGGTGTACCTGCAAATGCTGCAATAACTGTGCTGCATTCTCCTAGAGAAAACAGAAGAAAAAAAAGCATCCTTAATATAGCCACCCTGAGACTCTTAAACCATTAAAAATATCCTTACACTGACCATCTTTTTCTGTTTATTTTTTCTATAGGCACAAGAGATGCAGAGATAAGGAAAAAAGGAGGCAGACACCCTTGGGAAAGGAAAGGAAGTTGAATCTAGTTCTCTCCTAAATAACAATTTTAGTAATTTCCCCACTGCACTCCATTGTCCATTAAT
>JAJPUD010001495.1:414566-430005 GCA_023553655.1 Myrmecobius fasciatus | reverse complement strand
CCCATTTGCTTCAGTTTCTCATCTATAAAATGAGCTGAAGAAAGAAATAGTAAACCATTATGTTTA
Source organism: Myrmecobius fasciatus (assembly GCA_023553655.1). Taxonomy (NCBI): domain Eukaryota; kingdom Metazoa; phylum Chordata; class Mammalia; order Dasyuromorphia; family Myrmecobiidae; genus Myrmecobius; species Myrmecobius fasciatus. The sequence continues at coordinate 429,939 of JAJPUD010001495.1, read as the reverse complement.
CCAAGAAAACCTCAAGTTTGGGTCATGCTCTATCCACTGTGCCATCTAACTGCCCCTTGAATGTATAAATTATATATAAAAAACCCAACAACAAGAACAAAGTGAGACCAACAAAAATAAACATTTCCCAAACTAACACAGTTCATATGTTTCTCATTACCACTTCTAAAAACTTATCCAGATCTTCAATTTAAGTCAGACAATCTTTACTTACAGGAATGTTGATGAATACAGTATCAAACTCTGTAGCTGTCAGAAATCTTTTCAGTGGTGTCATGAAATACTGTAAGGAGACAATGGAGATATTACTGTTACGTTGGATTCTTGTTTTCTAATCCATATGAAATCCTTTTTAATCAACCATCAATTAGTTATTGAGCAACTATACTATATACAATACTGTGCTAATAATCTCTATGGGAATACAAAAGGATGAAATACAGTACCTGCCTTCTAGGGATTTCAACTAGATTGAAAAGATAGGGCATGTATACGTGAAAAGTAAAAAAAAAAAAAAACCCAACAAATATGACAGTATATTGTAAGGGCAAAATTAGTAGAATGGTAAGTGAAAAACAAAGCAGATCTACAACTAGGGCAAAGTGATCTGGATTTTGCCTCAGGGCACCAAATTTAGACATCATCCATGACATTTAAAGCTGTTCAGAGTAGAAACAATCAAGTACAACCTCTATTAGTTAAGATAAGAAGTTACTTCTTGGCATTCTTTTTCCTTAGCCTCATCCCAATCCTTATATTCTACTATGAATAATAATAATAGTAATAATAGCTAATATTTATATAATACTTACTATGTTTCAGGCAATATGCTAAATGCTTTACAATTATCATTTCATGTAATCCTCAACAACCCTGTGAGTAGGTACTATTTATTATATGCATTTTACAGATAAGGAAACTGAGGAAGCAGTTAAATGACTTGCCTAGGGTCACACAACTAGGAAGTATCTGAAGTCTGCTTTGAACTCTGATCTTTCTGAGGACAGGTTCAGCACTTCATACACTGTTCCACCTAGCTCCTGGTTATGACTTTTTGGTAACAAAAATTGTTAGTTTGGCCTCTGGGAGAAGATAAGATGTATTTTAATATTTAATATCAGCTCAGTGATTTTTTCCAAAGCAAAGTGCTACATAAATGAAAAATCTAATGTGCACTTGATTTGACAGTATCAACACCAAGATTTTATCATCCATGAAAATATTAACCACTTACTTTTTCTATTGATTCCAATGTTTCCGTATACTTCTCTTCTGTCTGTTTGATCTCTGCAAGGCAGCAACTTCGAATGTCATTTTCCAGACACTTCTGCAATTAGAAATGAATAAAACTACAATATCATTTAGTGTACTATAACTCACTGATCTCTTAGGTATTAGAATCATGAAAAAGCTTGATTATTAGTAGAAGCTCAAAGTTTCCACTCTAAAAAATGACAGATAGCTGATATTAAATACCATCTATGGGGTATTGTTAGAAATTGGTTTCAAAACACAATAAATAACAAAAGTTGAGAGAATTATGGTACTGTGGTAGAAAAAGCATTGGGTTTAGATCCAGAATGCTCTACTACTTAATAACTAAATCAGAGGAGGGAACTGAATTTATCTCTGACTTTGCTTTTATCATCTGTAAAATGGGCATAATTATGCTCTGGACCTCTTGGGATTGTTATGTGAAACAACAAACTATAAGGAGCTATATTAAGTGGGAAATCATTATTAAGAAAACAATTGTAATAAAAATGAAAGTTAATATAGGTTCCTTTGAAATTAAAGAGTCTGCCTGGCATAGAATTAAAAATAGGGGATTTGAAGTGAGAAGATTTGGACTTAAATCTCAGCTTTGTTATTTTTACCTGTATGACATTAAAAAGTCATTTAAACTCAAGGGACTTACTAGTTTTCTCATTTGTAAAATGAGTTTGGGGACAGGTGGAAGCAGAGGATATTGGATGATCTTTAAAATTCTTTCTAGCTATAAACCTATGATCTAATGGTTTAGAATTTCCTATCTTTCACTTGCCATCTGTGTGATTTGGACAAGTCACCAACTTCTCTGTGTTATAGTGTCCTCATCTGTAATATAAAGAGGTCCTTTCTAGCTCCAAATCCTTGAAACTATATTTCTAAGAAAACTTCATTTTCTTATAGTTTTAGGGAAATCAACAATCACTGCCAATTAGCAACTTCCTTTTTCAGACTTACTTCTCTATGTGCAAGGCGATTGCTTCTAGAAATCCCAACCAAAAAGATAATGAGAAATTAAACAGGATGGAAACTTCAAGTAGTTTTTCAAGAACTGGAATCTTGGTGTCTGACTTCTTCTGTGTCTTTCTTAGAGAGTCATTTAGACTGCCCTATTCTATACCAGTAAATCCTGCCCTTAGAAATAGATGGGTTTGGCCATTAGAGCAATTTTCCCAGGAGGACAGTTTCAGTAACCTAAGAATAGTAAAGAACACACTTAAACCATGCACATTTTCTATACATTATTAAACATAGAAATATGGCATGGGTCTGGAAGTGGGGTAGTGAGGTTTTAAGGGAGCTTCAACTGTTATCCTCAGTTTTATCTTAGAATATTTGTTCATGCTCCCTATTTATTTAAACCCCAGTTAAAATGGACTTTTGGCTATTCCCTAAACAAGCCTGTTGCTGGGGTTGTTGTTTTTGTTGTCCTTATTCTTGTTCTTGTTATTGAATAATTTCAGTCTTGTCCAACTCTTCATGACCCCTTTGGGGAATTTCTTGATAAAGATACTAGAGTGGTTTGCCATTTCCTTCTCCAGCTCATTTTTGAGATTAGAAAACTGTAGCAAACAGGATAAAGTCACTTATCTAGGGCAATACAGCTAGTAAATGTCTAAGGTCAGATTTGAACACAGGAAAATAAAATTTCCTAACTCTAGACCCAATACTCTATCCACTGTGCTACCCTGATGCCCCTAAAAAGTCTGTAGCTTTGATATTATCATACTTTTGCTCATACCATTAATCTCCTTTGCCAGCAAAGCTCTCCCTAACTATATTTACCCTTAGAAGTTCAATTGCTACCTCCTCCAGGAAGTCTTTCCTGATTCCCCATCTGAAGTCATAGTCATTTTTTGTACTTTTCTTATGCATTTTGACAATTCAAAAGTTTCCATGATCATTTTGGTGTGAGAGACTTTCTAAAGAGGATAAGGTTTTCCAGATGTTACTGATTATGGGCAAGATGTGAGGATTATATGAATCAGTATAAGAAACTAGGACCTACTCAACAGGATCAGGGCCATTCAAAAGAGATCAACCTAATAACCCACTTGGGAAAAAACAATTCAATGAAAAAGTCACAATGTCTATACCATGATGGAAATTTTGACTGACATTCATATATCTTGTATGGACAAAGTAAATAAGCATAAACTTCTTCCAAAAATGAATAAGAAAAAAAAAAGACTAGATCATTTACGTGTGAATAGATCTTCTATCCTCCTCTGAACTGAATGCTCATAAAGTATAAGGACATGTCTTATTTTGCTTTGCATTCCCGTAAATGCTTAGTAAGTATTTGGTGCATGAATATTTAAATTAGTGATTATTATCTGAAATAAATGGTAAAGATGAAACTCTTTTCAGGAGCTTTTTAAAAAATCTCAGCATGATTTAGAATGAAATAGTCTACAATAGAAGCAAAAACAGCATAATAGAAGAAAATTGTCTTAATGAGTAGAAAGGGCTTAAATAGTTTCTATGGAAGACTGAGTCACTAAAAACAATTAGATTGAAATTAATATGTTGAAGCTTATTCTAAGTTACTTGGTATATAGAATACATATTTAAAAAAAAAATAAGAGTCGTGCTGTTTACCAACATTTATTTAAGAGAGCTTCCATTCAAAAGAATTCATTAAAAAAACTGCATGTATGTGAACTGGACTGTGAAATATCAACAAAAAAAGAAAGAAAAAAGCTAATAACCAGATAATAAAAATTCTCAAATATTGCATTTTAATGATTTCCATACTGGAATGACTCCCTTCATTTTGGGGGAAATAAGAAGGTTGAATATATTCATTTTTGTGATACTGCATTGTCAAGTTTGTTTCTTTAGGGGGGGTTTGAGTGAAAGTTAAAGTATATGACAAATTCTAAATAACTAAAGCATCATCTAAAGAGCAATGAAGTGTATGAATGTGAGCAGGAATCATGAAAAAGAATCGAAGTAAAGGATGTCATCAAAGAAATGTACAAGCAAAAAGGATGATGAACTAGTCATTTGGACAAAGCAAGGGATAACAGGTAAACAGCCCATTGAGTCCAGTCAACCTTGTGATGTCAAGAAAAAATTCCTTGTGGAAAATGGAGAGCAACACAAAGAACAAGAATCACATGGAATGAGTAAGCATAAATAAGCTATACTTTTGATAGCTAGGCAGGGTAGTGAGTAGAACACTAGATCTAGAGTCAGGAAGACCTAGGTTCAAACCCAATCTCAGATACTTAGTAATGTAACCCTGAGCAAATCACTTAACTCTATCTACCTCAGTTTCCTCAATTGTAAAACGAGTAACAATCTACCTCCTGGTGTTGTAAGGATCAAATGAAATAATCTTTATACTTAAAGCACTTAATACTTGCACATAATTGGTGCTTAATACCTTGTCTTATCTCCTTTGGGGGGGGCAGAGGGAAATTGTTCACATCAATAAGGTCAAGCATTACAGAGTATTTTAGTATGTTTTTTCTTTAAAATAACATAAACAATGCACAGTCTTTAAATGATTTTTTTAAATATATCTAATTTCTAGGTTAATGTTTTCCTAAGGCACAATATGGAATAATTTTCCTATAGTTTGAAAAAAAAAAGTAAATAGCCATGTTTTTTTAATTTCTTTAAGGAGTTGTGCCTAGAATTAGATGGTTGAGCAATAGTCTTTTGAGGTGCATTCATCTTCTTACAGTTATAATACCAAGGAAAAATATAAAATATGCAACTAACCCAATCCTACCTTTCTTCATTATAATAAATGTAAGTAAAATTATAGAATCAGAATGACTATTTTAGAATTGGATAGCGCTCCCATGGTTCACTAGACAAATCCATACAAGAAAGGAATACCCACTAGAAACAGAAAAGAACAAGCATTTATTAAGTGCCAACTATATGCTAAACACCTTACAAAAATTTTCTTACTAGGTTTTTCAAAGAACTCTGTGCAAGTAATAAACTTTTGACTCCATTTCCTCATCTGTAAAGTGATGGAGTTCAATTCAATAGACAATAAAGGCCTTTTCATTACTAATTCTACCATTCTCTCCCTTCCCTTATCTCTATTTTTATTATTTTTTTGAGGGTTTGGGTTTTTTTTTCAAGTGAGACAACTATGGTTAAGTGACTTCTCCGGGGTCACACAGCCAGGAATTGTTAAATGTCTGAGGTCAGATTTGAACCCAGATCCTCCTGACGCCAGGGCCAGTGCTCTATCCACTGCACCATCTATATTTCTATGACTCTTAATCCAATATGTTATGCTACCCTTTTACTTCCTATAATAACATTATAATTTTTATGATTGACCTCACCATCAACTAGTTCTAAGTCTTAGGTATCAGTGTAGTTATTGAATTGTTTTCAATTGTTTCTAACTCTTTATAATCGCTTTTAGGGTTTTTCTTCACATAGGTACTGAAATGATTTCCCATTTCCTTCTCCACCTTGTTTTACAGATGAAGAAACTGAGGAAAATAGGATTAAATGCCTTGCCCAGGGACACATGACTAGTAAGTGTCTGAGGTAAAATTTGAATTCAGTTCTTGACTTTGGGCCCAGCACTCTATCCATTATACCACCTGTACTTAAAAATACCTGACATTTAAGGCTTAAGGCATTTTAAAAGGAATATAGATTTTTGGGGGCATTCTGTGTTCTAACATGGAAACACCCATGAAGGACCTTTTGAACATGCCCAATTGACCAAATGTAGAGTATGTGGCATTGTCTACCACATGGGTTGGGGGAGCCTTCTTTTATTAGTTGCCTGAGTCTTTAGAATTGGTGAAGCTGAACTATATACTCTGGTCATTTCTTTTTTTTCCCATAATGTTTTGATTGCTCCTATCTGCTGTGACCAGCATAGATGCCACAAATTAAACCAGTGAGAGAGGAAGGATTTGATTTCTTCTGCTCCCTCTCTTTTACCCTGTGCCCAAGAACTTTCCTTGGGGGATATTTGTTCGTGTCTCTATTGCTTGTCCTCTTTTAGGGGGTGGGGGTGATTCCATCAGCATTCAGGAGTTTGAACCATGACCATCTTGGAGTCAGGCAGAATGGTACAGCCAGCCAGCCTGCTATGGAAGTCCTGAGAAGTCTGGCTTCTAGGAGACTCAAGTTAAGGAAGGGCTTTGGTACTGGGAAATGGGACTGCCTTCTAAGGAAATTGAGCTAAACTATAAACCTAATCTTCCCCTCCCCAGAGAATGATATGGTACAAAGAGGCAGAAGGATTATGATGCCCATATATTAAGAAAGAAGGGTCATTCATTGGCTATTGTCATATATGTAGGGCTTTGTCTGGGATAAAATTGTTCCCTTTGCTTTTGCAAGGACAGATAGAGAGACTAAAGCAGCTGGATGGCTCAGGGAATAGAGTTCTAGATCTAGAGTCAAGAAGAACTAAGTTTAAATTCAGCCTTCAGACACTCACTAGCTGCGTGATCTCATATAAGTCACTTAACTTGGCAAACTACTCCAGTATCTTTACCCAGAAAACCCTATTAAGGGTTACAGATGGTCAGATACAACTAAATGACTAAATAATAACAGAGAGATTCTCTGCCCATGACTTTTTATTTTTATTTTTTTGATAACCTTAGACTGAGAGATCCTAAAGAAATTTGGCAACTTTGGCGGGGGGGGGGGGGGGGTTGGGGGTTTTTTTTGTTGTTGTTGTTGTTTTGTTTTGTTTTGTTTTTTGGCAAGGCAGTTGAAGTTAAGTGACTCACCCAGAGACACAAAGCTATTAAATGTTAAGTGTCTCAGGTCGGATTTGAACTCAGGTCCTCCTGACTTAAGGGTGAGTGCTCTATTCAGCTGCCCCAGCAACTTTTTTTTTTAATTGATAAATATAGTATACTTTTTTTTTCTTATTAAGTATCCCCTCAAAAGAAAATTACATTGGTGTACTTTTTCAAATTTTTTTATTCAATGGTTTGTTTAAATACTAATACTTTTTGTATCATTGAATTCTGTATATGGAGAGTTAAACTTATGTACTTATGTACTTATTTACTGAGTACTACATAAGTACTGGTATTAAGTTTGCTTTAAGAAATTTGGAATCGCTAGGTTACTATCCTTTAGCAGAAATGTTCATATTGTTTGTTTTTTGCATTTAAGCTGACCTGGACTGTTTGCCTTTTGTGAGAGCTAAATGTTCCACAACTTCTTAGGATAAGAATGTTTGCACCCCAAATCCACAAGTAGTTGAAATTCTTTGTTTCATCTTTGTACTTACTTGTCTTCTTGTCCTGATGGATCAGTTTACAATCCTATTTGACTTGTTCAAAACATCTCACTGATCCCTGGTAGGAGGATCCATGGGAAAATTCATAGGGAGTAGGGGGGTCAGGTCCTTTTGTGATAAGGAACCCAAAGAGTGCCTGGATGTCTATTAGGACCACTCATAATAAACAGACCCCTAGAGAATTTTAGTGTACCTTGTATAGAGACAGCTTTTGTTTAGACTTCAATGGATGGTCTCCTGCACTGAGGGAATGAATCAGTGGAAGAGGTCTATCCAGGACACTTTTAGGTGTGTGTATGTGTGGGGTTTTTTTTTTCAGTTAAGCAAAGGACAATGCCAAATTGGTACCAGTTCCCAAATCTCTGTGGCAAAAATTCCATGTAGCTTGAAAATATTAATGAATGAATGAAAAGAGTAAATAAAGGAAGTTAGAGCATAACAGAGCCCAATAACATAGATTTACTTACTAACCAGAATTCTTATAAAGTAACTTAAGAAGAAAATAGTAAAAATGTACCGGCTGCTGAGCTTCTTCAGCCTTCATCAAGTCCTCATACACTTCTCCTCCTTCATCTTCTCCATAAACACAGTCATACAAGTCTTCTTCATCATCTGCACGAGTTTCACTAAAACCAAGGGAAATTACTGTCAAAGTCAATCTCTAGAATGCAAAACATATAATGAAAAAAAAATGAAATACCACCCCATTGTATCTTATTATTCTTTAAACAGCCAGCCAAAAAAGGAAGTAAGACAGAATGAATGGAAGGAGCAATAGTTTAGAAATCAGGGGGCCCAGGTTCACTAATTCATAAACTACAAGGGTAGTTTGAGTACTGATATTATTACAACATGGTTGAGTGATCATGGGTAAGTGGGCTTGAATCCCCAAGTCCACTGAATCCCTCTCTGAACTTTAGTTTCCTCAGTGGGAATAAGAGAGGATGGGAATATATATATATATATATACATAATGGGAATATATATAATATTGAATGGGAATATATATAAGAATGAGAACAACAGAGAACTCATAAATGGATGCAAAGAAAAGTGAGCAAAACCAGGAGAATGTTATACATTGTAACAGCAATATTATACAATTAAGAACTATGAATAACTTAGCTATTCTCAGCAATACAATGATATAAGACAATCCCAAAGGACTCTTGGTGAAACATACTATCTGCTTCCAGAGTAAGAATTGATACTATCTTAATACTGCCTGAAGCATGCTATTTTTTTAAAATTTTCTTTTTATTTGAATCTTCTTTCCCTTCTCCTCCTTTGGGGGGGGGAGGGCTGGGTAAATGGGGTCACAAGTGTCAAGTGTCTGAGATCAGATTTGAACTTAAGTCCTTCAGATTCCAAGGCTAGTGCTGTACCCACTGTGGTATCTAGCTGCCCCCCATTTGAGTCTTCCTGTACAGAATAAGTAATTAGGAAATGTTTTACATGATTACACATGTAGAAACTATCCAATTGATTACTATCTCAGAAAGAGGGAAGAAAAGGGAGGGAGTAATAGAATTTGAAACTCAAAACTTTATTTTAAATGTTTTAAAATTGTTTTAACATGTAATTGGGGGATAATGTGTGTGTGTGTGTGTGTGTGTGTGTGTGTGTGTGTGTATTTTGCTGAGGAAATTGGGGTTAAGTGATTTGCTCAGGGTCACACAGCTAGGACGTGTTAAGTGTCTGAGATCATATTTGAACTCAGGTCCTCCTGACTTCAGGGCTGGTACTCTATCCACTGCGCCACCTAGCTACCCCTATAATTTTTTTTTTTTTTTTTTTTTTTTTTTAAAGAAAGTTGTAACAACAAAAAAAGAAAGTTCCTAACAAAATGGAAAAGGTTTTAGGCCAGTCACTCTCAGTTCACTTGACCTAAGCTTGCCTCATCTGTAGCATAAGAAGATTGGACTACATATCCTCTAAGGTCTCTTCTCTCTAAGAATATATATGAAAATATGATTTAATAAAAAATAAAAATATTTAAGAATATGATAATAACTAGCTTTTCTCTATCACTTTAAGGTTTGCAAAGTGCTTTACAAATGAAGTATTATTTCCTTTTATTTTCACAACAATCTTAGGAGGTATTATCCCCCATTTTACAGATAAAAAAACTAAGGCAGACAGACAAACAGGTTGGGTCTGAGTACTTTATCCTCTGCTCTACTCCTAAAAGAATCATTCTATCACTGTGTATATAGAAGGTGATATGACCTTAGGAGCTATTCTAATTCCTTATGTTTTCTTTGGGCAGTTGGATGGATAAGCTGTTCCCCAAAGTTGAGAATTTACACTATCTTTAAAAGACCACTGATGAACCAGTCAATGCTAAACCTTCATAATACAGAAATCATCACTTACATTTATCTAATAACTCATGTTCAAAACAATGGTTTCATCAGCATCAGGAACACCTGGTTGTGCAAATGTCTAGATTCCTTTCATAGATAAAGATCAACAATTTCTCCTAAATTTATAATCTTATACTTGCCTGGAAGCAGTAAATGCTTAAGCAATTTGTTCTTGTTGACACAAGTAGAATGAGTCAAAGGCAGACGTTAGAGAATGGTCTTCTATCTATTTCACCATGATACTGATAGGTCAAGGTCACCCAGCTAGTAAATGACAGAGCCAAGTCTTCCACCTTAAAGGCCTGACTTCAACACATGACCTCTGTCCACTCTTCCAGGTGCCCACTTGTATTCTCCTATCAAATCTGCCTGAAGCCTTTCCTGGTCTATCTTGATGTTAGCTTTCCCTCTAAGTTTATCTCCAATTTATCCTGTATATATCTTGCCTGTACATTTTATACCTGAAATTCCCCACCTTGGAAAAATCACATGTCTATATTCCTGCCCCATCATTATTATAAACACATTCAAAAGTGAATATTATATTCTTTCATGTGGGCTATTTCAGATTATTTACAACTCTGTTCCTTTCTGTTAATTCAAGCTATCAAAAGGTTTTTTTGAGAGAAAGAAAACTTTATCCTCTATGTTTCCCCAAAATGAATCATTGTCCATAACATAAGGTGACATGACTGCCATGAAAAAGCATCCATAAAGAGCTAGTCTAATCTCTTGTGTTTTCACTGAGCAGTAGGATGGGTAAATTATCTCCAACAGTTGAGAATCTACTCTTTTAAAGACCACTGGAGATCACTGGGGTGATTCAGTCAATACTGAATCTTCACAGTACAGAAATTGTCTATTTAATCTAAATATAGATTGGAATTGCATATATTCACACTCATTAGAGGGTAAGTGCTTTAAAATCAGGGACTGGTTTTTGTGTTTTGTTTTGTTTTGTTTTTACAGTCATATCTCCAACACTTAACCACAGTGCTTAGCATATAGTAAGTGCTTAATAAATAATTGTTCACTTGATTATAAGGGACAATGATAGCATCTAGACTCATAATTCTACTGTTAAAGGGAATTCCTAATAAGAAAACTCCCTCTCTACTGTGATTTTATGATTATTATCATATGATTACTGTGATTTTATGATTATTATTATATGTTTATTGTGATTTTATGAATCTTATGATATGATAAACTGAAAAAGAAATTAGAGGTAAAAAAGGGATAACACTGGAAGAAGAGGAAAAGGAGGTAAAATAAGGGAAATTACATCACATGTAGAGGCAAAGAAAACCTATAATGATTGAGGGGAGAAAAGGGAGGGGAATGAGAATTGGGTTAATCTCCATCTCATCAGATTTGGCTCAGAGGGAATAATAGGCGTACTTATAAGGAAACTGGAGGGAAAGGGGGGGAAAAGGGGGTGGGTGGGGCTCTAAAGGGGAAGGATTGTTTGAGGGAAGTGGTTTTCAAAAGCAAAATAGTAGGGAGGAGGGAAAGGGGATAAGAAAGAGAAAAGCATAAGCTAGGGTAAATAAGATGGCAGGAAATACAGAATTAGTTATTTTAACTGTGAATGTGAATGGAATGAACTCTCCCTTAAAGCAGAAGCAGATAGCAGAGTGGATTAAAAACCAGAATCCAACAATATGTTGTATACAAGAAACACATCTAAAACATAGAGATACATACAGGGTGAAGGTAAAAGGCTGGAGCAGAATCTATTATGCTTCACATGAACAAAAAAAAGCAGGGGTAGCAATCCTGATCTCAGACCAAGTAAAAGCAAAGATAGACTTCATTAAAAGAGACAAAGAAGGAAATTATATCTTCCTAAAGGGTACCATAGATGATGAAGCAATATCAATACTAAACATATATGCACCAAGTGGTATAGCATGGAAATTCCTAGAGGAAAGGTTCAGAGAGATGCAAGAAGAAATAGACAGCAAAACTATAATAGTGGGGGATCTCAACCTCCCTCTCTCAGAACTTGATAAATCAAACCACAAAATAAATAAGAAAGAAGTCAAGGAGGTAAACAAAATGTTAGAAAAGTTAGGTATGATAGATCTTTGGAGGAAATTAAATGGAGACAGAGAGGAGTTTACTTTTTTCTCAGCAGTCCATGGAACTTATACAAAAATTGACCATGTGCTAGGACACAAAAACCTCAAAATCAAATGCAGGAAGGCAGAAATAATAACTGCATTTTTTTCAGATCATGACGGAATAAAAATCACATGCAATATAAGGCCAGGAGAAAATAGACCAAAAACCAATTGGAAACTAAATAATTTTATCCTAAAGAATGAATGGGTGAAACAGCAAATTACAGACACAATTACTAATTTCATTCAAGAGAATGACAATAATGAGACCACATACCAAAATTTGTGGGATACAGCCAAAGCGGTAATAAGGGGAAATTTTATATCTCTAGATGCTTATTTGCATAAAATAGAAAAAGAGAAAATCAATGAATTGGGCTTGCAACTAAAAAAGATAGAGAAAGAACAAATTAAAAACCCCCAATCAAATACCAAACTTGAAATCCTAAAAATAAAAGGAGAAATTAGTAAAATTGAAAGTAAAAAAACTATTGAATTAATAAATAAAACTAAAAGTTGGTTTTATGAAAAAACCAACAAAATAGATAAACCTCTAGTTAATTTAATTAGAAAAAGGAAAGAGGAAAATCAAATTGTTAGTCTCAAAAATGAAAAGGGAGAACTTTCCACCAATGAAGAGGAAATTAGAGCAATAATCAGGAGTTACTTTGCCCAACTCTATGCCAATAAATTTGATAACCTAAGTGAAATGGAGGAATATCTACAAAAATATAGATTGCCCAGATTAACAGAAGAGGAAATAAATTACTTAAATAGTCCCATTTCAGAAAAAGAAATAGAACAAGTCATTAATCAACTCCCTAAGAAAAAATCCCCAGGACCAGATGGATTTACATGTGAATTCTACCAAACATTTAAAGAACAGTTAACTCCAATATTATATAAACTATTCGAAAAAATAGGAAATGAAGGACTCCTACCAAACTCTTTTTATGATACAGACATGGTACTGATACCTAAACCAGGTAAAACAAAAACAGAGAAAGAAAATTATAGACCAATCTCCTTAATGAATATTGATGCAAAAATCTTAAATAAAATATTAGCAAAGAGATTACAGAAAATCATTCCTAGAATAATACACCATGACCAAGTAGGATTTATACCAGGAATGCAGGGATGGTTCAATATTAGGAAAACTATTAACATAATTGACTATATTAATAACCAAACTAACAAAAACCATATGATAATCTCAATAGATGCAGAAAAAGCATTTGATAAAATCCAACATCCATTCCTATTAAAAACATTAGAGAGTATAGGAATTAATGGACTTTTCCTTAAAATAGTCGGTAGCATCTATTTAAAACCATCAGCTCGCATCATATGTAATGGTGATAAACTGGAACCATTCCCAATAAGATCAGGGGTGAAACAAGGTTGTCCACTATCACCATTACTGTTCAATATTGTATTAGAAATGCTAGCCTTGGCAATAAGACAAGAAAAAGAGATTAAAGGAATTAGAGTAGGTCATGAGGAAACCAAATTATCACTCTTTGCAGATGATATGATGGTCTACTTAGAGAACCCTAGAGAATCAACTAAAAAACTATTAGAATTAATCCACAACTTTAGCAAAGTTGCAGGATACAAAATAAATCCACATAAATCATCAGCATTTTTATACATCACCAACAAAATGCAACAGCAAGAGATACAAAGAGAAATTCCATTCAAAATAACTATCGATAGTATAAAATATTTGGAAATATATCTGCCAAGGGAAACTCAGGATCTATATGAGCAAAACTACAAAACACTCTCCACACAAATAAAGTCAGATCTAAACAATTGGAAAAACATCAAGTGCTCTTGGATAGGTCGAGCGAATATAATAAAGATGGCAATACTACCTAAACTAATCTATCTATTTAGTGCTATACCAATCAAACTCCCAAGAGATTATTTAACTGAACTAGAAAAAATAACGACAAAATTCATCTGGAAAAACAAAAGGTCAAGAATTTCAAGGGAATTAATGAAAAAAAATGCAAATGAGGGTGGCTTAGCTGCACCAGATCTAAAACTATATTGTGAAGCAGTGGTCACCAAAACCATTTGGTACTGGATAAGAAATAGAGTAGTGGATCAGTGGAATAGGTTAGGTTCACAGAACAAAATACTGAATGACAATTGTAATCTAGTATTTGATGGACCCAAAGACCCCAGTTTTTGGGATAAAAACTCACTATTTGACAAAAACTGCTGGGATAATTGGAAACTAGTCTGGAAGAAATTAGGCATTGACCCACACCTAACACCATATACCAAGATAAGGTCAAAATGGATTCATGATCTAGGCATAAAGAATGATAATATAAACAAATTAGAACAACGTAGGATGATTTACCTCTCAGACCTGTGGAGGGGGAAGGAATTTGTGACCAAAGAAGAACTAGAGGTCATCATTAATCACAAAATAGATAAGTTTGACTATATCAAGTTGAAAAGTTTTTGTACAAACAAAATGAATGCAGACAAGATTAGAAGGGTAGCAGTAAACTGGGAAAATATTTTTACATCCAAAGGTTCTGATAAAGGCCTCATTTCTAAAATATATAGAGAATTGACTCAAATATATAAGAATTCAAGCCATTCTCCAATTGACAAATGGTCAAAAGATATGAACAGACAATTTTCAGATGAAGAAATTGAAACTATTTCCGGTCATATGAAAAGGTGCTCCAAGTCACTATTGATCAGAGAAATGCAAATTAAGACAACTCTGAGATACCACTACACACCTGTCAGATTGGCTAAAATGACAGGAAATGATAATGATAACTGTTGGAGGGGATGTGGGAAAACTGGGACACTGATACATTGTTGGTGGAACTGTGAACAGATCCAACCATTCTGGAGAGCAATTTGGAGCTATGCTCAAAGAGTTGTCAAACAGTGCATACCCTTTGACCCAGCAGTGTTTCTACTGGGCCTATATCCCAAAGAGATTTTTAAGGAGGGAAAGGGACCCACATGTGCAAAAATGTTTGTGGCAGCCCTTTTTGTAGTGGCAAGAAACTGGAAATTGAAAAGATGCCCATCAATTGGAGAATTGCTGAATAAATTATGGTATATGGATGTTGTGGAATATTATTGTTCTGTAAGAAATGACCAGCAGGAGGATTTCAGAGAGGATTGGAGAGACTTGCATGAACTGATGCTGAGTGAAATCAGCAGAACCAGGAGAACATTATACACAGCAACAAGACTATACGATGATCAATTTTGATGGACATGGTTCTCTTCAACAAAGATGTGATTCAAACCAGTTGTGCTGCAATGAAGATAGTCATATACATCCAGAGAGAGGCCTGTGGGAACTGAGA
>JAJPUD010001495.1:392634-414166 GCA_023553655.1 Myrmecobius fasciatus | reverse complement strand
TTTTTTTCTTCTTCTCTTTCTAGATCTGATGTTTCTTGTGCAGTAAGATAACTGTATAGATATGTATACATGTATTGTATTTATCATATAACTTATCCTATCTAGCATGTATTAGATTACCTGTCATCTAGGGGTGGGGGTGGGGGGGAGGAAGGGAAAAGCTTGGGAAAAAAAAGTTTTTTTTGCAAAGGTCAATGTTGAAAGGTCACTCATATGTTTTGCAAATAAAAAGCTTTATTAAAAAAAAAAAAGAAAGAAAACTCCCTCTCTCAACACAACTTAGCAACTTCTTGATTATTGATGGTCTTAGAGAGTTGGATTATTATCAATCACTTAACACAGAATGTCCTCAAGGTAGCCTTTGATCTCAGATTGTTTCATTTCAAAGATCCTCTCCAGCCATTCTACCATACTGCTTCTCATTGTATAAAGCCATTTCTTTCAGTTTGTTCTCATTAAATTTAAATGTTCCCATACTGTCTATGAGTTCTCTAATTGATGCTTTAAAAATTTGAGTAAATTCTCAGAAAATGAAGCTCTTAGAAAAGTTGCTCTCAGAATAACCTGAATATAATCCCCAAAATAAACCTCACTTTCTCTGAGATCCCTCAGTTGCTGTCCTGGGTCTAGACACCACATCATAAAATTGATATTTATACAAAGAAAGTACAGAAACTTTCACAAATGGGAACATTTTGTAACATAGGTGTGTTTGTGTTGGTTGGTATATACAAGAGCCTCTGTGAATGTAGGTTGGTGGATATGGCTAGAGAGGCAGTGGTCTGGAAAAGATTTGCTTGGGAGGAGGGAAAGAGAAATTTAAGGGAAAAAGGAATGATTGTTGGCAGAAGTTTCAGAGGGAAGATTTTTCTGGAGAACAACTATTCCGAGGGCAATTATAGATATTCTAATAGAAGAGCAGTTATTCAACTAGATAAGCTCAGGAATCAATGTTTTTCTCCTATGCTTTTCTTTTTCTGAGCTAGTTAGGTAGCTTGCTAAGTCTCCCCAGATTTCAACATGGAATGATCTTTGACTACTTCCCTAGGACAAGTGTATGGGGTTTCTTTCCTGAATGCATCTGAAAAGCTCAGTTATTTTTAGTTAACCAAGACTTTATGCAATTGTTCAACACTCTATTAAAGAGACATTTTTCCTCCTAAAAGATTTTTGAGTTTTGCTTACTTAGACTAATAAGAAAAATAGTCGTAGATAATCCAAAATAGTAAATATGAAAGAAAATAATATTTATTTTGAATATGTTTATAATGATGGTGGAGTAGGAGTGTAATCATGTGATTTCTCAAGGTGGAGAATTCCAGGTATGAAAAATTCTTCCAAAGATACAGATCAATACCTTTTGTACAAGTTAGTGCCTTAGAAGGGGCTTTGGGATACTGTCATATGGAAGGAGCAGCTTGCCATGGTTAGTCAAGTCAAAGGCAGGACTTAAATCCAGGTCTTTCTGACTCAAAGACTAGATTTCTGGTTATTCTCCCACATTGTTTCTCAATCATAATAATGATAAGAAGTTTTCAACAGCACTGTGACATTCACAAAAGGCTTTACATCATCTTATTTAATACCTCTTGTCTCATTTGATCTTCACAAGACCATGAAGTGACTCCTATTGGCATTATTATCACTGCTTTTTACAAAGAAAGAAAATAAGGGTCAGATAATTTAGCAGAATTGTCTATGATGACACATAACAGTAAGTCAAAGGTCTCTCTGAATTGAACTACATCCAAAATTCTTTCAATTATGCATCTTTTAATAATAGCTAACATTTTACAGTGCCTTAAAGGTCACAAAGCATTATATAGGAACAGGCAGAAGAACAGAAAAGCAGATGGATGGAGAAATGGATGGATGGATATTATCTCCTAACAACAAACCCTATGTGGTAGGTGCTATTATTACCCCTATATCACGGATGATGAAACTGTGGCAGACAGAAGTTACTTGACTTGTCACATGACTAGTAAATGTCTGATGCACTAATTGATATAAGTTCTTACTGGACCAAAGCTCAGTACCCCATCTACTACAACATCAAGTTGCCTATTAAGACTAAATTTTATTTATATTTGGATTAAGGCATATCTGAGTCCAGGGCAGCTAAGTAACACAGCAGATAGAGTGTCAGACCTAGAGTTAGAAGACTCCTCTTCCTGAGTCCAAGTCCAGCCTTACTACCTGTATGACTTAGAAAGTCATTTAACCTCTGCCTGCCTCAGTTTCATTATGTGTAAAATGAGTTAGAGAAGAAAATGGAAAACCACTCAAGCATTTTTGCCAAGAAAAATCCCAGTGGGGTCATGAAGACTGAAATGACTGAACAATAACAATATCTGAGTTCTAGAGAAGCTACTTCTAATGAATCCTAATTGCAAGGACTTGCTTAACTCAGAAAAAATTGCAATACAGTCCAGTTCTACCATCCTACCCTGTTCATTCAACCCTGAAACAGACTTTGTATTGAGTTTGGGTCTGCTTTTCTTTTGTTTTCTCAGAGTAGTTCAAGGTCTGGTTTCTCTGAAACTTTCCATGGAGAAGGGAAGCTGGTTGAGTATACTTCAAAGTACTCTGTGTACAAAATAAGCAGACAGAGCTGAGTGCCAACAAAAACAGAATTAAGTTAGTTGAGTGTCAGAAGGAGAAAACAGGAAGAGGGCAAGAGGACTTGAGAATGAAAAAAAAGGCAAAGCATAAATAAGACATAATGGAGTGCCTACTTGAATGAACCTCAAAGTAAAGACTGCAGAGTAAATGCTGTTAATACATGTAAAATCAAAATTACTACAGAAAAATAAATCTAGATGAATAAACTTGCAGAAAAATAAACCTGGCCAATTAATTGTAAGATGGATAGCTGAAGTGGTTAACTTTACACAGGTAAAGAGTCAGCATGGTGTTTTGGAAAGATTTCTTTTCTAGGCCTCAGGCTCTGACATTTACTGTGTGCCTAGTCTTGGACAGGTCATTAAAGTCAATAAATCATTAAGCCTTTATTAAATAATTATTATGTGCTAGGCACCTGGAACCTTAGTTTCCTCATTAGTAAATTTAGGATAATAACACTTTAACCTCATAACTCCCAAGATGATTGTAAGGAGAGTGACCCCTACCCCAACAATCTCCCCCCTCCATCCTACCCTGCATTCAGCTGTCAAATGTTCTTCCTTAAGCACAAGTTTGACAATGTCATCCCTACCTCCATTCAATCAACTCCAGTGGCTCCAGGATCAGACACAAAATATTCTCTTTGGCTTTTAAACTCCTTCTTATCTTTCCAGCCTTCTTACTCCTCACCTTCCTTCCTCACCCTACAGTACTCTATGATCTTGTGACATTGGCTTCCTTGCTGATCTATATACAAGACTGAGCATTTTTTTTATCCAAACTCTGAGCAATTTCACTGACTATTCCCCATGGCTAGAATTCTCTTCATCCTCATCTCTACCTTCAGATTTCCCTGGCTTCCTTCAAATATCACCTTCTACAGGAAGCCTTTCATAATCTTCCTAAATTCTCGTGCCTTTCCTCTGAAATTATCTGTAATTTATCCTATATGTATTTTATTTGTACATAATTGTTTTCAATAGATAGGGAGCAACTTGAGATCAAGAATTGTATTTTGCCATGCTTTGTATCCTCAAAGCTTAGCACAGTCCCTCACACAAAGCAGCTCCTTAACAATTGATGGTAGACTGACTGATATATAAAATCAGACATCAAAGATAGAGACAATCAGGATGGATAAAAATCTAGACCTGGAGTCAATAAGATTTGAGTTCAAATGCTTTTTCAGAGATTTATAAGCTATGCCCTGAGTAAATGATTTAACCTCTTTGGGCCTTACTTTCTTTATCTATTAAATAAGGATATAATAGCACCTTCCTTACAGATTTTTGGTGAGGATCAAATGAAATAATATCTGTAATGTACATGGAAAATAAATATTAAATCATTATATTATACTGGAGAGTTGGCCTTGAATGCAAGAAGAACTAATTTCAAGCACCATCCTTGATACCCACTAACTGTAAGCTGCTTAACCACTGAATAATCCAAGTTACTCTAAAACCACATCGTAGAGAAGCTTTGCTGTAGAGGGATTTGCCTCATGTGAGAGGTCATCCTCATATGAATGACTCTTGTCCCTATTCCAATTTCTATAAACTATTATTATTATCATGCCTCACCAGTGAATAGCTATTTCCTCCTAAATCTTTACCTTCAGCTGAACTGCTTTCTCATCTCCAACTACTTATATCTACAGAAATAACATTTCAGAGAAGCATCACCATAAATAAACATTTTCCACAATTTGATTAAGAATCTATTCTAATATAATTTCTGCCTTTGGACTCTGTTAGGCAGAAAAGAGATACACACCCTCCTATGCCCCCCCCCAAAAAAACATTACTGAACAATTCATTATAATACTAGAAATAAGTTTTCCAACACCTTACTTTTTTTCTTAATATTGAACTAGCCCTGCATTCCTGGTATAAATCCTACTTGGTCATGATGTATTATCCTGGGGATGACTTTCTGTAATCTTTTTGCTAAAATCTTATTTAAAATTTTTGCATCAATATTCATTAGGGAAATGGGTCTATAGTTTTCTTTCTCAGTTTTCTCCCTGCCTGGTTTAGCTATCAGCACCATATCTGTGTCATAGAAGGAATTTGAGTACATCTTCTTTCCCTATTTTTTCAAATGGTTTATATAGTATTGGGATTAATTGTTCTTTGAATGTTTGGTAAAATTCACATGTAAATCCATCTGGCCCTGGAGATTTTTTCTTAGGTAGTTGATTAATAGCTTGTTCTATTTCTTTTTCCGAAATAGGGCTATTTAAATAATTTATTTCCTCTTCTGTTAATCTGGGCAATCTATATTTTTGTAGATATTCCTCCATTTCATTTACATTATCAAATTTATTGGCATAAAGTTGGGCAAAGAAACTCCTAATTATTACTCTAATTTCCTCTTCATTGGAGGAAAGTTCTCCCTTATCATTTTTGAGACTAATAATTTGATTTTCCTCTTTCCTTTTTCTAATCAAATTAACTAAAGGCTTATCTATTTTGTTGGTTTTTTCATAAAACCAACTCTTACTTTTATTTATTAATTCAATAGTTTTCTTATTTTCAATTTTATTGATCTCCCCTTTAATTTTCAGATTTTCCAATTTGGTATTTAATTGAGGGTTTGTAATTTGGTCTTTTTCTAGCTTTTTAAATTGTAAGCCCAGTTCATTAATCTCCTCTTTCTCTGTTTTATGCAAGTAAGCATCTAGAGATATAAAATTACCCCTTATAACCGCTTTAGCCGTGTCCCACAAATTTTGGTATGTTGTCTCATTGTCATTCTCCTGGATGAAATTTTCGATTGGGTCTATAATTTGCTCTTTCACCCATTCATTCTTCAGGATTAGATTATTTAATTTCCAATTAACTTGTGCTCTATTTTCTCCTGGCCTTATATTACATGTGAGTTTTATTGCATCATGATCTGAGAAGGATGCATTTACTATTTCTGCTTTTCTGCATTTGATTTTGAGGTTTTTGTGCCCTAACACATGATCAATTTTTGTATAAGTTCCATGAACCCCTGAGAAAAAAGTATACTCTCTTCTATCACCATTCAATTTCCTCCAGAGATCTATCATACCTAACTTTTCTAGCCTTTTGTTAACCTCCCTAACTTCTTTCTTATTTATTTTGTGATTTGATTTATCTAATTCTGAGAGAGCAAGGTTGAGATCTCCCACTAGTATAGTATTACTGTCTATTTCTCCTTGCATCTCTCTTAACTTCTCCTCTAGGAATTTGGATGCTAAACCACTTGGTGCATATATGTTAAGTATTGATACTGCTTCATTGTCTATGGAACCCTTTAGTAAAATGTAGTTTCCTTCTTTATCTCTTTTAATTAGATCTATTTTTGTTTTTACTTGATCTGAGATAAGGATTGCTACCCCTGCCTTTCTTTGTTCACCTGAGGCATAGAAGGTTCTGCTCCAGCCCTTTACCTTCACTCTGTATGTATCTCTATGTTTTAGATGTGTTTCTTGTAAACAACATATTGTAGGATTCTGGCTTTTAATCCAGTCTGCTACCCGCTTCCGTTTTATGGGAGAGTTCATCCCATTCACATTCACAGTTAAAATAACTATATCTGTATTCCCTGCCATCTTATTTACCCAGAGTTATGATTTTCTCTTCCCTTTCCCCTCTCTCCCTTCCCCCCTCCCCAGTACTTTGCTCTTGATGACCACCTCCCACCAATAATCCTCCTCCCTTTAGAGTCCCTCCCTCCCCTTTATACCTTTCCCCTAATCCTTCTATTAGTTTATCCCTTTCCTTTTCTCCCCTCCCTCCTACCTTCCCACCAGGAGGGTCAGGCCTTTCTTTGAAGCCAAATGTGTCTGATATACTCTCTTAGAGTCCAATTTAATGAGAGTAAGGTTTACACAATACTCATCACCCTCCCTTCTTTCCCTCAATTATATTAGATCTTCTATGTCTCTTTATGAGATTTTGCCTTATTTTACCTCCTTTATTTTTACTTTATTTTGCCTCCTTCCCCCCCCCCTTTTTCTTTTTCAGTATGGTATCCCTTCCACCTCTAATTTCTTTTCCATTATTATCAAAGAAAAATCAAATTATACTGCCATTCTTTAAAGGATACCTATAGTAGAAATATAGTTCTCAAGAGTTTTCCTTTTTACCTTTCTATGCTTCTCTTGAGTTCTCTATTTGGAGGTCAAATTTTTTGTTCAGATCAGGTCTTTTCATTAGAAATAGGTGAAATTCTCCTGTATCATTGAATGACCATCTTCTTCCCTGGAAGATGATGCTCATTCTAGCTGGATAACTTATTCTTGGCTGTAATCCAAGTTCTTTTGCCTTTCGGAATATCTGGTTCCAGGCCCTTCGATCCTTTAAAGTAGAAGCTGACAGATCCTGTGTAATTCTAATGACAGTTCCTCGGTATTTGAACTGTTTCTTTCTAGCTGCTTGCAATATCTTTTCCTTGGTGCGATAGTCCTGAAATTTGGCCACGATATTCCTTGGGGTTTTAATTTTGGGGTCTCTTTCTGGAGGTGATCGGTGAATTCTTTCAATGCCAATTTTGCCTTCTGATTCTAAAACATCAGGGCAATTCTCTTTCATGATTTCCTGGAAGATAGCATCCAGGTTCTTTTTTTCATCGTGGCTTTCAGGGAGTCCGATAATCCTTAAATTGTCTCTCCTGGATCTGTTTTCCAAGTCAGTTGTTTTTCCTAGGAGATATTTCATATTTTCTTCTATTTTTTCATTTTTTTGTTTTTGTTTAACTGATTCTTGAAGTCTTATTGAGTCATTTACTTCTATTTGTTCAATTTTAGTTTTTAAAGTATTATTTCCTTCAGTTATCTTTTTTAGCTCCTTTTGTAGCTGGCCAATTGAATTTCTTGATTCAATGCATTCTGTTTCCATTTTGCCAGTTTTATTTTTCAGTGAATTGTTGTCTTTTTCCAATTCACTAATTTTGTTTTTCAGTGAATTGTTTTTTTCCAATTAACCAATTTTGTTTTTCAGTTCACCATTTTTATTTTCCAGTGAATTGATGATTTTTTCCAATTCACCAATTTTGTTTTTCAGTGAACTGTTTTCTTTTTCCAATTCACCAGTCCTATTTTCCAGTTTTTGATATTTCTGTTGCCCTGATCTCAATTTATTTCCCCATTCTTCTTCTAGCTCTCTTTTGAGATTCTTAATGCAATCATCCAGGTAAGCCTTCTGAAAGGGAGACCAACTTAAGTCTGCCTTTGTGGCTTCATCTGGGATTGTTTTCATAATGTCAGGATCTGGGGACTGTTCTATTTTTTCTCCGTAAAAGCTTTCTATGGTGAGAGCTCTCTTCTGCTTCTTGATCATGATTTAAAGTTGGGATATTGGTCAAAAGCAGAGAAAACTGCAACAATTTGTATTTGCCCTGGGGCAGTTTGCCGAGTTGACTTCCGGTCTGAGGCTGGTTGGGCTAGATTCGCACTAGGACCACGTTTTCAGCTGCTCTCGATCCACCCTCTACCAAAGGCAGATCTGCCAAAGCACCTGCCCGCAAGCAGAGCAAAGTGGCCCAGGCGTCTCTCAGGGGCTTCCTGGGTGCCTAAAATCCGCCCCTCTATCGCAGCCCTGACTTTCGCCCCGGCTGGAGTCTGATCACGACCAGCGGCCAATTTCCCCTGAGGCTAACCTTCTCCGGAGTTCTTTCAAGGTAGATTTTTGATAGAAGTGCGTTGTAGTCCAAATGTTTGGTGGAGTCCTCACTCAAAAACCAGTTCGAAGGCTCACTTTGTCTGGGTTTGAGGGAAGGTCCCAGGAGTTCACAGAGAAAGCTGTTTGCTGTTCGCCATCTTGGCTCCGCCCCCACCTTACTTTTTTTCTTAACAATTTAACCCTATAATCACAATATAAGACTACCATCCATTTCAACAGAAATCTAAATTCTTTTTTTATTCAGCATTCCTTGTAGGGCTGTTTAGTAGGTGGAGGAAGAGAACTAGAGGTAGGGAAAAAAGGGTAGTTCTAGATAACTGACAAAATTGACTTTGAAAATGTGAAAATTAGGGGCAGCTAGGTGGCGCAGTGGATAGAGCACCAGCCCTGAAGTCAGGAGGACCTGGGTTCAAATCTGGTGTCAGACACTTAACATTCCCTAGCTGTGTGACCTGGGGCAAGTCACTTAACCCCATTTGCCTCAGCAAAAAGCAAAAAAAAAAAAAAATGTGAAAATTATTTTTTAAAAGGTGCTACATTTATTAATGTTGTCACTAAAAATAAGAAAAAATGACACTGAGTTTAAGGTGTCATATGTCTTCTCACTTCTCCACCTCCACAACTAGTCACCAACTATCAGGGAAAGGAGGAAGGACCACAGTCATGAAAAAAGATTGACTGGAAATCATAAGACCCCCATGAACTGCCCCCGACACCAGCTGGGTAACTCTGGGAAAGCTCCTTAATCTCTCATATCCTCAGATTCCTCATCTATAAAATCATTACTGATACTACCCATTGATAGAATCAAAAGATCTTAAATATAAAACTGAAAAGGACCATAGAAAATATCTAGCTGAACTTTCACATGAAGATCAAACTGATGGCCCAGGAGATTAATGATTTATCTAAGACCACATGGGCAATAAGCATTAGAGGTAAGATTTGTACTCAAGGCCTTTGATTCTGGATCCACTGATTTTTCCCTTGTAACATATCGACTGAATTCATAAGATTGTCACAAAAAAAGTATGAGTAAAATCAATAAAGTCGTCATGCCTTACCAATGAATAGCTATTTCCTCCTAAATCTTTATCTCCAGCTGAACTGCTTTCTCATCTCTAACTACTTATATCTACAGAAATAGCCATTCAAGATCACTATATGCCAAATTCAGCTCATCATTTAACTCCCAGAAATATTTCCTCGTCGTGACTTTCCAAATTTTCTATTATAAGCACCACCATTCTCCCTTTTATTCCCTTCATATTTCCCAATATCTCATATCAATCTGTTTCATTCCATTCCAACTGCCACTACTAATGCCAGGCTTGTATTATCTCAAGTAGATTTTTAGTATACCATTCTACATGTTATTCCAGTTTCCAGTACTTTGTCCCTACAAACCATTCTGCACACTATTGCCAAAAGAATCTTCCTAAAGTAAAGCTCTCCTGGTGTACCATCTCTGACTCAAAGCATTTTTCACGATTTCCTGTTGTCTGCCAAACAAAATCCAAACTCTTTAGAATGGAATTCATATCTTCTGTGATATGGCTTCAGATACTTGTTCCTCTCTTAATTTCTATTACTCAATGGACTGATATTATGCTTCCATCAAGCTAACAATTCATGGACTATTTGCCATTTCTCCAACAAACTATGAAATTTTCCTCTTCATTGCAATGTTCATGCAATTTCCTCTGATTTCTCCTCTCCCAAGATCCCCTCCGATTTCTACTCTCCCAAGCCCTCCCCTACACCAAAGTTTAATTCTAATGCCACATTTTAATGAAGCTTTTCTAGCTACCTGTAACTTATAATTCCTTTAAATTCATAGAGAATTTAATTTATACTTAGTTTTTGTGCTCCATATATTATTTCATTTATTATATTTATTTTTAGCAATGTGTTGTTATATCACATAATAATGATTATACAATCATATCTATTAAATTGTAATGTAATGTAATTAGATTGTCATAAATTTCTATTTCTCAAAATATCTTGCACATAATAGATTCTTCGTAAGAAAATATTTTGTTAATACATTAACTGAAAAATGAGTCACATATCAATCAGAGGAAAAAGTTGATGACTTTTGGTTTTGATAAATAATAATCACAATTCCTGCCTCAATTTACCTAAAGGGGCTCTAGATATAGACATATCATGGATCTAGTGATACCCTTCTTATCTACTTCAGCCCACCATGATTTCATTCCTTTTCTACCTACTTTTCTCTTTGGCGATACCATACATTTGTTCTTCATTACCCTGTAATTCTGTCTTGTACTGTTCTCTAATGGTGTTCATATATATGTTCAAATGTTGACTCCTGAAACAAATTATACCTTTATGGACATAGGGGATAAGCTTCACATAGCTTCTTTGTTCTCCCTGATTCACCCATGAAAGCTAACATAGTTCTGAACACACAGGAGCCATGCAATATGTTTGAATTAATTGATCGGCATTTGATGCTTCTTCATCATTTATAATTGACCCTGTTCTGTCCAGCTCTATAAGCTATGAGTAATAAAATCATCCCACCCTCAATCAGAAAGCATTTTAAAAATGAAATCAATAGTGAGTATAAAGAAGGCTGAATTCTTCATTTTGGTTAAATTTCAACATACTCTATTAAGTCAGGAAGGCCTTTGTAGATTTCTTCATCATTGACACTTTCTTCAGTAGGGAATGGCCTGAGGAAAAAAAAAAGAAGTGTAAATGGAAGAAAACCATATTAGACATATTGTTTAAACAAAATATACAATGTGTGCTGTTACTATGTAAGTCAAATTCTATTACAGTGGCAAATATTCACTCAGGCATGCCCCAAAGTGCCCACAATGACTACTGCCAACTAGCTCTTTCTAATTTATATCCAATTTTCCTTAAGAATATTCACAGATTTTACTCAAGCACCATTAGTATCATTATAAAAAATAATAATAATAACTAGTATTTATGAAACACATGAGGGTAAAGCACTTTAACAAACTATTATCTCATTTGATCCTCACTACAATCCTAGGAGGCAGGTACCATTATTTTTCTTATTTTACAGATGAGGAAACTGAGTTAGAAGCTAAATGATTTGCCTAAAACCACATAAGTGGTAAGTGACTAAAGCAGGATTTGAAGTCCATTGTCCTAACCACTATGCCATCATGCATTAAAATTCAATTTAAACATTTGTTGTGGTTGGAAGTTTCTCCCCTAAATGTGCTTAAGATTTCCATCCTCAAGTTTATCTGCAGTAGCATGAATTGCTTAGGATCATAGAATTGCAGTTTGAGAGTTGAAATGGACCTAGGAAAACATTTGGTTCAAATTCCTCAGTCAAGTGCCAGAAAAACTAGAGGCCCTATGAATTAAAGTGACTTGAGTCAAAGGTCACCCAGGTAGGAATTTGGGAATCTGGGGCCAAGAGCCAAATCCCTAACTCTACACCCAGTATTTTTTTTATTCTATCACATACATATGGGTCTCCCTCTAATTATTTCCCATTATTTCCTAATTCAGGAAATACCAGCTAGTAATGCAGAGTTTCTTGACATTTAAAAAAATTGTTTTAATGAAATCTTTTGTCTTTACATTTCTTACACACACTGTCCTCACGTCTTGCCATTGAACTCCTCCTATGACAAAGAAAATTCAGCAAAAATTTCTTATATATAAATGTATATCCAAATCAGTTCCCTGCCTCTCTGACATAAGTGGTTTTACTTTGATTGAGTTCCTTGACTTTTAAAGAATGTGCTTCAAGAAAATCCCAGTATAGCTAAAATAATTATTGTAGAATGATGGGATTTGAACTTTAAACCATGTTAGCCCCATAGAGAACTTAATTTACTTGCCTACACTTACAGCCACTTCCACATACACATACAAAAAGAAAAGACAAAAAAAAAAGAAAAAAGACATGTCTTTGTCATGTGGTTGCTGCTTTTTGTATGCTAACTGAATTCAGTTATAATCACGTGTATTTTAATTTTACTTTATTGCTACTGAATCCGTAGTATTTATCTTGATAAAAGAATTCATTGAATTAAAGACTAAAAAGAAGCCTAAGAAACCATTTTGTCTGATCCCTATATTTTACTGACTTTGAAACTAAGACCTAGTTAAATGAATCATAACTAGCTAGAAACAAGTCCAAGATCCAGGTATCCTTATTACTAATTCAACAGTCTTTATACTACATTCCTCTGCTAGGAGTTGTTGGTTCTTACATCTTAATACAGTATTTGTTGTTTAGTTGTTCCAGTCATGTTTAACTCTTTGTGATCTCATCTGGTTTATTTTGGCAAAGGTACTGGAGTAGAGTACCATTTCCTTCTCCAGTTCATTTAATAGTTGAGAAAATTGAAGGAAGAGGGTTAAGTGACTTGTCCAGGGTCACATAGCTTATCTGCGGCCAAATTTGAATACAGGAACATAATTTTTTCCAACTCCAGGCCTAGCACTCTATCATTGTGCCACTTATTCATCTTAATAAAATATATATTCATACTATTAGAACAATTACTTGGTAAAAGTCCTATCTACAAAGAGAGTTCTTTTGATATTTCTTTCCCATTTAATACATGTTCAGTTTTTTGTTTGTTCTTTTTTAACTTTTAAACAGTTGGAAATATATGTTTAAAGTAAAAGCTCACTTATGCCTGGTATGTTGAAAGGAGTAAATTCAAGATACATATGAACAAAATAAATATAAGGTATATCTGTGTATGTAATGTATATACATTGTATTTATGTATACATGCATATGTAATGCATTTATGCATATATAAGTATATATATATGTGTGTGTGTATAGTCTTTAAATGGATTCTAATGAAGTTAATTATACTTCAGCACACTTAATAACTATTATATTGGACTATAAGTTCTTAGAATATGTATGAGTTTGTTTTTCAATGATACAGAATCCATCAATATGAAAAGAGAAAGATCATAGAAGCAGAGATATAGAGCTGATAGGTGCAAGGGAGGTTATCAAATTTAAACTTCTCATATCACAAATGAAGAAAGAAGTTGAAGGGAGAGGTACATTTGCCTCCTATGTGCCAAGAACTATGCCAACATTTTATAAATATGCTATCATAATATGAAAAATCTGACACCCATAGAAATGTCAAGAATTCTTAACTTATATAGCCTGTGAACTAATATTAAATTTATTTGTTAATTTTATTTCAATATAATTAGTTTCCTTTGTAATATTATATATTTTATTCATAATTTTAAAGGAATTATTCTAATAGTCTATAGGCTTCCCCACAATCCAAAAGGGGGTTGTGAAACAAAAAAAATTAAGAAACCTTGGATTAAGTGATTTGCCCATTGTCATATAGGTATTAAGTGAGAAAGAAAAGTTTTTAATTCTCTAATTTCAAATCTAGTGCTCTTACTACTGAAAGGCTTACACATTTATTAATTTTGAGCAGTAGGTAGTTAGTAGTTTACAAAACAATCCTAGATTCTGCATTTGGGGCACCAAAGTCAAGTGTTTCATAGACTAACAATATAAAGGTTTCAAAATTATGCTTATAAATAACCAAAAATTGCAATTCTCATATATTTTTGCCAACTTAAATATTTATGGCTTTTGTTTTTTTAAATGGTTTACAATTGTTGACTATAAGAGAGAAGAACTGGCTACTGCATACTCAATGAACTAAAAAAAATCTGCAATATGACATACGACCCCCATAACAAAAAATCTTACCTAATTCCTGTGGCTAATGCAATAGGTGTACGAGAAAGTCTTGACAGTGTTTCTATGACCTGAGGAAAGAAGAAAATATTTCATTGAATTAGTGTTTTTAGGAACCTGAGGCACACCAATACCTCCAAAATCAGGTTTTTTAATCCAGTAATAAAGATCAATCAAAAAATATGAAGGCTTGTTTAAATAATCCGAGGGTTCCTGAAGGATTTTTAAAAAAAAAAAGATTTCCAGTAAAGATGATTCCTTGCCTAAAAATCAATTTCCTCATCTTTAAAAAGAAGTTTTAAAAAACCTCTAGGATCTCTTCAAGCTATAGATCTGTAACCAATATCAACTTAAAACCAAGTTCATATATTTAGAGGTGGAAGGAAACCCCAACTCCCTCTAATGCAACCCCTTCTTTTTACAAATAACAATGAAGCGCAGAAAAAGGAAATGATTGGTACAAAGAAGAATTTGAACCCGAATTCTCTGACTCCAAATTGAGCCTCCTTTCCCCAAAGTGTTCCTGACTTCTCTTCCAACATTCTATCCACCAAGTAAAGTTACCTTTCACACCTTTCTCCAAAAGATGCAGTGGTTCATTAGAATGGAATTGGATTCTCTCCTCATATGTACTACAATCTTCATAAAAACTATTCTATTTCTTTATGACACTGAAAATCGAAGATCTCATGTCAGAATATATGGTCAGTGTTTAAGCAGAAGGCACAAGGGACAAAAAATACAAATATTCTCCCCCTACTACCCATATTACCAAAAAAAGTAAAAAAAAATCATAGATATAATAAAAATCCTATCCATCTATATTTCCAAATGAAAAGTAGAAAAGTATCAAATTTGCCAAAAATACTTATGTCTAAATGACAACATGAAATAACCCCTTCCCTGAAGAGGCTTACATTTTATTGGAAGTATTTATATTCTACAAAAGGAATATATTTTGACAGACTATACATTCCCAACTTCAGTCTCAGAAAATATAGTCATTTCATGAATGTTGGAGAGGATGTAGGAAAACTGGAACACTGATACATTGTTAATGGAACTGTGAATGGATCCAACCATTCTGGAGAGCAATTTGGAGCTATGCTCAAAAAGTTATCAAACTGTGCATACCCTTTGACCCAGCAGTGTTTCTACTGGGCCTGTATCCCAAAGAGATTTTAAAGGAGGGAAAGGGACCCACATGTGCAAAAATGTTTGTGGCAGCCCTTTTTGTAGTGGCAAGAAACTGGAAACTGAATGGATGCCCATCAATTGGAGAGTGGCTGAATAAATTATGGTATATGAATGTTATGGAATATTATTGCTCTGTAAGAAATGACCAGCAGGACGATTTCAGAGAGGCCTGGAGAGACTTGCATGAACTGATACTGAGTGAAATCAGCAGAACCAGGAGGTCATTGTACATGGCAACAATAAGTCTATATGATGATCAATTCTGAAGGACATGGTTCTCTTCAATAAAGATTTGTTTAAAACCAGTTCCAATTGTTTAGTGATGAGGAAAGCCATATACACCCAGGGAGAGGCCTATGGGATCTGAGTCTGGACCACAACATAGCATTTTCATACTCTCTATTGATGTTTGCTTACATTATGTTTTCCTTCTCAGGTTTTTTTTCCTGTACATCAAGATAACTATATATATATATATGTATACATGTGTATATGTATATACACATACATATATATACATATACACATACATATATATATACATATTCGATCTGTCAAATATTTTAACATAATTAACATGTATTAGACTTCTTTCCATCTAGGGGAGGGGGTGGGGGAGTAGGAGGGAAAAATTTGTAACAGAAAGCTTTGCAAGGGTCAATGTTGAAAAATTACCCATGCATATGTTTTGCAAATAAAAAGCTTTAATAGAAAAAAAAAGAAAATATAGTCATTTCAGTTCTCAAAGTCATTAGTCATATTACTTTCCTAACATAAAGTTGGCACTCAGTCAGAATGATTCTACAACAACCTGGAAGGATAGTAGGGTGTCTGCAAATATATGGTAGCTTCCACCACCCAGTTTTACCATTCCCTCCTTAACTCACACAACCCCAGAAAAAAAAAAAAAAAAAAAAAAAAAAAAAAAAGAAAACATTGCTTTTCTTCATATAAATAACCAGCAGAGGGAGCCATTTCATAGAATATTATTTTTGTTTTCCCATTTAATTCTGTTTAATAAGTACAGGAATCTCTGAAAGCCCACTGAAGCTGACAGCCTAATTCCTGTAACTTATTCTCCAAAGGTTATTTTTTAATATTATACAAAGTGTTAGGGCTTAGGGATGGGGTAATGAGACTGATACAAAAAATAAACGCAGGAGGAGAATCAGAAAGAAGTCACAACAGCAGCATAATCTTAAAAATAAGCTCTTCTGGCCTCCCTTAAGGTCTC
The DNA here is from genome assembly GCA_023553655.1 of Myrmecobius fasciatus. Classification (NCBI taxonomy): domain Eukaryota; kingdom Metazoa; phylum Chordata; class Mammalia; order Dasyuromorphia; family Myrmecobiidae; genus Myrmecobius; species Myrmecobius fasciatus. The sequence goes on along the minus strand of JAJPUD010001495.1, from coordinate 397,731 downwards.
ATACATTATTCAGCATTCTGTCTCAGTCTTTGTCTCTGTATTTGTCCTCAAGTCTCTGTGTTTCTGCTTCTCTGTATCTCTATTTGTTTTCATCTCTCTTTTTTTTTCTATCTCTGTGTCTCTGCCTGTCCCTCTTTGTCTCTATCTGTCTGTATCTCTCCCCCTATTCTGGTCCAAACATTAACCATAAGCACCGCCAAGTCAAATATGTAAAGTCTACTAAATGTGTTTTTTTGAGGGCTGTATTTGTTGTTCCTTAAGGTCTATGAGCACAAAATCTTGGCAACTATGCACTTTGAACAGGCTGAGTCCCAAAAATAATGCTGTATCATTAGATCCCACGTGATCAAATATGATCTCTCCCAGAGAGATAAGAACATGGCTATGCAAATATTTAAAAATTAAAAAGGAAATAGGGAAGGCATCAGATCTCTGTGTTGATATGACCATAGGATCATTCAAAAATTACAGAAGGAAGGTAAGGTAAGGTAAAGTCACCACCTACCTACCCAACTCCTTCATTTTAGCGATGAGGAAACAGTACAGAGATGTTAAGCAACTTTTCCAAAGTCACACAGGGATTAAATGACAGAGCACAACCTGAACACAAGACCTGTCACTCTAAATCCACTGTTTTCTCTCATATGGCTTTTAATTAATTGTGTTTCCCAATAATCCATTGCAATATAATGTGAAATCCTGCAATTTAGCTATATACAAAGGGATATATTCTTTCCAAAAAGCTTTAGTGATATACCAAATCACAAAAAATGGGGCATAGTACATGAACTTATAAAGGTATAAACATCAAATCAGTCCAAAAGATGCTTTTTTTTAAATTAGGCAAACTGAAGAAGAAAGTCTTTTTCTTCACATTTGCAAATAGGTTCAAAATTTTTTTTATTACAAGTACAATTATGAACATTGGGAAAATAAATCAACATTTACTTGATTTCTGTTGGACTGGATAGGCCATTCTGGAAAACAGTTTTCAAAATAGCCATAAACTCTATGTAGACTGTTATTTTCAGAAACTTTGTTTTAATGAGAAAACATTTCAAGTGTCCCTGCTATTACAAACCATTCATAAGCATCCAAAGTCTCTGGGAAAAAAATCAAGCATTATTATTATCTCCATTTCACAATTGGGGAATTTAAAATGTCAAAGGTTAAATCTTTTCAAGTGTCATCAAAGTTGCATGTGGGTGAACAGAGAAAGGGTTTAAGTAAAAAAAAAAGTCACACGTGTTTATAGAAAGAGATCCGCCTATAATGTACATTCACTGCTGAATAAAAGAAAGGAATATCCCTTTACAGTCATTACAACCATCCTCCACATTGTCTCCACTCTTTCTAAATTCAGTGGGACAGAACCATCTTTTCCTATTTACTTACATTAAAATTTGATTATTTTTAAGGTCTTGTGATTACTTCTGTACTTTCTTTTCTCCATTAACTCCTTGAGATTCTAATGAAATAAATAGGAACAGCTTCCCACACATGGAAGACAAATGTCACATACTGTTCAAACTACCTGTTATTACTTTTTCTCTAAATAAAATTTGATCCATTTTTTTCTCAAGTCTCATCTGGTATATAACTATTGTTGGGATTTTTATTTTGTTTTTTTTTTAAAAGTCACTAATGTTAAAAACAAAAAGTGTAACATAATGGTTTGTGAGGTTCCAAGAAATCTCACTGGCTTGCTATTGCCAGTATACACAGAACATTCCATTTCTCCCTCTTGTCTTTGCACAAGCTGTCTCCCTTGCCTAAAATGAGCTTCCCTCCTATTTTCACTTCATAAGAAGGTGGGTATTTTTCATTTTGAATAACATTTCCCCACTAGATGACAGTTGCTCTTAACAGAATATTGATAGCTGGGACTTGGTTTTTTGATTTACTTTTTGTTTGTTTGTTTTGTTTCTGTCTTTGTAGGCTGTTCTTAGCACAGTGCCTGACACATACTTTACTAAATTTTTAAATTGTTGATGGATTTACTTATTGATTTTTTCATTGAAAAGCATGGCCAGTGGTTAGTTTTTATCAGTAGGGTATGTCAGTCATCAGTCAATAAGCATTTATTAAGGGCCAACTATGTGCTAAGTGCTGGTCTGACTCGGACTTCTGCCACAAATGTTATGATGAATGCCAGATAAACCATTTGAGGTACTTGGCTTATTCCCAACTCAAAAATAAGATACAAAAGTTAATTGGGATTTCTTAAAAAGGTAGAATGTCCAGGCAGCCCTGTAAAAAAGTAAGCATTAATAAAAAGATTTAGGGTTTGAAGAAACCATAGACATTAATCCAATTCAACCCCTCCTTATTCTAAAGATGAGGAAAGAGAGATCTGTAGAAACTGACACAGCTAGTATATAGCAAAGCCTGCATTTGAACCAAGATCTAGCTTTCTTTTGAACTTATTAGCAAAATATTCAGCCTACAAAAGAATGTTTGATTTTTTTTTCCTAGAGGGGAATGGAGGATTAAGAAGGGCAGTGTGGTATAGTAAGCAGAAAGACAGTCTGCACTAGAAAGAACTTTGGGGCACATATTAGTTGTGAGACTCAGCAAATCACTTAACTGCTTAATGTTCTGGTCAACTTTTTAAGGACAAAAATTAAAGAAAAATGTGTTGGTCTGTATTGGTAGGAGTTTCCTGACCTAGGATTTTTATACCCATACCATTGAAATCATAGGTTCAGTTGCTACCCCTTAATCTTAATTATTATTATTTATTAGATTCATTAGAGTGTAAACTTACTGAGGGTAGAAACTGCTCTTTAATTAATCGTATGCCCAGCACTAAGTATAATGGCAGACATATTGTAGGCATTTAAGAAATGTTTATTGGATTGGATTGGGTGAGAGTAAAAAGTAAAATGCAATAATAAAGTTTTCTTTAAAAAAGGACCACAAACTCAATATTAATTAAACTAAAGAAAAGGAAATACTATATTGTAATTTGCAATAACTTTCATATTATTACACTACAGTAACAAATGAACAATTTTCATTGTTCAGTCTTTCGTTAGTATCTGATTCTTTATGATCTAACCATAAGCTTTCTAGGCCCTTCTATCTGCACTATTTCTTAAACTCTAAGTTCATGTTCATTTTTTTCCATGATACTATCATTCTATTTCATTCTCTGCCATCCCCTTTTTCTTTTGCCTTCAGTCTTTCCAATGAGTCCTAGTACAATATGTAGTAATTGTGTTTTGATGGGAGGTAAAGAAGTCAGGATACAGAATAAGAGTTGTTTTTGGTTTTGTTTTTAACAAGATTTTGCTTGTTTATGCATATTTGTTTCTCTTTATTTTTATTCAGTAGTAGAGAAAAAGAAAATCAAACAGCAAAACTTTTTTCTCCCAAAATAAAAAGAAATCAAATTTTTGAACATGATTTATAGGCCTTCTTATTTGAAACCAGGAAGATGGAAACTTTAGTCTACATTAAGGCCATGAAAAATAAGGTAGATTTTAGTCAATAAATAAATTATTTATTTTATTCAAATCTGTGATGTCAGCAACGTAGGGGATCCCCCATCTGGAAACTTCTCTCTAACTTAATATCTTACAAAAATTCTTGGGATATTGTAGGTGAAGTGATTTGCCCATGATCAACTAACTATTAGATATCAGAGGAAGGAATGAAATCCAGATCTTCCTAACTTTTGTTTTCAAGGCCATATTGACTATTCACTATTCCAAGATGCCTTTCAGTACTAAAATATATGAGGCTTACAACCTAAGGAATCTGTACTATAAATGATGGAAACAGACACATAGAGGTAATCTTCCAAGTAAGACATCTTCTATTATGGACAATGCTTTCCCTTAGAGTTCTAAGAGATTACCTTGAACTCATTATCTTAATTTGTCCTCTAATTTTAATTTTTCATGGCAGGTCACTACTTAAGGATGTTTTCTTAGCTGGTGTCAGCTCTGATGATGGATTTTAGAGACTTGATTAAGTCTCAAAATATAGAGAAAAAATGCAACAAATTCTATGGGAAATGAGGAAAAAAATCACTCACTAAAGGAAATATCTGAAAAGTATGTTTCTGGTCAGACAAGGGAATATTCTGTAATTCAGAGGGTACAGAGATGGAGAAAAAGTTAAATGGCTCAGTAGATAGAGTGCTAGGGATGGAATTAGGAATACTGAGTTCAAATCTAGCCTCAGATACATACCAGCTGTGTGATCCTGGAAAAGTGAAGTAATTTTTGTTTGCCTTAATTTACTAGAAAGGGAAATGGCAAATCATCCTATTATCTTTTCTAAAGGAAAAAAAAACACAATTCCCCAAACCCCCCAAAAACAAGGACAAGTATACAGTTGTTTACAGGGTCACAAAGCACCATATACTATTGAATGTCTCAACAACAGAAGTAGAGAAGCCTCAGAGTGAAAAATGACACAGATGACCTGAGCTTCCTCCTTCAATTAATTATTTAGGGATGGAGAGAGTTAGTCTTGGAGAGCAAATCTTGCTGATTCTCCAAGCCCTATGCTCTTTCCTCTGCACCACATGCAGATACGAAGTGACAAAGAATCCATTACCTCTGGAGACAATGCATTCTACAAATACTTATAATTGTTAGGAAGCTTTTTCCTAGCTGAAATTTGCTCCTCTTCACCTTCCACTCATGCTCCTAGTATTGTCCTCTAGAGCTAAACAGAATATGTTTCAACTTCCCTCCACATAACAGCTCCACAAATGGCTGAAAGTAAATATCATTTCCTTCCTAAGCCCATGCTAAATACTCTCATTTCCTTCATCTGATTGTCACATGGCACAATTTCCAATCCTCTTATCATTCTGCTATCTCTGTTTCTTAATGGACTGTCCAAAATGTGGTGTCAAGCTCTAGACAAATTATTCCAGATATGATCTGACCAAGGAATAACACAAAGAGACCTATACACACCCCATTCCTCCATTAATTCACTTCTAGATCATGTCAGCTTGCTCAGTTGCCATAGTAGACTGTTGGTTCCTAATCTTTCAATTTACCAAAAGTTCCTAATGTATATGGACTATTGTTTATTCTTTCCTCTTCCATTCTAAAATAGGATATTTTACTCTAA
>JAJPUD010001495.1:361196-392624 GCA_023553655.1 Myrmecobius fasciatus | reverse complement strand
TGCTATTTTGATATGTTATTTTATCTGAATTCAAGAATAACTAAGTTCAAATGTGATCTCAGATACTTGCTAACTATGGGTGACCCTGACAAGTCACTTAACCTCTTTCTACCTCAGTTTCTTTTTCAGTAAAATGGGAATAACAGTAAGATTTCCTCCCAGGGTTATTATAAGACTTAAATGAGATGGTATTTATAAACCTGAAAGCATTTTATAAATGTTACCTATTAATTATAATAACGTTATTTTTATTATCAGATTTTTAAATGGAAATAGCACATGTCAAAGACATATTATATAGCATTCCAGTAGTGACATCTATCCATTCTAATTATATGTGAAGGCTAAAATAGAACAATGGAAATCTAACTAGGAGAGGAAGAACTAGAATTTCTGTTGAGGCCAATATTAAGTATAATTCACTGCTGGACTCCAGTTTCTACATTCTCAACTCAAAAAGGATCATTTTCTTATTTTTTCCTCAGAGTCGGCCTAAGGAGAGATTTACATAAAACAGTTGACTCTCTACATCTATCCTAAACCAAGCAGATTCTTAATGTAATAGTGGATCTCAATTTCTTCTCTTCTGGGTCCATCCCTGTTAAGGATGCTATTTTTTAAATTTTTTTTTCAACATTCAGTTTTGTAAGACTTTGTGTTCCAAATTTTTTCCCTCCCTGATCTTCCCCTTCCTAAAAGCAATCTGATATAGATTAAACATGTGCAATCCTCTTAAACATATTTCCATATTTGTCATGTTGTGCAAGAAAAATCAGACTAAAATGGAAAAAAATCCACAAGAAAGAAAAGCAAACAAAAAACCAAAGTGAAAATATTGTGCTTCAATTCAAATTCAATCTCCATGGTACTTTCCTTGGATGCAAATGTCATATCTCAAGGGATGCTATTTTATACCAGATTCCTGAGATCCCTCTTCAACAAAAAACAGAAGGGTTTCCATCTCCTATCTTCTTTTAACCATGGTCACATAGTGCCTGAAGCAGGATCCAAATTCAGAGCCAACTCTAACTCTCTACTATACTACCTAGTTGTCTAAAACTTATCTATCTAGTATGATGTGTTCAGGGAGGACTAGCACCTCTGGTGAGAGGGCTTCCAGTGCACTTTTTGGGACTGCTCATATCTCTTTGATGTCTATCTTCATCAAACTCTCACCTGTGGTTCAAGAGGCTGTAGCCTGTATGACGGCCACACCCTGCATACCTTGGCAGACGGGATAAACCAGGTTAAGGGTAAGGTAACCCAAAAAGCCTCATACCCTTCAGAGAACAGCACAGTTGATTTACCAAGTGTACAATAAACAAGTGAGGAGAAATGCCAATATCCTATTCCCTTCTATTAAACTTTGGTTGGTCTAGAAAAACATACTGAAATCAGGAGGCAGGTAATAAAGAATGTAGTTGTTGGTAAACAACAAAGAAAGCAATGTTTTAACAATGTGTGAAAACATAATCAGCTTTGCAAATCATTGTCTCAGGCTGTGGGACAAAATATAGATACAGGAGGTAGAGAATGTGTGAAAATTTTAATATCTTTAATCCTGAGAACAGGAGTTTAATTACAGGCCCAGCAGGCAAACATTGATTACTCATTATACAGTTACAGCAATGACTAACACTACATTTGAGGTTGTGTGGGACAATTTCCTTTACAATTCACTTGGATGTTCCATTATATCACAAACCTTTCTAAGTGACAGTTCTCATCCCTTACTGGAAAGCCAAAGCAAAAGTTTATTTGTATAGTCTAGAATTTGTGGGTTAGAGAAATTGAGAAAATTAATGGGTTACCAAAACTGCCCAGAAAATAGGATATTGGGTCAAAATCAAATAATCTATTTTTCAATCTCAATCCCACTTTACAAACATACCTTATACATAGTAACTTCTGCTTTTAGAATTTTGTTTTCATTTCTGTTGCCCAATAAAGTGCACTCATGTGTCTAAGGGAAATTCATCTCTTTAATTATAGCCTTAACATTCTACCTTACTACCACAATCTAGAACAAGTACAGAGATAATTCAAAGAGAATGAAAGAATCTTAAGTAAATAAATATTTTAGAGCCTGTTGGTGCCTGTTAGATAAATATTATCCACTCGTGTTAACTGCTGGCAAGGAGGATTCTAGAATCAAATAAATAGTTTCCAGAAAACCAACAGGGCAGACAGCCACTAAGGAACAAGAAGATAACAAGAAGAGGAAGCCAGAAGGGTTCAAAAATAGGAGCAGCCACAAGGCTTGTGGGATGCCAAGAACCTCTCCTGATGATTCTGTATTATTGCCATGTGCAGCTACATTAAAGTATCTGATGTATTTTTAATTTTTAATAGAACTGTCAACCATAACTATTTCCTCAAAGTCCTGCTCTGACATTTTCCATCAATCAAACATCAATCTTATATTGCGCAATGAGTACTAAATTTTTAAGTCAGAATGCTGATCTGAGTTCTAAATCAGTAACCAGCTGTGTAATTTTAGGGGAAATCTCTTAACCTTTAGGGGTTTCAGTTTCTTTACTTGTAAAGGAAAATAACATGGGTATTATCACTGCACACTAATTCATCTAACTTCTTATGGGAGCAGATGGTAAAACTCACTCACCCATGGATGCCAGGTTGGAAGCAATGCTCAATGTGGAGCTGTCACTGAATAGCTACCCACTGAGTGGGTACCTTCTCCCTACCCAAGGTGCACAGTACATAGATTGCCCATCCAGGGATCCACCTGCACAGAATTCTAGGACTGAAATCAACAATTGTGAGCAAAAAAGCATACTGAAGTGAGTGACAGGTTATAAAGTCTGACTGAACATAAACAGTTTTGTTAGTAGGTTAGGGAAGGTCAACCTAATGATCACATATATTATGGTCATTATTTCTGTATTGAGTCACAAGGAAGAATACTTGCAAAGACAAAGGCAAGCATAGACTAGGAGTCAAGTTTTTCTGGTTAATCATAGTAGATACCAGAAGAACAAAAGAACATAGTAGAATTAATGTGTCAGAAGAAACACAGATCTAGAGAGAATTTTCTGAACTCAGAAGATAGCATGGGAAAGGGAGAGGAAAAAGATACCTGATCCCATCCAAAGACTTTTAGATCCATCAAACACATAGAAGCCTGAAAGCCAGCATTTTTACAACTCAAAGAGTCTATTACTTGGAAAGATGGTGTCCTTGATCTCAAGGAGATTATAATGTAGTTGGGAAAATATGATATGCTGTAATTGTTGCTGTTCAGTCCTTTCATTGATGTCCAAATCTTCATGACTCTATATGGGATTTTCCTGGCAAAGACACTAGGTTTTCCCATTTCTTGTTCTAACTCATTTTTAAGATGAAGAAACTAGCAATCAGGATTAAGTGGCTTGCCCAGGATCACACAGCTAGTCAGTGTTCGAGGCAAGATTCGAACTCAGATTGTTTTTAATGAAATATACAATAAAATTAATAATGAAGGCCAACATATAAGAGTCGAATGAGTTGTGAATATTAATGGAAAAGTAAAAGTTACTACAGTGTAAGGAGATGGGAATCTTTTCACACAGGACATGAAAATAGAGCTGTGCTTTAATGAATGAAAGGATTTAAAAAAACAAGAACTGTGAAGTTTTCAAGAAAGGTGGAAAAATAAAGATAAGTTTGGAGGCAACAATATGCATGGTCTAGTCAGTTCATGAAATCTGTAACTAGGACAGGGGAACTGGAACTTTCTCCAGCGGTACAGAAATTTAGAGAACATACATAGATCGCATACTCCTTCAACAAAAAATACTTGGACTTAACACTGATTTAGCAAGAAAAATTAGTAAAAAATTGGAAGTCCAAAAGCCATGGTTTAACCTAGAGCCTTTTTGACTCCCTTCCATAGCAGCAATATCCCCAGAAGCACCCTCTTGGTACTTAAGGTTTCTTTTTCTCTGCCTCCCCCCAGCCCCAGAGATCACAAAGTCCTGTGATCTCTCATTCTAGGAATCCTTATGTACTGGGTTCCAAGGTCACTCTACAAAGACTCCCAGTTTACCAATTGGATTTGTTTTTAATAGAAACAAAGGTAAATGATCTGATTTGAAGGTAGTTCCTTTCATGTTGCTGTTTTTGAGGAGCAGTCAGTGGTATTTGCCCAGGTGCTATAATTGCTAGTTATGGCTTTTCAGGGGGACAATAAACAGAATACTAGAGCTGGCAGATTTGGTTAGGAAAAGAAGAGGAAAAAATGTTGAAGACTTATGCTGAAGTCAGGAACTTGGATGCCAAATGAACACATTTGGATTTTCTTCTTTAGATAATGTAGAATCACTGAATTGTTCTAGGAGTGATTGACATAATGATTGATTAATCTGATGGAAGTGTACATGAGTCAGTCTGGAAGGAAAAAGAGGAGTAATCTGATAGGGCCTATACTAGAAATTTATTACAAATAAAAAGGAATACCCACAGAGAGGAGCTTTTTCTGACATTAAAATACACCTTAGTAAAAATAATTTTAAAATAATATTAATATGAAAAAGAATCTTTCATTGTCCTTACTTAACTCTTATTCTTATGTATTGTACTTTAGATAGCTATGGCATAGAAAACAGAGAGATAGCCTTAAAATTAGGAAAACCTGGATTCAATTGCCACCTTTGACACTTCCTGACTCTTATTACCCTAAGCAAATCACCTAGTCTCTAGGCAATGCCTCATGCTTTAAATTTATGTTGCTCTAACCTATATTAATAGTTTCCCAATATAATGAAATAAGTTCATTATCTTGATCACCATTATTCCAATACTCATCATAATATAGTTAATAGCAAAAATAATAATAGATAATATTTATGAAGTGCTTATTTTATGAGCCAGACATTGGGCTAAGCACTTTACACTTATTACTTCATTTCATTCTCACAATAATACTGAGAGGTAGATGCTATTCTTATTCTCATTTTATAGATAAGGAAACTGAGGCAAACAGAAAAATTAAGTGACTTAAGAGTCACACAAATAGACCAAGTCTGAGAACATATTTTAACTCAGGTCTTCCTGATATCAGGAATTGTACCACTTAGCCACTAAAACAATCCCTTTTTCCATTATATTTGAAAAACTATTTCTTAGATTAGATTACTTTTAATTCCCATAATATTAACAAGGATAATAAAACAAAGAGGGTTAGGAGGGAGGAGACAAAAATAAAATGATACTGTAATTCAGTGTGCTACAAAAGAAGGAAAACCAGAAAAATGTCCCAAAAAAATCAGTTTTTAATAACTGGGTATTAGGAAAACTAGAAAGCACACATATGACATTCTGTTTGGAGACTAATTTATGTAAATATACTTTTAGTCATTTTGAAAACAATTGTAGCTATCTTTTTTTGAATGCAGCTTGGCAGGCTTCTGAGAAAACTGTCAACCCCGCCAAGTACCCCAGTAATTTCTTTTGTAAGACATAATTTACTACCTGTGAACATTCAGCACTAGAATGGAATGCTTTATTTGTTTAGGTCAAAGACAGGCCCCGGCTGTCAAATAAATAACACATTTGTGTAGGGGATCACAGACACTGTAGTCAAGGAATCAGGAACCCTGTACTTGGGGGAGATCCCATATTTACTCCTTTTCTTTCTATTTATGCTTATCTCTTGCTGCCTTTTCTCCTAAGGACACAAAACATTTACATAAATTTCATAGGAAAGTGAGGAACAGCCAGACAAATTAGCATTGATTCCCAGGCCTGAAGTCTGAGAAAAATCAGACTGGATTTAAAATAAATTAGTCAGGGAGCCAGAAAGAATTTTAATAAAAATGGAAGATGCCATGGAATACTCAGTACCCAGCAGGTAAAGTTTCTCTAAGAGAACAACATGGAATACATTCAACAAATGTTTTGTAAACCGAATGGAAATGTTTGTGTTCTGTCTTTTTTTCCCTTTTAACTTCTATGAAAGGACAAATAAATTAGTCCCATAAAAAGGAATTTGTGGAATAAAGGAAAAGAGAAAAAAAAAGAATTAATTTAGTTCGACATGGCTGAAAATGCAAAGAGAGATTTCTCTGGGAGGATTTTTTTACATATAAAATTCTAGACTAACATGGAAGTATATTTAAAGTAATTTATATTATAAAATCAACATTTTTGAGAATCTACTAGGTATAGAATACTGTTCCCCATTTGAGGGAAAGGTCCAGGCTACTCATCCTTCATTTGCCTCTTGGCAATGTTTCTAATTTCATCACTATATACATATATAGGTCCCTTTTCTTTCTCCCCACTCTTCTCAGTTCTGTATTATTATCCTAATTTTTACAGATAAGGAAAGAGGCAGAAAGAAGTTAAAATAACTGGCCCAAGGTCACAGAGTTAGTAAATTTTCTGTGGCAGATTTAAACTCAGCTGTTTTATTTAGTTTTTTGGGTTTTGTTGTTGTTGTTGTTGTTTTGATATTAGGACTAAGACAAGCAAAATTCTCTAGTCCCAAGTAGCTTACTTCTAATTGGAAAAGAAAATCCATAAAGGGTTGCTAGGAAAGAGTGGGGCGTTGGGCACATGAAAGATTAGTCTAGAGATGTCTGGAAATCGAGGTGAAGTCTAAATCCAGGTACAACATAACAAAGCCCATTTATCAGAATCCCAAATTATTCCAGGGGAAGAATCTAAGTGTCTCTGAAATAGCAAGTGAAAATCTAGCAGTGGACAGGAAGTAGCATTTAAACCAGGCCCTGAAAAATAAGTGCTAGAGTAGCATATCTCTCCCAAAAATACCCTCAGAAAAAGCACCAATGGTGCATGAAGTTAATGGAATATTATTATTCCATAAAAATGATTAACAAGCTAATTATAGAAAAGCCTGGAAAGATTTACATGAACTGATGCTGAGCGAAACAAATAGAACCAGGAATACGTTGTACAAATTTAGCAGCATGATTGTGTGTTACTCAACTATGAAAGCCTTGTAGTAGAGTTCAGTGATCCAATGGAATCAATGGATTCCAGAAAGAAATAAAGAGACAATGTAAATCAATACATGCTATGTTCACTTTTTTTCTGTATTTTAATCTCTCCCACGGTTTTTCCTGTTTGCTCTGATTTTTCTCTCCCAACATAATTCATAAAACAATGTGGATTAAAAATAAATAAACTAAAATAAATAAATAAATCACTAGATAAATTGTTATCTGTCTTATTTTTGAGGAGGATCATGACATCAGGGAGGTGATGCTATGACATGCAAATGGATTGGATTGAAGTGAGGGAGGGCTGCCTCACTTCTCCTTCAGAGCCATCTGAGTCCAATGGCAAGAGATAGATCAGGAAGACTTAAGATGGCCCTGAATGCAGATTAAATAGAATCATGATGAAGAAGAACAAAGAGAAACCTTACTAAACTCTTCTATTCAGACAGCATAAAAAAACAAAGGCTAAGGGAAGTCAGAGAACAGTTATACCAATAGATTCAAATGGCAACATGATACCCAGGAAATAGAGATTGAAGGCTATCTGACAAAATGTCAGGCTCTGACAAAGTGGGTGGGAGGACAGGAGGGAGAAGAGGTTGAAGAGAAGGGAATCTGGACTGAGCTCTAGCAAACAGGGATCTGTCAGGGAAATATGAAAGCAAGTCAGGGTTCCATAACCCGAGCTTAACGCCAACAAGATCTTGGCCCTAAACCATCAGGACACAAGAAAGGTACCCAGTCAGCCTTCTATATATCACTATGAAGGGAAATAAGGCCTGTGATCACTCAGAACCACAGTAGGGCATGGGGTCAGTTCAAAAATATGGATAATTAATAGATTTTGTGTCATATTAAAGTACAAAAGGATTGTTATACAAAATTAGACAATATAATGAAATTAATCTGAAAGTTTAAAAAATTAAGAATCTCAAGGGAAATAATGAAAAAAGATCTCAAAGTATTCTACATAATAATTTGTCACTGGTTAAAAAATTGAAAAATTGATTGATGGAATTGATTAGATAACATAATACCCAGAAAACAATCAAAAACATAGGAGCACAGTCTTTGATAAGTCCAGGATTTCCAAACACTAGTACGAGGACTCTAAAGAGTCAATAATAACTGAGGCAAAACTTGGGAAGTAATCTGAAGAAATGAGATTTAGACCAGCTTCTTACCCATTAGCCCAATAAATCCCAAATTGATATATAAACCCAGAGATAAAAGTATGCCATAAACCAATTAGAGGAAAAGGAAAAGAGTTACTTTCACAATAATAGATAGGAGGAAGAATATTTGATCCAAAAAGGGATGGAGAAGAACAGAAGGTGAAATGGACAATTCTGATTTTTTTAAACTGAAAAAGATTTGCAGAAACAAAACAAAACAACTATAATTAGAATTAGAAAGGAAATGGCAAACTGAGAAAAAAAACTTTGCAGCAAACTTCTTGCATAGAAGTCTGATATTCTAAATATATAAAAACAAAAATCTTTTCCCAATGGCAAATGGTTAAGGGATATGAGCAGACTTTTCTCAAAAGAAGTGTAAATTACCAAGAACCATGTGAGAAATTCTCCAAATCACTAAGAATGATAAAAATGTAGATTAAAACTACTCTGAGGTTCCACCTAAAATGAATCAGATTGCCAAAGAATAAAAAAAGAAAAATTATTTGTGAATTGGGGGTGGGTGTTGATTGATGATGGAAAATAAACACTAATGTGCTGATAGTGAAGTTATAAATTGGACCAAGCATTCTGGAAATCAATTTAGAACTATACTCCAAAAGTAATTATATAATGCATGCCTTTAGATTCCACAACAACACTACTAAGTATATATGTATATTAATGAGACTAAAAATTTAGGGAATGGACCTATGTGTAGAAAAATATTTATAGCTACATCTTTATTGTTGTTATAATATTCTATTATTCTTCATAATAATTATCATTTATAATAAAGAATCAGAAACAAAGGAGATATCAATCAATTGGAGAATGGCTAATCAAATCAGAGTATATAAATATAATAGATTATTATTAGGCCATAAAAAGTAACAAAAGGGAGATGTTCAAAGAAACCTGGGCAGAATTCTATTAATTAATGTTAGGGGAAATAAACAGAACAAAAAGAACAATTTATACAAAGACTACAATATTATAAAGGAAAACAACTTTGAAAGAATTAAGAGTTCTGACCAGAAATAACTGACTGCATTAAAAAAACTGATCATGAAACATACTACCAATCTCTTTGCAAAGAAGTATTGGATGGTAATATTGTTAAAATTCTAGAACACCCACTTTCTTGAGAAAAAAAAAACAAAAATCTGTAAGTGAGACATCCATATATTGTCAGATAAAACCAATGAGTAAATTTGTTATCTTGACTACTTATTTGTTACAAGGGAGGGTTTCTATGAAGATGGTGGAGAGGAAAAGTTATAGTAATGAAAGAAAAATAAAGTGTCAATGAAACATGTTGAAATACACAAATTAGAGCAGAAGGGAAAGACCCAGTAAGTGATGTTACTACCATATTAAATTTAATCAAAAAATTTTTAAAACATGATGTATATAGCATAGAACCTTAGCTTTATCTATAAGCCTGTGTTTCTGTCCTTTACATACAGAAATGTTCATATTTGTTTGTCAAGTTCATTATTTTAAAAAGATCTTTTATAAAGAAACTAGAATTAAAAGATAGATGACAAATCTCCCCCAAAGGAATATGATCAAAAAGACATCAGACTGTGTTTTTAGTTTTCTTTTCCCCAACTTTTGGCTATCCTTTGATTTTGAGTCAACAAACCTGGTTCAAACCTAACTCTACCATGTCCTAACTGTGTGATGATGGATTTTTAATGAACTTTTAAATGGAAATTTAACTTCTCTTACTCTGTATTTCTTCATTAATTAAACAGAAATGATAACACAAATATTACCTACTTAACTAACAGTTCTGATGTGAGTAGAGTTCTTGATCAGTCATTAATGCTATGTAAGCACTAGATATTAGCATTCAAGCATAAAACAAGATGAGAAAGATAGTGACTTACAGGGACAGAGAAATTGGAGTCCCTTGCCTTGATCTCACTTTCAAGCAATACCAAAAGATCCAGGTAGCCAGAGTGAAGTATGTGAGATGTTCACATATTGTCTATCACTGTCTACATTAGCCTATTCAAGAAAAAGCTGAATAGAAGGGGGGAGTCTTTTCCTTTTGAAAATAAGAGAAAAAGGGGCAGCTAGGTGGCACAGTGGATAAAGCACCAGCCCTGAAGTCAGGAGGACCTGAGTTCAAATCTGGTCTCAGACACTTAACACTGCCTAGCTGTGTGACCCTGGGCAAGTCACTTAACCCCAATTGCCTCAGCAAAAAGAAAATAAGAGAAAAAAAGAGGCAGAAACAATTTGTTACAATGGCAAAGACATTAAAAGAACTTTTTGTCCTACAGGCTTTGCTGAACCCATCAAGCAAAGTTAAGCTAGGTTTTGTTGTTTGGTTTTTTATTAAATATTATCTTTTAAGAAAAAATTCTTTTCTCTGTTCCCTTTCTTTACAAATATTCTTAAGGAACATTTGGAATTTCTGGGCTGACCACTGACAAAAAGATGTTTCATTGAAGGGTGATGACTAATATGGACTTCTGCTTTTTGCAAAGTTACCAGCTTACCAATTGAGAAACACAATGAAAGAATGCCAGAAAAAAAGACTCTGGGTGGACAATAACGGTTCTTTATTGCAAGGATATGGATAATTAGCATGATCCAAGCTAATTGCTATAATAATAGCCACTGGGAGAGCTTGACCAAAGTCACTCTCCAATAAGAAATTTGCATTGTATGGGCAAGAAGGTATCTCAAAATCCAATAATCTGTATACTTTCTAAATTAAAATGCAAATGAATTTCTTTTCTTCCTCTTTTTTTTCTTCCTTCTCTTCCTCTCCCTTTTCCTCCTCCTCTTCTCCCCCTTCTCCTCCTCCTCCTCCTCCTCTTTTTTTTTCTCCTTCTGTCTCTCTAATCTTCCCCAGGATGGAAGCAACAGCTATTGAGAGCCTAATGCCACTACTAATTGTGAGTGAGAAATTTATCTTGTTCTGTTTTTCCAAACTTGGCTGATTCATAGCTCTATTGGCATCATGGTGGTCCTCTATTCACCATATTAGTGCTGAATTTAGTGCTTACACCTGTTTGGCTTTGGATCTAACTCCCAAACTCAAGAAATCCACCAGCCCTAATCTTCCTCCTCCCTCTTTCTTAATCCCTCCTTAACTCCAGCAGGGTTGGAACACCACACTGAGCTAAATGAATTTTGAGAAATAGTTTTTTAAAGATACATTAGAAAACTACAAAACATTTTTTAAATGAGATACAGTACAAAATAGGGTGATGTGACTCCATGGTCCACAGAGGTTGAAAAGTTGAGAAGTTATATGGGAACATTTTAGGAAAGAGATATTTTATGAGTGCTCACCTTCTAAATGACACCTGTCCTACCTGAGGCCATATTCAATGGCCTCCAAAGTACTCTGAATCTTTTACTAGAGAAAAATGATTTGCCCTGAGGCAAGCTTCAGGCTTGAGAGCCTGCATTTAATTGTTTTCTTATACAACTAGGTCAAGTTTAACATAAGTCAAAAAAAGTAAAATTCGATTTAGTGTCAATTAGAAAATGATGCTAGCTATTCAGACAAAGCTCCAAGATGATCTGTCTTTAAGGTACTGAAAGAAAATAGAAATGGAGAATGAAGAAACCTTTATTGCAAGAGTTGGTAATGAAGTTCAATTACATAATGTTAAAATTACCAAAGAGGCCGCTGGTGCAGATAAAGACAGTGAAATATCTTGATGTTTTGGAGAAAATATTCAAAGAAGGTAGATAAACTGATCGTGCTTTAAAAAAAAATATTGTGAACATTAGAAGAAAACTTGTTTCAATGACTTAAAAAATGACGATTCATACTTCTTGCCTTGGTGTAATGCTAGAGAAACTGAGGCAAGACAGAGATTGGTTTTTAATCTTTTAATTGTGGAGAGGTTAGGCTAGCTGACTCATGGTACTCATGTCCAAAAATCATTCTAGCCCTGAGCTGCAGGGAATCTTTATAGCTAACTAGGTTTGCCAACAGAATAACCTGAGTATGCAATCTTATAGGGGAAAAAAAGGAGTTAAAGAATGGGAAGGACACTGGGTGAACAGACAAACCATAATTCCAGGAAAGGATCATAATTTAATCCTGACAGGATAAGGGTCAAGATAAGAAGGATGAGGACAGGAGACAGTAAGGTGAGAGGCAATACTCAAATAGCAGAGAATTATCCTAGGAAGGATCCAGATAGTGCATTTTATGATACAATGGAATGTAAAGTGGCCAGAGCTTGGGGGGCAGGATATAATAATTTTATTCAGGGCATAACATTGGAAATAGTAAATAATTCAATAATACCACTATGTTTAGAAAAAGTATCAACATTTTCCATAATTTTTCATTCATGTCTGACTCTTTGTGACCTACTAGGGATCATTTTGTCATTTCCTTCTCCATCTCATTTTACAAATGAGGAAACTGCAGCAAATGTGGTTAATGACTTGCTCAGGGTCACAGAGCTAGCAAGTATCTGAGATCAGATTTGAACTCAAGAAGATGAGTAATCTACTGCACCACCGGATGACTGACATTAGACTACCAAATGATTCCATTTTTCATATAAATGGCTTCCTCTCTCCCTGCCCACTACTACTTTATTAATTAGATTATAAATTCTTCAAGAGCAGGTGCTGTATCTCTTATATCCCCAAAACTTTATTAGCACAGTGCCTGGCACATAGCAAATACTTAATATTCATTCATTCATTTATTCATTTCCTTTATTGTACATATAAGCATTTCACAATCTATCCACATTTCTTTCTATGTAATTTTTGCCCATCATCTGTTGTTTTCCAAAGAGAAGCTAATGTGTTGATAGATTTTCATTAGATCCATTTATTTTTTGCGGTCATGATTGTGGCACTCAGCACATTCAACTATTATACGTCAGTCTTAGGACATGTCCTCCCTAACCATCTTTTTCAAACATAAATTTTCTAAAGGATATTCTTTATACCTTATAACAGAGCTTAATAAATCTTTCTTGAATTTACTTAGAGGGAAAGCTTCTTGAGGAAAAGGCAAGGTCACATTTTCACTGTCATTCTCCTGAATACATTACATTCACTGCTCTAGCACACAAATCAATCATCCCTCTTCACCCAAACTAGAGCTTTTTGGACGATAACATAGAATTGTTTAAATCACAATTATCATATAATTTCAGACTTGAAAGTGACCTCAGTGATCATCCTATCCAACCTATCCTAGCTTTTATAGCAAGGTCAATTAATCAATAAGCATATATCGAGTCCTAACTACATTCTGGGCACTATGGTAGGTGCCAGGGTATACAAATTTATTTGTGTTCATGTCACAGTCTCTCTATGTACCAGTAGGATCTTTAAAGACTGGTATTATTATTTTCACCTTTCTTTTTCAAGAGATCTACATGCCATAGATGCTTAAACAATGTCTTTGTTAGGTTTGAAGGTCTGGGAGACCAATTTCAATCCAGCAACATTTAGGGAGTATTCTGTAACTATATTTGGACCTGACCTCACAGCCTGAAAAAATAAGTGTCACCCAAGTCCCAGTAAATATGAGGTCACTAAGTGAATGAAATATTTAAAGCATTCAAAGAGGAAGATTGCATTTCCAAATACATAAGTCAACATTATTCTTTGCTACATCATCCTTTGGAGCTAGACTTTTACTTGAAATTTCCTAGTTATTTAAATGCATTTGAGATTTCTGAGATCCTGTAGGGAACACTTTTGCTCTATAATTTTAAATTAAACAAATATCATTTATTAAGTAAATAGGCACTGTGCTAGGTACTCAGGGGGATGGATATCAAGAATTGGAAAGTATATGTTCTCATAAATTTGTCACCTTATTGAAGACAATAACAAAAATAACAGTAATAATGATGAAACTAATAACTCATATGAATATAGTACCTTAAGTATTTTACATATCAAATCAAATGAGAAAGCATAAAAAGTATTTGGTAAAACTTTACACACTATATAAATATTAGTTATGAGGCATGTGGGTAGAACAGTAAATATAATTCTGAATGTGGTGTCAGGAAAAATGAAGATTAAATCCAGCCTCAGACACTTACTAGTTGTGATGATTTGGGCAGGTCATTTGACCTCTGTTTCAATTTACCTATTTGTAAAATAAGGATAATAGCTCCTACCTCCTAGAGTTGTTGTGAAATAAAATGAGATATTATTTGTTAAGAATCCTGCAGCACTATATAAATACCTGTTATCATTGTAATTATTATGTACAATCTTATTGATCCTCCAGAGAAGTACTATTCTCCTCCAAGTTTGGGGGGGGGGGGTGGGTTTTTTTTTTTTTTTTGTTTTGTTTTTTTGCTTTTTGCTGAGGCAATTGGGGTTAAGTGATTTGCCCAGGGTCACGCAGCTAGGAAGTGTCAGAGACCAGATTTGAACTTATGTTCTCCTGACTTCAGGGCTGGTGCTCTAACCACTACGCCACCTAGCTGCCCCTCTCCTCCAAGTTTTTAAACTGAAAAAGATTAGGCTCAGTGAGGGTTAAATGGCTCATGAGAGTTCCACAGTCACAGAGAGCATTTATATGTAAACTGCCCTGACCCCAACACCAGAATTTTATGTACTATACCACATTGCTCTTCTAAATATGATTAGAGTGAAATGAGTATAGTTCTTTGAGGTATCATATTTTTGGTTATCAGCCAAAAGAACCCAAAAAAATTATCAAAGAAAATGGCACAGTATGGAAATGGACAAAGCAACAGTAAAACATTTTTCTCATCTAGCTGTGGGACACATTCAAACAAATACCCATAAGTATCTGCTGCCCTGCTTGGTTTCAAGTGAAAGGAATAAGGTGTCCCTCCCAGAATAAGCCTAGTACATCTGATCTCAACTCAACTCAACTTCAAATTTTTGATCTCCCTAAGCCTCTTCTCCCCTCTGATTGGAGGACTGGAAGCCAAATTCATGGCCTTCCTTTATAGAGGGCAGAAATTAGACTTTTTAGCTCATTCTACTCTGCATCTGCTCCCCTTCCTGATCAACTCCAAGGAAGAAGATAATACCCTGGTCTCCCACCCACTCATCCTTTCATGCCTCATTTGGTGTATTACCTCTCCCTCACATTAGATTATAAACTCTTTGAGGGCAGGGACTATCATTCCCTTCATTAATTGTATCTGTAGCACTTAGCACATGCTGCCACAAAATAAGTGCTTAATAAATGATTACTGGATTAAATTGATAGGGACATAGGGGATATCTAGGGAATGTGTTAAGATCCATACACAGAGATAACACATATAAAGGGACACACATAAGAAGGAATTCAGATGACTAGGGTATGCATACAGGGAGAACAACAGGTAAGAAATCTTTTTTGGAAAGAAATACATTTGGCCAGAGTATGTATATGAAGGGAGAATGCAAGCCAATAGGACAGTATGACCTCCTGTGTCTTCTGATCACATCATTACATGGCCCTTGTTGGACCAGCTCCCTGCTGTAATGGCAATTGGTTGATGCCAAATGAGTGGTTATTTCTGGGCTTTTGAAAATGGATTGTAGTCTCTGAAAACTAATTCTCTAGGGCATAGGGCTGGACATCACTGCATTAACTCCACAGTCACTGCCAAGCTTTATTCCATAGACCACATGATGGTAGGCAGCAGATGTCAGACTTCCATCTTCTGACTTACAGATAATCACAAATAAATATCTTTTATTTTTTGAGATGGTGTGAATAAGAGATATCTGAGAAATCATACTGTAAAATATTGCCATTTCTTAAAGATAGCTTCAACTTTTCCAGTATTGCAAAAACCATATTGGTTCTGTGGTTGCAGCTTTTATCCAAACAATCCCATTACTTTGAATACAAGTAAAGGTCAATACAAATCTTTTATAATGTATCATGGAAAACTCATTTACTCACTATCTTTCTGTCTTTATGAAATTGTAGTAACAAGAATTAATCAAGAAATAGATAATGATCTGCATTATCTAGGGAAACATTTCTAGAAAACTTTCAAGATTATTTAAGACACAGCAAAATAACAGTGGATGGAACATGTTACCTAGTAATATTTGAATTACTTAGCTTTTCCATAATAGTATTTTAAAAGCCTGTGTTTAAATATGACCACAAACAACCCCCCACCCCATTACTTCAGTGATGTAGAATGAATTGGAAGAGGCTTTAAAGGTCATTTCCTCCAGCCACCTACCCAATGGGCATAAATGTTTTATTACTGTAGCAGGGAGAGAAACTGTAGCTCTTCCAGCTGGTATTGATGGATTAAAAATCCTAGAGAATCTAATCCAGGGGGGTTCTTAATCTGAGATCTGTGAACCTTCTTTTTTGACAGCTATTTTGAAAATGATATTTCAACATAATCTGTGTCCTCTGTAAGTTTATGTACTTTATTTTATTCATTTAAAAACATTTCTGAGAAATAATTTCTCAAAATTGCAAATACATCTATGATATTAAAAAGTAGGGAGCCCCTGTTCTAGAAGTACTACAAGATAGTTGTCTGCTTGAAGGAAGATTAGAATAAAAGAAGATCAAAGGGATAAGATTAATGCTTATCCAAAGAGGACAGAATCAGAAGCAGTAAATAGAAATGTCAAGGAAATAGATTTAGACTTAGAATGAGGAAAAGCTTCCCAACAATTAATCTATCCCAAAATGGAATGAGCTACCTAGGAAGATAGTAAGCTTCCTGTCAAGGAAGTCTTTAACCAAAGACTTTATGACCAATTGTTGGAATATTGTTTGTAAGAATAGAAATTCCTTTTGGGAAATAGGTTAACTAGATGGCTGCTGAGGTGTCTTACAATTTGAAATTTCTACTTTTTTGACTGTAGCTTGAACCAGATGGACAGTTTTCCCTTTCATCTACAGGCAGCTAGTTAGAACAGAGAATAGAGCGTAGATCTAAAGTCATGATGGTCCAAGTTCAAATCTAGCCTTAGACATCTTCTGGATGTATAACCTTAGAAGAGTTATTTAATTTAATCTCTAGCTTCCTTAGTTTCCTCAGTTGTAAAATGAGAATAATAGTTGTGATGATCAAATGAGAAATTTTTAAAGTACTTAGCACAATGCCTGACACACAGTAGGCAATATATAAATGTTGGTTATTATTATTAAACTCTTAGTCCAGTGCCACACACAAAGTAAACTCAACATAGTGTGAGACATTATTATTAAAGAGGGAAATGATAACCACACATTTACCAAGTATCAATTGTAAACTTAATACTGTGCTTCAGACTAAAAAGATACAAAGGCACCTTAAGAAGATTAGAATCTAGCAGAGAGATAAAGCAAAATGGAAATGCTATCTTTCTACACATTTACATCTAATGATAACAAAATGGTGACTCTGGGAAATATCTATTTTCCTAAAAAGATCTACATACTGTTTTGGGAGAGGATTACCTGAGATGAAATGAAAGAAGAGCTGTCATCAACAATATAAAGTAAAATATTATAAAGAGAATGAGTGAAAAACAGGGATTATATGTAAGAATATGGGTGATAAAGAAAGAAAGTGGAAATAGGCAAAAGCCAAAGGTAGAGGTAGGGGATAGAGCCAGTTCCTATTGGCTCTTGACAGCAAATTGTTAAATTTTCAAGGATGAGCATTTGCACTATAGAAATTGGCAAATGCTACAAATCATGGCTAATTTTATTGTTTTGTTAATTTCTAGATTTAAGAAAATGATGAAGAAAATATTAATAACACAGATTAAAATTCTTCCTGCCACATCACCACCCCCTCCCCAGGGCTGGTTATTAAAAACATTCCTGGGGAGAGGAAAAAACAGAGACAAAAGACAAAATCAAAATATTAATAAGGAAAAGAAAATATGAAAAGTCAAGAAAAGTAGAAAGAAACCAAAAAAGGCAAAAATTAATTAGAAAACCTATTCCTCCAGAAAGTCTTTTCAGTTCCAAAAGATAAAAAGCTACAAAAGTATGTTAAAAGTTAGTTAAACATCTGCTTTGTTCAAGGCACTAGACTAGGAGCTCTGAAAAACATATAGATGAATTTGGCATGGTCCTTGCCTGCCCAGAGCTGTCATTCCTCTAGGAAATGTAAGACATATACAAAAGTAGCTACAGCATAAGTAAAATAGTCAATGGACAGTAAAAGAGAACAAGGAAATATTATAAAATGTTAGAGAAGAGAGAAATAGATTTCAACTGGAATGGGAAAGGATGAAGGAATATTTCATGGAGAAGGGGGAATTTCAAGTAGACTTTGAATGGCAGGAACATTTTGACAAGACTTGAGGAGGGAGCAAATATTTCAGGGAAGAGACTTGGCAAAGAAAGAAAGACATTGACACTGGAAGATCTGATTTTTGAAAAAGGGAAAAGCTCAGATGGATTAAGGCTTCAGGTGCATGAAAATAAGGATTATGGAATAATCCTAGGTAGGAAAATTTGAGATGAAATGATGGAACTCTGTCAAGTTGAAGAGTTTAAATTCATTTCTATAGGAAATGAAGTACCTTGAAGGTTTATGATAGGGGAAGGGTGAAGTGATCCAAGCTGTCCTTTAAAAAGAAAGTTATGACAAGATGCAAAATGAGTTGAAGTGGCAAGGCAGGTAACTTGATTAAAAGACTCTTAAAATATCTCAAACAAATAACTAATAATAGATTTTATAAGAAAATTATTAGTGAAAAATTTGGTAATAAAGGAAAGAAGAAAGAAAATAGTAATTTTAGAAGGTCATCAAGGCCAGTAAAGATTTTTTCTATAATAGTAATTTTACAAGATAGTAAAAGTTCAAGAAAGATTTTTCTATAGTGGGAAGGATTAATTTTATTTGCACACAAATCTATTTCAATGTAACAATTGCATGTTCTCAAAAATCTTTTAGGTTCAGAACTAGCTATTATGACACAAGTAATAGACCACATGGGACAGCATAATTCATTTTGATTTCAAGAAGGAATTTAACGTTTCAAACCAGTTCCATTTGTTCAGTGAAGTAAGCCATATACATCCAGAGAGAGGGATGTGAAATGTGGACCACAACATAACATTTTCATGCTTTCTATTGACGTTTGCTTGCATTGTGTTTCCTTTCTCTGATTTTTCTTTCTTGTAGACACGATTTTTCTTGCACAAAAATGATGAAGTGTGGAAATATGTATACATATCTTCGATTTGTCAAGTATTTTAACATAATTAACATGTAGTGGATATCCTGCCATCTAGGGGAAGGGTGGGGAGTAGGGGGGAAAAATTTCTAACAGAAAGCTTTGTAAGGGTTAATGTTGAAGAATTACCCATACATATGTTTTTCAAATAAAAAGTTTTAATAATTTTTTTAAAAAGAATTTAATTCTATACATGACTTTCAACTAAAGAACCGGGAACAGAGTGGATCATATTTTGGTTGGGCTGGTATCTAACTGGCTTGTGCTCAAAAAGTGCTATTTTACAATTAGGTATCAACTTAAGGGTACATATCAAATAATGTCCCACAAGGATCTGCAAGCACTTATTCCATTCAAAATCTATATTAATGACAGAAGAAATGAATCAAGAATATATCCATCATATCTTTAGCTAAAATCTTAAATGTGATTGTTAATACTCTCCGGCAGTGGTATCAAATTCAAACAAAAATGGATCCCTATGAACAGCATATCCACTTAATATACTACAAATTAATATTAAGCTGAATTATGTTTTTATCAAATTTGTTAAGCAATTCTCAATTACATTTTAATAGCTTCAGGTCACACTCAGGAGCTTTGATTCCTTCAAGGACACTTGAGGTCTAGAACAAGGGATCTTTATCTAACATAGATGTTTTGGAGGCTATAGATGGATCTCCAGGATTCATTTAATTGTACATTAAAAAAAAACATTATTTTAAGTAGTTTATATCCTTCATTAGAGTGACATACAAAAACCAATCAATCAATTAATCAGTCAAAAAACAGTTAAGAACCCCTGCTCCAGGCACAGCTTCTTACATTGTGGGTCACAACACATATGGAGTGTTATAACTGAATATGGGGTTTATGAAATTATTATTTATTATCAGCAAATGTTTGATTTTTATATATCTATATACTTATGGTCATTGAAAATTTTCTTGGACAAAAAAGGTCACATATGAAAAAAATTAATAACTCTTGCTAGATAACAAGTAATGAGAAGTGGTATGACACAGTATAAAGTTCACCAGAAGGGGATCAAGGAAGATGGATTCAAATTTGTCTCTATCACTTACTATTTATGTGATCTTGGCCAGGGCACTAAAACTTTCTGAGTCTCAGTTTTTATCATTCATAAAATGATTAGGTCAAACTAATTAGGTTTTACCATCTATTTGGGCACCAAACCTATGATCATATGATAAATGACATTGATCAGTTACATGGGTATAAAAAGAGAGGAGTTTTCAATTGAAAAATTAGGGGAAATCAACTACAAGATAAGTATTTGTTGGGGGGAAATATATTGATCTCATTATAAAGCAAAAAAGTCAGGGTAGTCATAGCTAACCCCATAAATCTACCATGTAACTGTTTTTTTAAGCCACCATAAGCCTGGGATAATTTTTAAAAGCATATGTGTCATAGGTTCCTCTATATTCTGCATTACTCATGGACTTAACCAAGAATTTCAAAGAGTTTGGTCATCCTTCTTTAAAAAAGGATGCAAGAAAACATGTGATAAAGAAAATAGAGAAATAGTTTCTATGGTAGAATATTAAAACTGAAGCATATTAGTGCAGGAAAGGAAGAGATTCATCAACAAAGCTTGGCCATTATGTGATTAATCTTTTTACTATAATATACTGCATACTACAGGAAAGAATAATTATGACTTACCTAGGTAGAGAATATACAATGGCAAAATCATGTGTTTTGGTCTTGATCTTTAATTTTACAGGGATAAGGGATTCCCAGTATGTAAATTCCTGTTCCTGATGCTGACTGGCAACTTATCTATAATTTTGTCTTAGGAAATTGTCAGAGCATAAAATGGTTCTCAGGATCACAAAGTAGGCTATATCTAAAACAAAACATCCTGGTTATGCCTGATTTCAAGCTTGGCTTTCTGTGCATCTTCCCAAGATGCCTGTGTCTCGAATTAATCTGTCATTTCTTCTTGTGGCCTTTGTAGATATATACAGATATTGATTAATATCTCTTTTATAATAGTCTTTAAATTCAGGAAACAAGTTACCTCACAGCCTTCCCAACTTCAGAAATTTTTATTGGTTGTCCCTCACATATGGAATCCTTTCCCTCTTCATCTCTTCATCCTGTCTTCCTTTAAAGCCAAGTTTAAATTCAGCTTTCTACAGAAACTTTACCTAATCTTTCTTAATTCTAGAGCCTTTCACCCTGATTATTTTATATTTATTCTTTATATGGCTGCTTTATACATAGTTATGTGCATGTCTTCTCCCTTATTAAATTATGAGCTCCTTAGAAGGCAGGAATTGTCATTTACCCTTCTTTTATCCATAGCACTTAGCATGGTGCCTGGCATATTGTTAGTAATTAATAAATGTGGGGTTTTTTGATTGATTGACAGCCTTTTACTGTTATAAGAAACTAAGAATGTAAGTTGTAGAGATGGTGCCAATTTGTATTGGGGTAAGGGACTTTCATTTGTGGGATTCTCCATACCAAAGTTTTTAAAATCATGGGCCATAACCTCACTTAGGGGTCACAAAATTATGATTTATTATCAGTAAATGTTTGACTTGTATACCTATTTTTATACCTATATATTCAAGATCACATAAAAATT
Organism: Myrmecobius fasciatus; assembly: GCA_023553655.1. Taxonomy (NCBI): domain Eukaryota; kingdom Metazoa; phylum Chordata; class Mammalia; order Dasyuromorphia; family Myrmecobiidae; genus Myrmecobius; species Myrmecobius fasciatus. Next base: position 370,719 of record JAJPUD010001495.1, on the reverse strand, counting down.
TCTCAGGCAAAAAGGGGTCACAAATGGGAAAAATTTAAGAAGTCCTGTTCTATGCCAATGAAATCATAGGTATCTGTAGATACACATTATGTTTTAGAGAAATAGAAACTACAAGAGCCAGGGAACTCAAGAGAAATTAGTGACTGAATCTGTCCCACTCATTGATAATATAATTAAGAATTATATCATTCTCCACAAGGGGAGAAATAAAGTATACTATGATACCATAATCTGTCGCAAGGAGATGATAAAAAGCAGCTACAGAGAAAGCAGTGGATTAAAAACAAATTCAAATGTTGGTCTTAAAAATCTCTCAAAAGATGGAGCCAAGATGGCAGAGCAAAGGCAGGAACTTGCTAATCTTTCCCCAAAACTGCTCTAAATTACTTTAAATAATAATTTTAAATAATAACATCAGATCACCCAAAAAGATGGAGTAGAACATTTTTCAGTCAAGGCTCAGCCGAAAAGGTCTGTGACAATAGGTTGGGAATCCCAGGGCAAGATATGCCCCAGATCCAGCCTCAGTCTGAACCTGCCCGACTTCTGAATCAGGAACAGTATGGGTGACTTCCTAATCTCTCAGTCCAGAGACATTGAGGAAAACCTGGGAGGTCAAAAGAAAAGGTCTGTGGAACCAGAGTGGGACTCGAGTGCACAGTCCCAGAACAGGCTCAGTCCTGGTCCCAGCTCCTGCCCGGACCCCAGTGTGAATGAGGTAGGACCTGTGCTGGAGGCTTCTGGACCTCTCAACCTAAGGACACCAGAAAGGACTCAGAAGATCAGTCTGTAGCAAGGAGGTGGGAGTCTAGTGTGCAGTTCCAGCAAAGGCCAAGTCAGCAGAGCCCAGGACCAGCCAGCACACTAGGTCTTACAGATACAGTGGGGTAGGGACACACCTAACACCTCCAGGGCAAAAAAGGCTGCTTATGGACAGACTCCTAGGATTTCTGAAAACAGTTGCACAAAACCTCTGAAGCTTGGAACAGTGCACCCTCCACCCTGGAAACAGAGCCCTACTTTAACAGAGAATTAAAAGCAGAGCAAAAAAAAAAAAAAAAAAAGCAGACCATTGAAAGTTATTAGGGTGACAAGGAAGATCAAAACACACATAGAAGATGATCATAAAGTCAAAGCTCCTACATCCAAAGCCTCCAAGAAAAATAAGAATTGGGCTCAGGCCATGGAAAAGTTCAAAAGGGACTTTGAAAATCAAGTAAGGGAGTGGGAATTAGGGAAAGAATTAAGAGAGTACAAAAAGAAATACAAAAAACTAATGAAAAGAATGCCTTAAAAAGGAAATTTGACCAAAAGTTTGCTGAGGAAAATAATTCCTTAAAAAATAGAATTGAGCTGATGGACATAGCTCTCCTCAACAATGATATAATACAAACCAATTCCAATTGTTCATTGATGAAGAGAGCCATCTAAATCCAGAAAAAGGACTGTGGGTCACAACATAGCATTTTCACTCTTTTTGTTGATACTTGCTTGCATTTTATTCTACTTCTTTTTTTACTGGTTTGGTTTGATTTTTCTTGTGCAGCACAATAATTGTATAAATATGTATACATATATTGGATTTAACATATATTTCTACCATGTTTAACATATATTGGACTACTTGTCATCTAGGGGAGGGTGTGGGGGAAGGGAAGGAAAATTGAACACAAGGTTTTGCAAGGGCTAATGTTAAAGAACTGTCAACGCATTTGTTTTGAAAAATAAAAAGCTTTAATAAAAAATAGAATTGAGGAAATGGAAGCTAAAGACTTTATGAGAAATTAAGATACAAGAAAGCAAAAACAAAGCAATGAAAAAATAGGGGAAAATGTGAAATATATCATTGGAAAAAAAACAACTGACTTAGAACAATAGATCAGAGAAAAAATTTTAAAAGTATCAGTCTACCTGAAAATCATGATAAAAAAAAGAGCCTGGACATCATCTTTCAAGAAATTATCAAGGAAAACTGTCCTGATATTCTAGAATCAGAATCTCTTTCTTTCAGGAGTAATTAGTGGATTCTTTCATTTTTTATAAAAACTCCCAGGAATATTATAGCCAAATTCTGGAATTCCCAGATCAAGTAGAAAAAATTACAGGCATCCAGAAAGAAATAATCCAAGTATAGTCAAGGATAACACAAGATTTAGCAGCTTCTACATTAAAGGACCAGAGAGCTTGGAATATGATATCCTGGAGAGCAATAGTGCCAGGGTTGCAACCAAGAATCACTTAACCAGTAAAACTGAGTATAATCCTTCAGAGGAAAAGGTGGTAATTGAATGAAACAGAAGATTTTCAAGTGTTTGTGAAGAAAAGACCAGAACTAAATGGAAAATTTGATTTTCAAATACAGAAGCTTAAGGAGGGAATCAGGAAAGTCATATCATAAGGGACTTTATAAGGTTTATCTGTTTACATTCCTACATGGAAGGATGATACTTGTAACTCATTAGAACTTTCTCAGTCAGAAGAAGTATATATAGGCAGAGGGTATGGGTGTGACTTGAACATGAAGGGACAATATCTTTTTTTAATGATGAAATGAAGGGGTAAAACAGGAATGTACTGGGAGAAAGGGAAAGGGAGGAGTGAAGTGATGCAAATTATCTGCCATAAAGAAGAGGCAAGAAAAAACTTTTACAGTGGACAGGAAGAGGGGAATGAGAGAACCTTACTCTCATCAGAATTGACTCAAATAGGGAATAACATATATATTCAATAAGGGTATGGGAATCTATCTTATCCTGCAGGAAAATAAGAGGAGAATAAAGTATGGGAAGAGAGGGAGGGTGATAAAAGAGGGCGTAGAGGCAGCTAGGTGACTCAGTGCATAGAGCACCAGCCTTGAAGTCAAGAGGACCTGAGTTCAAATCTGGTCTCAGACACTTCACATTCCCTAGCTGTGTGACCCTAGGCAAGTCACTTAACCTCAATTGCCTCAGCAAAAAGAAAAAGAGGGCATATTGGGGGGAGGGAGTGGTCAATAGTAAAACACTTCTGAGGAGGGACAGGGTGAAAAGAGAGAGAGGGAATAAATGAAAAAAATAAAAATTAGCAATAGTAATTGTGAAAAAAAATTTTGAAGTAAGTTTCTCTGATGGAATATTATTGTTCTCTGGAAAATAATGAGCAGGATGCTTTCAGGAAAAAAAAAGAAAAATCTGGAAAACCCTCCATGAACAAAATGAAATATACAGTATACAAAGTAATACCAATGTTCTATAAATGACTTTGTTATTCTCAATAGTGCAATCATCGACAACTACTTTGAAGGACTTATGATGAAAAATCCTAACCATACCAAGAGATCAATCTGAATATAGATCAAAGCATTCTCTATTTCTCTCTATATCTCATGATTTATTTTTAACTTAACTTTTCTTGAGGATTTTTATTTTCATTAGTATGGGAGATCTATGTTTTCTTTCACAGCTTGACTTTTATGAAAATGTTTTTCATAACTTCACATGTGGTTTCTTAATTGTGGGTGAGGATACAGGAGAGAACCTAGAACTTAAAAATCTTAAAAACAGGTGCAAAAATTGTTTTGAATGCAATGGGAGGAAAATAATAAATTAATTATATTTAGAAAAATCTCTCAAAAGCTCAAATAAGAGAAAAATCAAAGGATAATAAATAACAGTCAAATGTAAGACAGTAATAATAGAATACAGTACAGAATTCAGAGTCAGAGGGTCTAGATTCAAATTCTAGTTCTGCCCTTACTACTTGTATGTCTATGGTCACTTACATTTTCTGGGCCTCAGTCTCTTCATTTATAAAATTAAAGAGTTGAATTAGAAGAACTTTAAGGTACTTAGTATTCAAAATCTATAATCATAGGCATTAGTTTGTATAAGATAGTTAACAGAATAAAGATAAACACCTAGACATTGACATGAACACAAACATAGACAGAGACAATAACATCAACACTGACATTCACATCAACATAGATATAGACAAAGACAAAGAGGTACATGTATATGTAGAAATGTAGAAAGAAGCCCAGACAAGGATATACTCAGTTATAAGTAAACATACATAGATATAAATATGGACATAGATGTAGATCTAGACATAAACATTGACATTGACATAGAGCTCAATCTGGATATAGATCTATGCAGATATCATTATGACTATGCTATTGGGACTGAAGAGAAAGTGTGAGATTAGACTTGAAAGACATAACCACTCCAAACAATGAAAATGCGAGAAGACCTCAGACACCTACCCAAAAGCCTACAACAGTGTCTGAAAACCTTCACAGAGAAATGCTATAAACCATATGGCCATCATATTGCTGTGAGACATGTCATTCATTTACATAATATCCTACAACTTTAGAAAATGATTTCATAACAAAAGAGAAACAAAAAAGGCTAAATCTCAAGACAGGAAAAAAACAAATATTTTTATCTATAATCAACATGGAAAAGCAAGCATACTTTATTTTTACTTGGAAAAGCACTTACATCTGCAAAAATAATTATACTTAATGCTATGACTTTTCCAAGAACCAATTCTTTATGCTGGGTACTTACAAAGCAGTCCTTGGCTACTTCTACATATCATACTCAAACAGGAAAGGATTTAGTAATGGGTATCATGAATATAAGACAATTTTTAGTGTGCCCCATTATTTAAACGACTTAAATCAAGACCTCTCAGCTCAACAAGAAAAATGTCTTTGCAATTCAGAAACCTAAATAGCAGCTACATTTGAAAAAAAATTACCAAATAAAGTGCTTCTTTACCCCAGTAACCCTAAAGACAAAAACATTGAACTATAACATCATTAGAATTAGTTCTATTGCCTATTTAATACTTCAATAGATTTGTGATTTCACTGGCATGACTATTTCTTCAAATTGTGGAGATCTAAACATATTCATGTCTTTTCTATCTCTATAGCTTCTGTCTATCTTCTCCACAAATCAGCTCAAATAAGATTATAAAAAATAAATCAAGAAACTGCTAGAATTGATAGAAAATTTTGAAGTCTAATCTCCAAAGTGTTGCAAGTGTTATCATATTTATCTCTTAACAAATCTTATGTGTATCCTTCTCTCTCTATTCTCTACTGCTGCCAACTTGCAGCAGGATCCCATCACCTCATATCTTAACTATTAGGATAACCTGCTGGTTGGTTTCTCTGTCATAACTCACTTTCCACTTTAGCATTCTAGTCCTTTTGGGACTCAGATGCAGAGATCTTCCTAAAGGGGAGATGGAGAGAAAGAGACAGAGACAGAGACAGAGAGACCGAGAGACAGAGAAAGAAAGACAGAGATACAGACAGAGACAGAGAGAGAGACAGAAACAGAGAGAAAGAAAGAGACATAGAATGAGAGAGAATGCAACAGAGAGGGAGGGAAGGAGAGATGAACTGAGAAAGACAAAGACAGACAAAGAGACAGAGAGAGAAGGAGGAGTTTAACAGTCATGAAGAAATATACCATGGACAACCTAAATTCCAAACTGGCAGCATGTAGTAGTAAAAGATCTAAATTAGTTCCTCAAATGTAAAAAGATTTTGTGGTGAAAAGAGCAAGAGAGGCAGAAGATGAGAGGGTATAAAGGCATTCCAAATTGATTTACTAAAGATCACAGATACACTGAAGTATTTAAATGCTAGAAAATACCATTCATTAGGATTAGTATAACAAATATACATACATTTATTTTTATATAAATAAATATATTCTCTTCATAAAGATTAAAACAATATACATGTACATATATATATATTTACAAATATAAATATGTATTGTGTATTTGAATATTTGTGCATATTTTTCATGGAAGTAAATATGAAGCAAGAATACAGGAGGTCTTAGGTAGGCCATGAAATTTGGAGTCCATCTGGTATGTATATGTATTCGTGTTCAACAATGGGATACTTATATTGTGCATTGTATGTTTGTATAAATATACATGCATATAAATAGCCTCTTTTGTTATTTTTGTGTGTGACCTATTATAAATAGACTATATACAAACAAATGCATACCTGCAGGTATATGTATAACATGTATAAATACAGATTATGGGGCCCCCAGATTTTGCCAGTGGGGCCTGTTCCTCCTGTTTCCTTTTGAGACTGAGACCTGTTAAAGACCTTAGCTTAAGAAGGCCATGGTCTCACCCTGCATTCAGGGCCATCTCCAGTCATCCTGTTCTATATCTAGCCCCTAAATTCAGATGGCTCTAGAGGAGAAAGTGAGGCAGGTGACTCTGCACAGCCCTCCCCAATGTAAATCCAATTTACTCACATGTCAAGGCATCACTTCCCTGATGTCATAGTCCTTTTCAAGAATGAAGGACAAACAACAACCTTGATTGCTTTTACCCAAATCCAAGAAAGCAAGCGACAGTAAATTACCTGGTCACAGATGTCTGTGTACAAATATACAAATTATGTGTCACAAGCAAGATGAATTTGTTTCTAAGGCAAAGATGTAAATGTAAGCATGGATTGCCTTAGTTGGGCATTCCCTTCCAGCTCTAAAATTCTATAATTCTTCTTTTGTCATAACAGATTCTCTCTATGATATTTAACTGGACAGCAACATATAAGCAGTTTTTCTTACTTGCCTTCCAGTTTTCCTCTTAAATCCCTCCTTCTTCCATACTTTTGTTGATGAATATACATCTTTCTAGTCACTCAGTTTCACAACCTCAGAGTCATCCTTGAATCTTCTTTCTCTCTTATTCCAGATGCCCAAAATGCTAAATCTCATAAATTCTATTGCCATAACATCTCTCTTTCATCCATCCCTTTCCTTCCACTTACACAGCCACCACTCAAGTTAACTCACTCATCACCTCTCACCCTCTAACACATATCATAGCACAGCTTCCTAATAGATCTTTTCCTCTTCCAAGATCCATCCAATATCAACCTTCTTCAATTAATCTTCTCTCTACAATCACTGCCAAAATTATCTTCTTAGAACACAGGATCTGGTCATGCTAATCCCTACCTAAAATGCTTTAATGGAACTCTTTTGCCTCTTTGACACAATAAAAACTCATCTCTTTGACATTTTAAACCATTCATAGTCTATATCCTGCTCATGCTTCAAAAGTAATTTGACATTATTCCTCTCTCCTTTATTTCTTGGCTGACATTTCTTCTCATGCCTCTCTGGCTTTTGACTATCAGGGAACCAGTTTCCTTCTTTACTATTCTTTACTACTTGTTCAAGTTATTTTATATCTCTGGACCTCAGTTACCTCAACTCAAAATGAAAGGATTAGTGTTAGATGATCTTTGAGGTCTCTTTCAACTCTACTTCTCTCATCCTATAAAATGTATAAGCAATTAATCTAAATGAGCAGCAGCATGAACACTAAATCTTAAATAAGAAGGGGAGAAAAAGAAGAGAAGTGAATTTTGTAATTTGCTATATCTTTTTAGGAAGTAGAAATGCTACTTGCTGATCTGTAGGATATACTTTTAATGTAACACCAAAAATTATTCTTCCACTTCAAATGCTCAAGCATCTATCTCCACAATTTTGACTGACTCAGCTTTCCAAAGTTATTCACTTGAAGCCAATTGTTTTCTGAAATGCTAGCCCAGTTATTTACTGTATTAATGCCAGCCTTCATTATTAAATGATTTGGCCAGGATTACACAATGTCAGAGGCTCTATACCTTCTGTCACTTAGTGGTTCCCATGAATGACACTGCTGTTCTTTCCTCAGTTCATTCTCTTCAAGCAAGGTAGATACCTAAGCTTTATTGAAAGTACTAATCTTGCTTTCAATAACATTCAATTAGCAAATACTTATTACTTACCCAGGAGGCACTGTACTAAGTACTGGCTTGCCCTCAAGAAGTTTACATTTTATCAGAAGAGATAACATATGCACATATAAGTATACACAAAATAAATACAAATTATTTCAGCAGAGAACAGAGAGGAGGCACAGGAAACTGGAGGAAAATCAAAAAAAGGAAAATTAAGTAAAAATAGTAGAAGGTAGTACATTGTCTGAACTTTAAAGGCAACTGAGGTTTCTAAGAGGCAGAAATGATGTGACAGGCAAATACATTCAAGTCATGGAAGACATACAATTTAAAGGTAGAGAGATGGCAATGTATGGAAAGAGCATCAAGAATGTCAATTTGACTGGAGTGAATTGGAGGTACAAAAAAGACTGGGAAGGTCTGGTTAATTTTCTTACACTAAGAAAGTTATGGAGTTCTAGTTCTGATGAGTATATATAAGACCACAAAAAGAGGACTGAACTTGAAATCATTGGTTTCATAGGATTTAAGTTCAAGTATCAATCTCTGAGTATCCTCATCTGGAAAATGAGCGAGCTAGACCACATTTCTTCTATCTCTAGATGTAGGATTCTATTATGTCAGTTATTGAAATATGGTATTATCATTAAAATAATTAAAATATTAGCAATTATTATATTACAATATTATATCACATCATCAAAATATTAATTGTAATAAAAGAAAAAACTTTTAATGTAATTTTTTTTGTATATACCAAGCATTTTCTAGCTGTCAATAACCTAAGTGCTTCCTCCAAGGATCTTAATTAGTAAATAGAGAAGTAAGCTAAGACTAGATTAAAACCTGTGTGAACAGCTGGGATAGCAGGGGGGAAAACTGTTTTTTCCTTTTCTTAGATCTACCAAGGGCTAGACAAAAATAACTGACCTTTATTCCATTCATGACTGGTAAGTTAAACATCCTTCAAATCCAGGAGGTCTGAGAGGAAAAAGAGCAGCTAAGAAATCCTGCCCTTATTCTTTCAGCCTTCCCTCTACACCTACACAGCAAAGCCCAAGAGGAGAATCATCTAAGTGACCTAGTTAGCTCAAAAATTATTGCCTTTTTTAGACACAAGCCATCCCCAGTTTCCAAAAGAGCTGTATCTTTCTAAAGATTTGTCTTTAAATCAAACATATTTTCCATTGGAAATTATACATAGGTCCAGGTCCAACAGAATTCTGAGCTTTGGTCTTCCTCTTCATCCTCCAAATTGTCAGGAGAATGAATTGCAGGACACAAGGAGCTAGTATTTTTAAGGAGATTCTGAGAAACTTAATCACCCAACTTGATTTAAATAATATTACCCAGGATTTGAAGAGAGTAAATTGATTCCCATGCCTTCTAAGTACCTAACTCTTTAGGAACTAGTCTCAAGAAAAACACCCAAACTTAGGGTAGAGAAATAGAAAAGATATTAGGTTTGGAAAGAGATTTATAGCCAGCAGAACTAAAAATAGAGTTTATGTCTACAGACTTTTAATTGGTGGGATAGTAGTAGAAAGAAAAGCATCAATGTACTCCATAGGGTGACGCAGAGATCCTGCTCCTGAAATATTATCAATGACCATCCATTGATAGAAATTGGAAGATAGAAAATTGGGAGGAATCCAAAGAAAAACAAGGAAGGAAGGAAAGAAGGAAGGAAGGAAGGGAGGGAGGGAGGAAGGAAGGAAGGAAGGAAGGAAGGAAGGAAGGAAGGAAGGAAGG
>JAJPUD010001495.1:336050-349335 GCA_023553655.1 Myrmecobius fasciatus | reverse complement strand
TCCTACCCATGAGCATTTTAAGTTTTTCCAATTGACTAGGTCTGATTTGATTTGTGTGGAAAGTGTTTTGTAATTTAGTTCATATAGTTCCTGACTATCCCTTGGCAGATAAATTCCCAAATATTTTATACTATCTACAGTTATTTTGAATGGAATTTCTTTTTGTATCTCTTGCTGCTGAACTTTATTGGTAATATATAAAAATGCTGATGATTTATGTGGATTGATTTTGTATCCTGCCACTTTGCTAAAGTTGTGAATTGTTTCTAGTAGTTTTTTAGTTGAATCTCTAGGGTTCTCTAAGTATACCATCATGTCATCTGCAAAGAGTGATAATTTGGTTTCTTCATTACCTACTCTGATTCCTTTTATCTCTTTTTCTTCTCTTATTGCTAAAGCTAACATTTCTAATACAATATTAAATAGTAATGGTGACAGTGGGCAGCCTTGTTTCACTCCTGATCTTATTGGGAATGGTTTTAGTTTGTCTCCATTACATATGATGCTTGCTGATGGTTTTCAATAGATGCTACTGATCATTTTAAGGAAAAGCCCATTTATTCCTATACTCTCTAGTGTTTTTAATAGGAAAGGGTGTTGGATTTTGTCAAAGGCTTTTTCTGCATCTATTGAGATAATCATATGGTTTTTGTTAATTTGGTTATTAATATAATTAATTATGCTGATAGTTTTCCTAATATTGATCCAGCCCTGCATCCCTGGTATAAATCCTACTTGGTCATAGTGTACTATCCTGGGAATGACTTTCTGTAATCTCATTGCTAAAATCTTATTTAAAATTTTTGCATCAATATTCATTAGGGAAATTGGTCTATGGTTTTCTTTCTCTGTTTTTACCCTACCTGGTTTAGCTATCAACACCATATCGGTCTCATAGAAGGATTCTGGCAGTATACCTTCTGTCCCTAATTTCTCAAATAGTTTGTGTAGTATTGGAATCAATTGTTCTTTGAATGTTTGGTAGAATTCACATGTAAATTCATCTGGCCCTGGAGATTTTTTCTTAGGGAGTTGGTTAATGGCTTGTTCTATTTCTTTTTCTAATATGGGACTATTTAAATAATTTATATCCTCTTCTGTTAACCTCGGCAATCTATATTTTTGTAGAAATTCCTCCATTTCATTCAGATTTTCAAACTTACTGGCATAAAGTTGGGCAAAGTAACTCCTAATTATTGCTTTAATTTCCTCTTCATTGGAGGAAAGTTCTCCCTTATCATTCTTGAGACTAACAATTTGATTTTCCTCTTTCCTTTTTCTTATCAAATTAACTAAAGGCTTATCTATTTTGTTGGTTTTTTCATAGAACCAACTCTTAGTTTTATTTATTAACTCAATAGTTTTCTCATTTTTGATTTTATTAATTTCTCCTTTTACTTTTAGAATTTCCAATTTGATATTTAATTGAGGGTTTTTAATTTGTTCTTTTTCTAGTTTTTTTTAATAATAAGCCCAATTCATTGATCTTTTCTTTTTCTATTTTATGCAAGCAAGCATCTAGAGATTTAAAATTGCCCCTTAAAACCGCTTTGGCCGTATCCCACGAATTTTGGTATGTTGTCTCCTTATTGTCATTCTCCTGGATGAAATTGTTGATTGTGTCTATGATTTGCTCTTTCACCCATTCATTCTTCAGGATTAGATTGTTTAATTTCCAATTACCTTTTGGTTTATTTTATCCTGGCCTTATTTTGCATGTGATTTTTATTGCATCATGATCTGAAAAGGATGCATTTACTATTTCTGCCTTTCTGCATTTGATTTTAAGGTTTTTATGCCCTAATACACGGTCAATTTTTGTATAGGTTCCATGGACTGCTGAGAAAAAAGTAAACTCTCTACTGTCTCCATTCAACTTTCTCCATAGATCTATCATACCTAACTTTTCTAACAATTGGTTTATCTCCCTAGTTTCTTTGTTGTTTATTTTGTAGTTTGATTTATCTAATTCTGAGAGAGCAAGGTTGAGATCCCCCACTAGTATCGTTTGCTGTCTATTTCTTCTTGCATCTCTCTTAATTTCTCCCCTAGGAATTTGTGTGCTATTGCACTTGGTGCATATATATTTAGTATAGATATTGCTACATTATCTAAGGTACCCTTTAATAAAATAGTTTCCTTCCTTATCTCTTTTGATTAGATCTATCTTGGCTTTTACTTGATCTGAGATAAGGATTGCTACCCCTGCTTTTTTTTGTTCACCTGAAGTATAATATTTTCTGCTCCAGCCGTTTACCTTCATCCTATATGTGTCACTATGTTTTAAATGTGTTTCTTGTAGACAACATATTGTGGCATTCTGGTTTTTAATCCAGTCTGATATCCACTTCCGCTTTATGGGAGAGTTCATCCCATTCACATTCACAGTTAGAATAACTAATTCTTTATTTCCTGCCATCTTATTTACCCAAGTTATGTTTTCCCCTTTCCTTTCCCCTTTCTCCCTTCCCCCCTCCTCAGTACTTTGCTTTTGATGACCCTCTCCCCCAAACAATACTCTACCCTTTAGATCCCCTCCCCCTGTTTTTACTCCTTTCCCCTGATTCTTCTATTTTCCCTTCTATTAGTTTTTCCCTTACTTTTCCTCCTTTCCCTCCCACTTCCCTCTAGCAACAGACAAGTTTCTATGTGAAATCAAATGTCTGATATACACTTTTAGAGCCCAACCTGATGAGAGTAAGATTTACACAGTGCTCATCTCCCTCCCCTCTTTCTCTCAATTATATTAGGTTTTCTTTGCCTCTTCAAGTGATTTTACCTTGTTTTTACCTCCTTTTTTTTTTAGATCTTATTTTACCACTTTTTCCCTCTTTTCCCCAGTATGACAACCTTATCCCCTCTAGTTCTCTTTTTCATATTATCAAAGTAATATTTAGTTAATTATACCCCCAAACTTTGAGTATCCCCCTAGTAAAAATAAAGTTCTCAAGAGTCCTTTCCTTTTAACCTTTTTATGCATCTCTTGAGTTCTGTGTTTGGGTGTTGAATTTTTTGTTCAGATCCGGTCTTTTCATTAGAAATAGGTGAAATTCACCTATATCATTGAATGACCATCTTCTTCCCTGGAGGATAATGCTCATTCTAGCTGGATAGGTTATTCTTGGCTGTAATCTAAGTTCCTTTGCCCTTTGGAATATCTGGTTCCAAGCCCTTCGATCCTTCAGTGTGGAAGCTGACAGATCCTGTGTGATTCTAATTATTGATCCTTGGTATTTGAATTGTTTCTTTCTAGCTGCTAGCAGAATCTGTTCCTTGGTGCTATAGTCCTGAAATTTAGCCACGATATTCTTTGGGGTCTTAATTTTGGGGTCTCTTTCAGGAGGTGATCAGTGAATTCTTTCAATGGTGATTTTGCTCTTTGATTCTACAATCTCAGGGCAGTTTTCTTTCAGGATTTCCTGGAAGATAGTGTTTAGATTCTTTTTTTCACCATGGCTTTCAGGAAGTCCAATAATCCTTAGATTGTCTCTCCTAGATCTATTTTCTAAGTCAGTTGTTTTTCCTAGGAGATATTTCATATTTTCTTCTAATTTTTCATTTTTTTGTTTTTGTTTGACTGATTCTTCAAGTCTTAGTGAGCCATTCACTTGCATTTGTTCAATTCTTATTTTTAAAGTGTTGTTTACTTCAGTTACCTTTTTAAGCTCCTTTTGTAACTGGCCAATTTGTTCATTGAACTCTTTTTCTGCTTCACTAATTTTATTTTTTAATAAATTGGTGTCTTTTTCATATCTCTTTTGCAGGGCATCATATCCTTCTTGCAAGATACTGTATCCTTCTTGCACTGATTTCAGTTTATTTTCCCATTTATCCTCCAGCTCTCTTTTGAGGTTCTTTATGCAATCTTCCAGAAAGGCCTTTTGAAACGGGGACCAGTGATGGTCCTTGCTGTTTTTTTCTGGATTTTTGTCTAAAGAAACCTCTGTATCTGAGGTCGTTTCTTTGCCTTGATAAAAGTTGTCTATGGTGAGAGCTCTCTTTTGCTTCTTCATCATTTTTTTTTAGACAGCATGGATATCTCTTTAAGGTAGGGGAAAAAAAAAAAACCACGGCTGAAGACGCTTTGCCCTGGGGCACTTCGGCGAGTTGACTTAAGGTGCTGGGCTGGTGGGGGCTAGGACTAAGTCCGAATTACTCCTTAAACAAGGCAAGTCTGCCAGAACACCTGCCCCCAATCAGGGCAGAGTGTCCTGAGTGCCTCAGATAAACTCCAGGTGTTTGGAATTTGGAGTTTGGAGTTTGGAATTTCTTTCAAGATGAGCTGAGCTGAGTCCCACCCTCACTTCCGGCCTGCACAGGGGTCGTCTATTTATCTCTCTGTCCGAGTCCGACTAACCTGATATGAAGTTCTCCAGAGAGCCGTGCCCAAATATTTCTGAGTTCGTTGACTTGAAGATCAGTTCAGAGGCTTATTTTATTGTTGATTTGAGAGAAGATCGGAGGAGAGGCAGAAAGTCACCTTTTCACTCTGCCATCTTGGCTCCGCCCCTCCCATTTTTTCATTTTCAAAGAAGTTTCTTATTATGAATAAAGTATATTCAGAGACTGACCATATTCAGACCACTATGGTAACATGTAAATGGTACAAGGGGAGAACCACATTGTCAAAGCGCTGTGCTTTGGCCATATGATAGAGCCCTAACTTATAGAGTAGGCTAAATCTGGTGGAACGAATACTGATTGTGGTATTAAGAGATCTGAGTTCAAATCTCCCTATTATTTATCATTTGTAAAACTTTAGGCTAATTACTTATTCTCTTCATACCTCAGTTTCCTCAATTATGAGATGATGGGGTTAGACTAGACACACATTTGATATCATACATCAGAATATTATGGGATGAGGTATGGGATTTACAAAGAATTATTCTGAATAATAATGTCAACTCATCTTTTTTTTTGCCTTTTGATGTTTATGAAGTGCTTTCCCTCTTACCTCCCTGATAGGTTTAAGTCCAAATAAGTCACTTTCTGCTTTAGAAATAGACTGATGCAATTAGCATTCATGGACTCACATACCAATGCAATATAATTAGATCTGGAAGTGATTTGGAGATGATCTAATCTAAACCTGTTATTTTATAGATGAGGAAACAGGGCCCAGAGAGAAGCGAATTATCCATGAATGTGTCAAAATTTAGTGGCAGATTCAAGATGAAGACATCTTTTCCTTTGCACCATAGTAACTCTCCTTCCAATAAATTTGTCACTGTTCATTTGTTTCAAACACATCCAACTTTTCATGAACCCATTTGGGGATTTCTTGACAGAGACACTGGAATGATTTTTCATTTCCTTTTCCAGTTCATTTTACAGATGAGAAAACTGAAGCAAATAGGATTAAGTTACTTGCCCAGGGTCATGCAGTTAGTGTCTGAGGTGGGATTTGAATTCTTTTTCCTGACTTCAGGCTTAGCACTTTATGCACCATACCACCTAGTTGTCCTACAGCTTCCTATAGTATTTTTAACCCTATAAATTACAATAGCTAAATTAATATATTTCAATCCTCTTGTGTAGAATATAATTTGATAGGTAACAATGACAAATAATATAATGGTATATACTTAAATGTTAATATAAAACATAATTTAAAGATAGACTTGTACAGTAGATAAAGAGATGGCCTCAGAATTAGTAAAATCTGAGTTCAAATCTTATCTCTGATACATCCTGGCAACCTTTCAGTGACCCCAGAAAACTCTCAAAGACTAAAAGTTGCAAAGAAAAATTACATAAATAAGTAAAGTTTATCACCAGGAACTTCTTCCACTAATTAAATTACATATCTAAAAATATGTATATGTTAATAAACTTTTAATTAAAATAAAAATACAACTTTATTCATACAGATATAATATATAGTCTGTAGAGATATTAATGCTTACATGTATACTAAAAACTAAAAAGCTTTTTTTTAATCAACTTTTTATTAGTGTTGTTTTGTATAGACTGTTCTATGTAAGGTCAAAAGAAGAACCTTGGAGCAACTTAACATTCCTATCATTATTGCCACCATTTCTCAAAATTAAAAAGTAAAATTAGCTCAATTCTTATCATCTAACTCAATCTAATTAATGTCAATTATATGTTCAATACCTTTATGGATAGAGTACAAGGCATGGCCATCTGCTCAAGAATTCATAATCTTACAGGCAGAACCAGCTAAACTCTCCTAATATTCCTACCCAAACAACTTTAAAATAATACTTTGAACCAAACTTTAGAGAGGGAGAGGCAAGAAAAGATCATAAAGAGATAAGACAGCTTAGGAGGTCAGAAGGAGGTCTATGACAATCAGGTGGGAATCTGCCAGGAGAACTGCAGCAGTACAAGCAGTGGGCCTTAGAGGCAGCTGCAAAATAATCAGCAAGTTAATGGCTCCATGAGATATCAAGAAACAATAAAACAAAACCAAAAGAATCAAAATATAGAAGAAAAAGTAAAATATCTCATTATTAAAAACAATTGACCTAGAAAATACACTCAAGAGAGCTGATTTGAGAATTGTTAAATTACTTGGAAGCTTTGATCACAAAAAGAACCTAACCATTTTATTTCAAGAAATTATCATAGAAAAACACCACAATATTTTAGGTCCTGAGAGTAAAATAGAAATTGAAAGATTCCACTGATGACCTCTTAATAGACATCCCCAACTGAAAACTCCCATGTATATTGTAGACAAATTCCATAGCCCCCAGGTCAAAGAGAAAATATCTCATGCAGCCAGAAAGAAACAATTCAAATCTGATGGAACCATAGTCAAAAGCATAAAAGATTCAGCAACTTCCACATTAAAAGTTGGAAGTCAAAGGAACTAGGATTATAATCAAAAATAACCAACTTGGCAAAACTAAGTAAAAATAGATATCCAATGAAATAGAGGACTTTGAAGCATTATTGAATAAAAGGTTAGAGCTGAATAAAAAATTTGATGTTCAAACACAAAACTCAAGAGACACATAAAAAGGTAAACATGAAAGAATAAGCAATGAAGTTAATGATATGTATATGAGAAATAAGTATATGAGAAGATGATACATATAAATCCTAAAATCTTTAACATTATTAGGACCGTTAGGAGTCCACATAGATTCAGGGGATGAGTATGAGGCAATTATATTGGGGTGATCTCAAAAAGTGAAGAGGTGAGGAAGGCTATAATGATTGAAAGGGAAAGGAGTAGGAGAATGGGGAAATGTGAGGGAAAAATTAAATAGGAAAAAAAAGAAATATATAATGTTATAGTAGAGGAGGAAGTATGAAGGGGATAGTAGGCATTTCTTGAATCTTACTTTAAATGGAATTGATCCAATTAAAAGGAAACAGGAGGGATGGGGAGAAGAGGAATATGAAGGGGGATGAATATGAAGGGGGAATAAAAAAGGAAGGGATCAGAAAAAGCTATGGTTAGAAACAAAAGAGAGAGAAGAAAAAAACAAAGAAAATAGAAGGAAAGGAAATATACAGTCATCATAACAGTGAATTTGAATGGGAAGAATTCACTTATAAACTAGAAAAGGATAATAAAATGGGTTAAAAATGAGAATACATCTATATATTGTTTACAAGAAATATAGTTGAAAGACAACCACAGAGTTAAAATAAAGAGCTTGAGCAGAAACTATAATGTTTCAGCTGAAATAATAAAAGGAAGGGGTAGCAATCACAATATCAGATAAAACAATTTTTAAAATAAGGGAAAATACATTTTATTAAAAGATACTATAGACAATGAAGTAATATAAAAAGGCAAGTTTCTCTAATAAAGGCGTCATTTCTCAAATATATAGGGAACTGAGTTAATTTTATAAAAATAAAAACCATTCCTCAATGGATAAATGATCAAAGGATATGTTTTTAGAAGAAAAAATCAATGCCATATATAGCCATATTTTAAAAATCATTATTTATGGGGTAGCTAGGTGGCACAGTGGATAGAGCAGTCCTGAAGTCAGAAAGACCTGAGTTCAGATCTGGTCTCAGACACAATACTCCTAGCTGTGTGATTCTGGGCCAGTCACTTAACCCCAATTGCTTCAGCCAAAAAAAAAATCACTATTTATTAGAGAGAAGCAAATTTTAAAAATCATTCTGGATCACAATTTGCTACTATGCCCCAAACCCTACAAAATTGTGCACTGTTTGACTCTGCAATACCACTAATAGGTCTATACTCCAAAAAGATCAAAGAAAAAGAATAAAGACCGAAACATACAGAAATATATGTGCCAACTCTTTCTGTGCTAACAAAGAATTGGAAATTGAGGAGATGCTTATCAATTAGGTTATGGCTGAACAAGTCATGGCACATGATTGTGCTGTATCACTACTGGGCTATAAGAAATGACAAGGGGATGGTTTCAGAAAAAACATGACAAAACCTACAAAATGAACCAGAAGTTCATTCTGCACAGTAACAGCAATGTTGTAATGAAGATCAACTATGAAAAACTTGGCTTCCCTGATCAATAGAATGATCCAAGCCAACTAAGGACTAATGATGGAAAAATTTTATACATCTCCAGAGAGAAAACTAATAAACAGAATAAATTAAAGTATAATTTTCATACTTTTTTATTTTGCTTTTTTGCAATATGACTAATGTGGAAACATATTTAACATAATTTCACATGTATGGTTGATATCATTTTGCTTGTCTTCTCAATGGATGGGGGAGCAATGGGAGGGAGGCAGATAATTTAGAACTGAAAATGTAAAAAGAAAAGAATGTTAAAATATGTTTGTAAAGAATTCAAAATCTTATTGGTAAGGCAAGGTATATTAAAATAAAGTTTTGCAATTTGGTTTCTTAGGAGAGAACTGGAAGCAACGGATTATTGAACAAAAGGCACAGATGGTGCCACATAGGAAACATCTTGTGATTCACAGAAAGACTGGAACATACCATTGGACCTATATATAAGAATGATGGTGAATCCAGTGCTTAGAGAACAGAGCTCAAGAGCCAAAACTTTCAGCTCCAGAATGGGAAGTAGGCCTCTGAGAGGAAATTCTTGGGGTATAGGGATAGGAGGAAGGAAGAGATTCAGTTTTTTCTCTCTCTGCTCTCCCCCTCCCACATTAACCATCTCATAATAGAGAGAAAATAAATGGTCAATAGTTGATTCAGTTGGGACCAGAGCGATTAGAATAGGCTGCTAAGTGTTAGCTGAACAGAACACCAAGTCGGCAGTCAGGAAGATCTGAATTCAAATCCAACCTCAGACACTTACTTACTACCTAAATGTTCTTGGGCAAGACATTTAATCTGTTTCCCTCAGTTTCCTTAACTGTAAAAAGAATGTTAATAATAGCATCTACCTCCTAGGTTGTTGTGAGAATTAAAAAAGATTTGTAAAGTACCTGGTACATAATAAACACTGTATAAATACTACTTATTATTGTTAAAGAAAACATGTTCAGGCAAGAACATAGTGGCATGAGAATGACAAGTGGATATGGGGAAATAGTAACGAAAGAAAAAGGATATGAGGACATCAGAAAGAGAAAAAAAATTTGAGAATTAGGAATTGTGAGGAAAGGTGGAAAGCTAAAAATCTGCCAGTACCAGAAGTTGTGAGTTATTCTTTTTCCACATGGATTCTCTACATATATAACTCAATACCAGTGAACTATAAGTCCATTTTCCCCCCTTTCAATCCTGTGAGTATGCATGGGAGAGTTTTCTCCAGACTTCTAGAGGAAATAATTTTGTAACTACTATTCTTCCTGTATTATCTTCATAAATTGTAGCATTTTTTTATGTAAGTCAGTTGATACTTCTAGTATATTGTTTACTAAAAGCAAATTAATATGGACTTATAAAATAAAATGAGAATATTTGAACAGCACTTAATACAATACCTGGCACATAGTAGGTATTTAACAAGTGCATGTTCCTTTCCTTTTTATTCATGAGTAACTGTTAAAAGTATGATCCCGAAGAGTTACTCTTAGAACTCTCAGAGTAATAATCACTAGAACTAGAGTATTTCGAATACAAGTATAATTTGGGGATAACCCAGAGGGGTGCTGCATACAGTGTTCTATTTCCCATTCTGATGCTTTTGAACAGGCTATTTACCCATGGACATCTCCAGTTGTTCTGATCTTTATCTTGCCATTAGACCTAAATAGCTTTAGAGGAGAAAGGGAAGCAGGTGACTTTGCACAGCCTTCCCTCCCCTAAATCCAATCCACTTACATCCATGTCATGGCATCACCTCCCTAATAAAATGATCTTCTTTGAGAACTAAGGACAAACAACAATCTGAACTCCCTCATTTCCACCTTTGAAACTCAGATCAAGAGCCAATTCCTGTGGTTGTTTTTCTTGAAAAAATATAAGTTCCTTAAGGAACAGTAATGGTTACATTTTTTCTATTTGTATCCCATACACCTGGCACATAATAGGTGCTTAATGATGACATTTGATTAAATTTGGAAGATGGAAGTATCTTACCAAATATTAATGTAATAGGATGATTTCTCTTTTCTTGTTTCTTGATTCATTTGAAATTCCCTACTTGTGACAGTGTTGGTATAAAACAAAACGCGGGGCATTTAACAACAGCTAATGGAACCTGATGTTCTATTTTTGTGTTCCAAAACATTTCCCAATAGCAGAGTGAATTTGTGAAATTTAAGTCAAAATAGGCAAGTTTCTTTTATACACAACTAGTTATATCTGTCATGTTAAAAGCTAGTTCACTAACTTTTCCTGAAATTAAATTACTATTAAAATACATTTACTGGTTCAATCATTTTATCATATATATATATATATATATATGTATATATATATATATATACACCCACATATATATATGTACATATATGAGAGATTAGATTTCTCTCATTGTGGAAAGTATATTTTCACCTGCTATTCAAATGCCCTGAGCATTTTTTATATCACAAAGAGATCACACTTGTGGCCAAAACATATATATGATATACCTAATTATTTGAGTTAATCACCAAAGTAGCATGTACTTTGGAAATCAAGCTGGACATGAACTTAGAAGATCTGTAATCAAATGCCTGGGCTTGTATGATCTTAAATAAGTCTCTTAATATCCAGATTTTATCAGACATATCCATACTCAATGTTTTTCCAGCTGTATAGAACCTATCAAGGCTTGCCTGACTTAGCTTTCAAGAAGCTAAAGTCCCCTCCATACCACAACAAAGTAGAACTTTGGTGGAAGCAAGTCCATACAATATGCCTACTGAGACTGTATCTTCCTCTTGTTGCATTCTACACCATGGCCATTATCAGAATTTAATCAAATATAGAAACAACATTTCAATGGAAACTCAAGAGTATTTAATATAACCCAGGAGGACTCTAAATGAAAAACAGTACACTGTAAACATTCTTAGTTCACAATGACCCCTAGTATTCCCAGAGGGTAAATTAGGTACTTTTAGAAATGCCTCTCCCTCCTTCTGACCCCTGGGAATGATATATTACACTAAAAGCCATTTTAATGGCCTTAATTTTAAGCAACCACATTTTTGCTATAAGGAGAATAATTTTTACTACTTTAAATGATGCCCTTTGAACATTATAATCTCATTGATGGTATCCTGTATGTCTTTTTTATTCACTTAAATAACAGGTATTTAAAAAGAATCATATGTCTATAGGCAGATGAAAAAATGCTCTAAATCACTATTGATTAGATAAATGCAGATAAATGGTTAGATAAAACAACTCTGAGGTTCCATCTCACACTTATCAGATTGGCTAATATGACCAAAAAAAAAAAAGAAGGAAAATGTTGGATTTTGGAAAGGATATAGGAAAAGTGGGACACTAATGCATTGCTGCAGTTTTGAACTGATCCAATTATTCTGGAGAGCAATTTGAAACTATGTCCAAATAGCCATAAAACTATCAAAACCCTTTATCCAGCAGTATCACACTTCTAGATCTATATCTCAAAGAATCCAGAAAAAATGAGGGGCATTTATTTCCATTTGTTGTTTTCTTTTTTTTTTTATTTGTTTGTTTTGTGTTTGGATTTTTGTGAGGCAATTGGGGTTAAGTGACTTCCCCAGAGTCCCACAGCTAGTAAGTGTCAAGTGTCTGAGGCCAGATTGGAACTCAGGTCCTTCTGACTTCAGGACAGAGCATCAGCACCGTTACTCTATCTACTGCTATCCACTGCACCATCTACTTGGCCCAAAAGGACTTATTTGTACAAAACTATTACAGTAACATTTTTGTGGTAGCTAAAAATTAGAAAGCAAAGGGATGCTCATCAATTGGGGGATGACTAAACAAGCAGTGGTATATGATTGTAATGGAATATTACTGTGCTATAAGAAATGACAAGCAGGATGATCTCTGAAAATTTGAAAAGGCTTACATGAACTGATACACGGTGAAGTAAACAGAACCAGGAGAATAATACACAGAAATAACAATATTGTTCAGTGAAGACTTGTGAATGACTTTGCTATTCTCAGCAATTCAATGATCTTATACAATTTCAAATGCCTAATTGAAGCATACTATCAAAAATATACTGATATTATTTGAATACAAACTGAAGCATCTATTTTTCACTTTCTTTCACCTTTTTTTACTCGTCTTCTTGTGGAAAATGACTAATATGGAAACCTTATACATAATTATACATGTATAACCTATATCTGATTGCTTGCCATCTCAGAGATGGAAAGGGAAGAAGGGGGATAGAATTTGGAACTCAAACATTTAAATAATTTTTAAAAGGATAAAAAAATTATTATCATAAAAGGTCACTATTGGAGTTTCCTTTATTTAAAGGGATGGTATGACAAAATTAAATAAAGCAAAAATTTAAATAAGCAACAAAATATCCTTCATGTCATATAATTTTTATTTTTTTTTCTGTACAGCCTATTTTTCATCATTGGATAATGGCTCATACACAGCTCTGATTTATCCAGAGCAAATCTTTTTTCTTCTTTCCCTGGCCAAATTAAAACAGTTAACATTTACTCTGATTTTTATTCTGATGACATTTTTATTCCTTTTATGCATAGTCATTAGCTTGTATGGGAAAATCTTTCAATCAGTAAGTATGGATTAAGTGCCAACTATATGCCAGACTCTGTACTAGTCACTTGGGATAAAAAGACACAAATGAAATAATTTCTCTCTAGGAGTTTGTAATCCAAGTGGGAAAAACAACTTGAATCCATAGTTTGTATTCTCTCTCTCTCTCTCTCTCTCTCTCTCTCTCTCTCTCTCTCTCTCTCTCTCTCT